>BLBF01000033.1:20060288-20070361 GCA_015471245.1 Laticauda colubrina
GGGGGGGTGTTTGGGTTGGAGCTATCAGAGGGAGTCTGTTTTTGCCCAGGTGTTTGCCTGGCTTGTGGCATGGAGATCTTTCTATTTGAGAGTGCAGGCTTCCAAATGATTGACAGTCTGGTGGAATCATCTCTTCTATTCATGCTGTCAGGTCTTTTTTCAATCTCTAGGTTTTCTTTTCCATGGGGCCAAATCACAAATGTGTCATCGATGTATCTTAGCCATAGTTTGGGTTTGTGGGTGGCATTAGCCAGGGCTCTGGATTCAAATTCTTCCTTGAACAGGTTTGCAATGACGGGTGACAGTGGTGATCCCATAGGGGCTCCTTCAATTTGCTTGTATCTTTGTCCTTTTATATGAAATATGTGTTGGTTAGGCAGTGTTCTGTTAGTTCCATGAGGTCTTTAGCTGGTTGGTATTTATTTTTGATGATTTCGAGAGTTTCTTTTTTTGGGACTTGAGTGAATAGTGAAACCACATTGAAACTTACAAGCAGATCTTCTTGTTCTACATGTAGATCTTTGATCATTTCTAAGAAGTGGTTTCTTTATCTAACTTACAATTATATATATATATGTTAGTTAGATAAAGAAATAAGAGTATAAGTGAATAGAATGGAGAAGTAATTGATAAAGCCGTTATTAACCAGTGTGAACACCATTACAGAATCGTAGTAAAAAGTGGTAATTGTTTTTTAAATGTTGAAATGTTGAATAAATGAATTTAATGAAAAAGAGGACTTCAGTTGATTCAGAAGGATATAAATTAGTATGACCAGTATACTTTGTTTTTATTTTTCATTCCCGTTCAAGATTGGCTTTATATGGTTGGTATCAGGTACAACAGGCTCCTTTTGGAAGATGGGACAACTGACCTGGGATAAATATAGAAATGGCATTAAAAAGACTTCAGAGAACCCTTCCCCACTGCTTAATTGAACTGGTATCCATCTATTCTTGAGTGGGTTAAAAAACAACTAGCATGAAGTCCACTGTACTCATTGTTAATCTCCATCCTATATTATCTATTCCAAGACACTGCAATCGCTTGACTTCTGCCAAAGTAATGGGTGTGCTTAAGTCAGCCATTGAACAATGTGGGAATAAAAGGAGAGAGAGAGAGACCGCTTACTGTATTGTGGTCTATAGCATTGTATGGATGGCTGGTACTGCTAAAGATAACTTATGCTTGTTACATAAAAAAATGAGATTAAGGCAATGTCATGGCGTAGAGAAGAAACTACCAGGTCATGTTTGTAGCATAGTTATGACTTATATTATGTAAGAAAAGAAAGTGGATTTTGTCATAGTCAATTCACAAGGAAGTTTGGTAAGAAACAGACACCCTCACCATTTTGACCACCATTCGACTCTTAGCAGTTAACAATTTGAAAGAACACCATTGTTTATCTCTTTATAGTAAAAACCACTTTAAAATACAATGACAATAAAGTTCTTCTAATTCTAATTCTAAAATATTGAGAGATAGTATTCAGTATTTTGTTTGATGTTTGCTTGCTTGTTTCATGTTACTTCTGATGTGGAACATACCATTTCCATCTTTTATCTGAAAACATCTTTTTAAAAAAATATTATCATTAAAAGCTAGCTTTATTTGTAGATCTCTTCTTACTCCAACTCATGGGAATCAGTGCAATTTAGAGACCAGTAGTAACTCCTTAAATAGTTGAAGAAATGGAAAACTTTCGGTTTGCAAGACTCGGCGGCGGCAGGAATCCGCAATTATGCGTGGTTTCTGCTGCGCTCGCTGCTGGAATGCCCCGAGCCAACTGGCTTCAGGGCTATAGCTATCTCGTAGAGGTAGCTGAAGACAGGGGAGTCCTAGCAGGGGTCTTGGGGAGTCGTACCCCACCTCCTCAGCTGGCTTAACTCCCTTTTCTGAAAGCGGTAGAGCAGCGGTCAGAAATGAAAGCTTACAAAGAAGCTTTCATCCAGAAAAGGAGGAAGGAGGAAGCTGAGGAGGAAACTGAGAAGTGAAAATTTTGGCTGACCAGGAGGAGAAGCAACATCCAAAATATCCTGGAATTTAAATTTTGGAAAAAGATACATTGTTCCCTAAGAAGATCTAGAAGCAGCAAATGAAGTGAAAAGGGAAATCTTGTTTTTTCTCACTCTCCTTCCTTACGGTGACAGCAGATGGATGAGAAATTGGAAAAAAACAACTTTGGCATCAGCAGGTAATCAAACTGGAAAATTAAAGTCAAGGGGACAATAAAAATTTCTGAACACAGGAAAAAAAAATTTTTTATGCTGTAAGTGGGAAGGGAAAGGATAAGAATTAAGATTGAGATTTGGCTGGAGGAAACTGCTTGGAATTTAAACGACTAGAACAAAATCATAACAAAACTTCTAAAAGACACATTTTAATTGGAACTTTTTAACTGAATTACAACCCCAGGAAGAGAAAGTGAAAAAAAGAAGAAAGTGTTAAATAAAATAGATTGTGTGTATTTGGACTGTTTGGTGACTTTGGGACTTTTGGAAATTCTTATTTGAATGATTAAAATCATTTGGGTTGTTTAAAATTTTTTTTACAATGGCATTATTTGTGGATGCACTGAAAATGGAATTTATGAAATATAAAGAAGAGGAACAAGAAGGGAAGGGCTCTTTTGGCTCCATTTTTCATTTTTTAGAAATGGTGATTTCTACGTATGAGAAACTACAAGAACAAGAAGATTAGGATGATGAAGAAGCCATCTTTAATGAACAAGCAACTTTATCTGGGGAAGAAAGGGGAAAGGGGGGAAATAGAATGGAGAATTTAAGACTTAAAAAAACAATCAAAAAAGGGAAAAATAAGGTGAAAAGTGGACACAATGCCAGAAAGCAACAGAAAAGAGGAATACAGAAGAGGGCAGAGATTAAGAGACAAGTGGGTAAAAAGGGTAGAGTGGAGAAGCAAGGGAGGAAGGAAGAGAAAAGAAGCTATAAAGGTTTGAAACAAGATGTAAACAAACAGGACTTATTTAGAGATAATGGGTAAAAATATAACCTGAAAAAGAGATTCTGCAAAAGTACATAAGATTGTATTGTTGTATTTGTATTAGAAATAATGTTAGAATATTTGAAACAACATATGATTATAAAATGTGATCAAATATTCAACGTAATTTAGTTGAAATTTCTTTTTTTTTATGAACAAAATAAATGAAATGAAATACGAGAGAATTGAATTAAGAAGGAAGGGGAACATTTTAATTACATAATGTTTTAAAATATAAGTGAAATGGGGGGGAAGTAACTACACAAAATTAATGTGTTCCCATAGAAGCATGATACCTATTTGAAAAGGAATGAATAAAATGTTTAAGATTTATGGATAGTAAAGCAACAGAAAAGAGGAATATGGAAGAGGGAAATGAAGATGAAGATTGAAATAAGTTGTAAAGAAACAGAACTTATTTGGAGATAATGGGTAAAAATATAACTGAAAAAGAGATGCTGTAAAAATACACGAGACTGTATTGTTGTATTTGTATTAGAAATAATGTTAGAAAATTTGGAACAACATATGATTATAAAATGGGATAAAATATTCAATGTAATTTAGTGAAAATCTTTTCTCCTTTGAATAAAATAAATGAAATGAAATATGAAAGAATTGAATTAAGAAAGATTGGGAACATTTTAATTACATAATGTTTTAAAATATAAGTGAAGTGGGGGGGGGAAGCAACTATGTAAAAGTTATAAGTGTTCCCATAGAAGCATGATACTTACTTGAAAAGGAAGGTATAAAATGTTTAAGATTTAAATGAACATTAATCTTAACTATAGAGTTCAATTGGTGTGGATTGTTGTTGTAATTATATTATATATTTATAATTTTTTTCTTTTTTCAAATATAGTGTTTAGCTTTGGAATGTACCAACAGAATCTGAATGAAAGTTATGCATTATTTTAAGTGTTAAATTTAGGGGAAAGATATAAAGGCATCATACTCCAATCAGTGATTACAGGAGAAATTTTGTGTTAATGAGAAAATATAATAGACAGCTGAAACAGGACAGACAAAGGATGTAACTATAATGATTTAAATTGAGATGAAATAAATAAAATAGAATTAAGAGAGTGAAAAGAGGGGAGAAGCTATATATAAAATGTTGAATGGTAATAAGATATGGAATAGTATATAAAAGTGAGCATGAAGTTGAATTTATGTCTGTACGAAGAGATGTAACCCGGGATCAAGCTGCTTTCAAAAAAGATGTTTTATGTTTTTATGTTATGTGTTTTGTTTGTATATGTTTGTCTTTTAAAAATCAGTAAAATTTTTGGAAAAATTATAGTTGAAGAAACAGGTGAAATCCTTTAATTACTTTTATAATCCTATATAATATCTGTTTTAATCATTCATCTGGGTAACTGTAAACATACAGGTAAATAACTCATAAAGATGTAAATAAAATAATTTATAGCCGATCAGTCTTTATCAGTCTAGATTTCAGAATTGTAGGGCAACCATAAGGATTAAACTGAGCCAGTGAAATCACAGTCATTTCCTTTTAATTACTTCTACACTTGCCTCCCTGTCTAATTTGAACATTACCTCTAGGAGCTTGTGAGGCCTCCCAACACTGATTTATTTTGTCTTACTTACTCAGATCCACCAGAAGCAGAGCCCAGTTTGTGCTGACTGCTTTCTAAAACAAAGTTCTGGCACTGGGTGAGGGAATGGAAAGAAAACACACATTGACTTTCAGCAGAGGAGAGAGTAGGAGGACTCACCAAAGCACTTGTTGCCAAGTTTGGATTAAAACTGCAAGAAGCAAGGTTCTCTGCTGAAAGGTGAGATTCCACAATATATTATATAAATGCATAGCCTTATGGCCCTCAAAATGCATTTCAGGAGAGACCTCAAATGACTTTGTTAAAATCTTGGTATATGATATGTACAAAGCATTAAAATAAAAGCAAACTTCTTGGCTTGCATTAGTTTTTTAAATGTTAAGTTTCATTTTTCTTTCTTTTCCTGAGAGTTGTTAAGATAAGATTTAATGTAAAAATAATGAATCATTCTTCATGTCTGAAGGAAAAAAATAAGGAGGTAAGATAAATCAAGGAATGGAACTCAAAAAACAAATTTGTTAATGCAGATTTAATATAAATGGTGTTCTATTATTTTTGGTCCATAAGTTGTATTTATAAATACAATTGGAAAGTGAAGGAAAGGAAACAAAAGAAAATGTATCCGTCTTGGCTTATTACTACAAAAAAGAGCATATTTTAGCTAAAGCAACATAAATTCTGATATGGATACTTAATCTCACTCTTTTGTACCTAAAGGCCCTGTCACACTGCCCAACGGATGCAAAACGTTTGTTAAAAGGTCACAGCGGATGAGAAAAATGTTCCATCCGTTGTTATCCACTCCCAAAAGGGGCAAAAATTTGCATAAGCAGAGCGGATAACATGGAAAGGAACGGACGGGGGGGAGGACGCAGAGCAGATGGAAAGTGGATGCGGAACGGAAGCCTAGCGGATGGAAGTGGATGCAGAGCAGATGCGTAGAGGATGCGTAGAATATGCATAGAGGATGCATAGAGGATGCAGAGCGGATGCATAGAGGATGCAGAGCGGATGCAGAGCAGATGCAGAGCGGATGCGTAGCGGATGACGCAGATGCGTAGCTGCCTCCGCTTTCATCCTTTCTCCGTTCGTGCTACTAATTCTGCGCATCCGTTCCGCTTCCTCCCTGCGTCCGTTTACTGCTGGAACGGATTTGAGTTGCGCGGATGCGCAGCGGATGCCTAGCGGATATAGCAGATGAGTAACGGATGCAGAACGGATGTCCCCCGTATGCCTAGCGGATGCAGAATGGATGCATTGGATACATTTTCCGCTCAAAAGTTTTGAGCAGCTCAAAACCTTCTGAGCAGATGAAATGTCAATAGACGGATGCTGGACAGATAGAGAGGAAGCAAAATGGAGGCAGTGAGTACAGAACGGAAGCATTGCGTTAACCAATTGATGGCAAGTGTTTTTCTACGTTTTACATCCTCTTTCCATCTGTTGCTGCAGTGTGACAGGGGCTTAATCTCCTGAACCCAAGACCTCAAGAAACTGCAAGATTTCCAGAACCTTGCATAACAGATTTGGAGCCATCTGGATCTCCAGGAAAATGCTGTACCATAGGACAGACACTAAAATATTCAGAACTTAGGCCTTAACACCCACAGCCACTCATTCCTGCCAGGGTTGAGGCAAAGTCTGTTTTCCCCTAGCCTGTAACCAGCTGTGAGTTCAAGTTTGAGATCCCCAACAGTTGCTTCCCCCCAAACCAATTTTAATACAAGGGGAAACCCATCATGAAGTGAATAGGTTTTTTTAGATTCTAGGTTGTATAACGGCAGATTACAGTATTTAGTACACTGGAAGGGGTACCCTTTGTCTGAAGCTACTTGGGTAAAGAGTTGAGATGTCAAGGCAAATAAGTTGGTAAAACAATTTTATAAGAAATTCCCAGACAAGCCGAAAGGTCCTTCTGGGCAGGGGAGGGGGAGAGATGGTTAATTTGGCTAATGGATAGTAGATTAACGCCTGTATTTCCTCTGTATTTTTTTCCAGGATGTGTTTTTCTCCTTGAGGGGAGGAAGCCTGTCAGCTTTGGAAGCCATGTTTTACTTTGAAGCTTTGAGGCTGCCACATTTAGTGCCTGGGAATTTGGGAGGGGGCATTTCTTAGAGAGATGGAAGTTTAGACTCAACAACATTGCTCTTATAAAGTCAAGGACATGGAGAGGAGTACACCTGGAGATGAGTGTTTAGAATAAATGTCTCCAGTTGGGACGATATTTGATTGGATCATGTGATGGACTGCTGGGTGCAGGGGATGGATTTTGAATTTCATTTGGGAAGGGAAACTCTCAGATTCAGGTTTTCCCAGATGTGCCAACATTACTTCTTTAATAAATTCTTACTTGGATGAACTTTGTTTCTGAGTGCTGAATGAGAATGGGGAGCTTCTGGCTGACATTGCCATCCTGCACAGCTTCCAAACATTAGGGTAGGACCTTGCCAACCCGGGGTAAATATGTCCAGCTAGATATCATCAGCATATAACATGTAGATGTTAAAATACGAATGTGGAAAAGGTGGAAGTCCTGGGGCATCCCTCAAAGCAGAGATCTCAGACTTAACTTAACCCTTGCATCAGTATAAAGTGGAACCTACTTCTAGAGAAAGGAGGAAAACCACAGCAATAGAGTGCCTGTTATTCCCAATTCTTGTGATAGCTAGAAGAATGCCATGCTCAATGGTATTAAAAATGACTGGGAAATCAAGGAGGTTTCAGATGGTTATCCTCTGCCCATCCCAAGCCCACCAGGCACCATTGACAAGTGCAATAAAGAAATCAGTATTATAACAAGATCTGAATCCTAACTGAAAGAGGTTCAAATAATCTTCTTCTCGGTTTCTCACAAGCTGTAAATTAATCACATTTTCAATAATGTTTTCACAAAAAGGGGATTGGATACGGGATGAAAATTATTCAGATTTGTTGAGACCAGCAACAGTCTTTTTAAGGAGCAGAAACCACCTTCAAAGGTGGATGTGACTACCCCCACCAACAGAAAAGCATTCACCACTACAGAGATCCATCTTAACCAATCAGAAAGATCCAAAACACAGGTGACTGAGCTCATACTTGCTAACTTTTTTTCACTTCTCAATATTCAAGCAGTCCAGCACTGACAGTATATAGATTGATGGTTCAAAAAGCCAGATGTTTCTTCATCTTCTATATGTACATCAGTCAATCAATCAATCAATCCTTTATTATGGGTACAGATCAGCATAAATGTATACATCCATCTATGAAGATTTGGAATCCATTGGCATCATTTGGATTCTATCTGATCACTTAGGCCATGATATTGACCAACAGTTGGATCCATTCCAGAAAAATACAAAATTGCCCAGACATTGCATGTGTGTGTATGAGATCAGTTCCTGCAAGTTAAATCAATAGAAATAGTATACTTATTCCTAAAGTTAAATAACTAAATTTAAATATCAATATTTGCAAGAACAGGGCCAGACTAATGTATTACTGGTTCTCCAAGGAACTGCAAAATTCTACTACCCATGATCAATTCGCTGAAACAAAAAAAAATAGGCTATAGGTCTAAAAAGATTTATAGGTCTATTTAAAAATATTTATCATTTTAAATACAGCTGTGTTGTCACTGACCACAGATAGACTGGTAAACTACTTAGAAAGAGAAAGACACATTACACAAAACAATATATCCAGAATGTTTAAAGAGCTTTTGTCATGCATGGTCTAACTTTGAAATATATTTTACAGAATCCCCATTTATTTTCTTTTTAACTTTTCTCTCTGCTTCCTTTCCCATCATTTTTATTCACCCAGGTACTTATGTAAATAGAGATATTCCTTGTACTAAATTATGACTTCTTAGTACTGTAATGATGTTGAAATAAGCTAGTGCCCTCCAGATATTTTGGACTTTAATCTCCATGACACCATGGTCAAAGCTTTGGTATATCAGGGCTGAAGTCAAACACATCTAGAAAATGCCTAATTGTAAAGGCCTAAGGTGCCCAAAAACATTCAGTAGTTCTCCATCGCTCCTTTATGTTGTTACTTGGATATTTAAGAAACCATTTAATGCCTTCCCATTCATCTTTTAGAAGTAGTTTGAAAGAATCTGAAATCATATTGAGATTTGATCCAAAAAATAAGGAACAAAGGATATCATTTCATCACTGCTTTACCTCAAGATGCCATTACAATAACACAAATCTCCTCAGTCTCACTCTATACAAAAGGAGAATAAATTGTTGGTATCTTTGCCCCCATCTGTGTCTTTCATTCATATTATGTATATTTGTCTGATGATATGTAAGCAAATAAATTATTCTAACTCCTTAGAAGAATAATTGAAACGATGTTAAACTGGGTAGCCAAGAGCCATGTCGGGTGAGATAGGAATTTCTGCAAAACAGGAAAATTAGAAAATCCCACATAGCTCCAGTGCTTTAAAAATGGCAGCAATCAGAGCCACTAATCTTGCTGCAGTTTCAAATACATCATATCTAAACAAATAGCTCACCTGTCAAACACAGGCAATTTCTCAAGATCATGGAAGTCCTCAACCTGGTGAAGAATATGGAGTATGGAAAATTTCTTATAGCAGAGCTATCATAACTAGATAATCACTAATTATTATTTTCCATCTCTCTATTTTTCCGTCTAGTGAACATTTGGACTTTTGCAGCCCAGATTACAGATGAGATTTTCAAATACTCTATAAGTATATCGGTATACAAGAATAATGAAACAGCAAAAACACTGCAACCATATGAAATGCATTATGTGGGCATAACCTTTTAACCAGGGTCAATCAAATGAGATCAGGATCATCTGTCAGTCTCTGATGTGCATTAGGAAAAAAGACTGTTGAAATGGAAATAGTAACATCAGCTTCTGGGAAACTTAGCCACCAGGTTTCTCAACTGAGCATTCACACAGATTTAGTTTCATAATTTTTTAGGATATATTTTTATATAATTAAGCACACATACTTTGTCAAAGCCACTTTTGAATTTTTAATAGCTTTATATTATTTGTTTGTAAAATTTATTGGTCATCCATCTTTCCACAAAGTAACTCTCTGGGCAGTTCCTAATGATAAAAAATAAAAATATGTAAATATATTAAAAATAAATACCCCCAAACACTCAATTATAGATGGGGAGGACAGGAGCACAGTGGTGGTAGAGGGATCTTTGTTAATCAGCCAACCACCTGCACTTGTTTAGCAAAATAGAGGATGCTACTCCCCCCTCCTGAAAATACATGGGAATAACCCTCCCTCAGCAAACATATCACTCCTCTTAAATCAGGGAAAGCAATAATCATTTCTCACTCCTGGTTGATCAGCCAATGAATCTTATGATGGGGTTGATCAGATAAGGACTATATGGATATAAATAAACTGTAGGCATAGATTGTAATACACAATCCTCTTTCCTCTTCCTCCTCCTCCTCCTCCTCCTCCTCCTCCTCCTCCTCCTCCTCCTC
>BLBF01000033.1:20074978-20150444 GCA_015471245.1 Laticauda colubrina
AGAAAGAAAGAAAGAAAGAAAGAAAGAAAGAAAGAAAGAAAGAAAGAGGGAGGGAGGGAGGGAGGAAGAGAGAGACAGACAGACAGACCAGCACCTGGCACCAGTTTGAAGCCTTGTAGAATTTAGCATATCCTATTCCAGGTATTATAAAGAAAATTTGGCACTTTCTGTTTGGTTTTCTTAATTTCCTTTTCAAAAGACTCCCCCCTTTTTTTCAATATATACACACAAGTTTGCTATTTTCTGTCCAATTTCCACCCCCCCATCTCTCCCTGCTCCCCCCCCTTTTTTTTTTTTTTGCACACTGGCTTTGACTGCATTTTAATTTTTGGCAAGCTTTCCTTTTGCCTGATTACCCCCTCCCTTCAGCAAAGTGAGCTCTGAATTAGCATCCTGCAGCTTAGAGCCGTTCCTGATCTTGTATCAGTGCAACAAACAGCAAAGCCACTTCCAGCAGCAACAGCAATAACAAATCATTGACAAGCTCCCTTCAAAGTTAAGAACAATAAATGATCTCATCATCTTTTTAAACCCAGCAGGGGTAGAAGGGGAAATGTACAATCCTTGACTTCAGTGAATGAATGGCCCTGTTGGGACAACTCCAATGGAAGACATTTCTAATGGCACCATCTAAGGAAGAGCTCATTCTGCTGAGTTAAAACTGTTATGTCTGCTGGTTTTTTTTTCTTCAAGTTTAAGAGGTGGAGTGAATGAGCAAAGGGAACAGAGGAAAAAGGTAGAAAGGATTGAATGCGAGACAAGCTGCAAGAAGAATGCATGTTGTCTTAATCTCTCAAACGGTCAGTGATAATCTCTGCTATCATGTGTTGGCATGGAAACACAGACGTTGTGACATTTGGGTATCATGGCCCCTGTACTTGGAATTACTTTGTAGAGAAATTTAAATAAAATTAAAAGAAAGGAAGTCTACAAAGCAAAACATCCTCCCAAATTATTTTTATGTCCAAGAACACCTTAAACACCATACTCACCTCAAGGTGAGTTGAAAGGCTTAAAAGGCTCAGATTTCTATGAAATTATTATTTATAACAGTATTGTTTATAATAGTATAATTTATAATTATTATTTATAACAGTGTTCAATAGCCATCTATGTTGTATAACTTCATGTCTGTAACACAATGTCTTATAAACATGTAAAGCCCCTGTCACACTGCACCAAAGGATGGAAAGAGGAAGCAAAATGGAGAAAAACACTTGTCATCCACTGATTAACGCGATGCATCCGTTCTGTACTCACTGCGTCCGTTTTTCATCCTCTCTATCCATCCAGCATCTGTCTATTAACATTTCACCCACTCAGAAAGTTTTGAACTGCTCAAAACTTTTGAGCGGAAAATGTATCCAATGCGTCCATTCTGCATCCGTTACGCATCCGCTATATCTGCTAGGCATCCGCTGCGCATCTGCGCAACTCCATCCGCTCCAGCGGTAAAGGGATGCAGGGAGGAAGCGGAACGGATGCGGAATGGACGCAGAACGGATGCCTAGCGGATGCAGAACGGAAACAAAGCATTTAAAATGGAAAAAACGGTTCTGGGGGAGAATAGCGAAGCGGACGCATAGCGGAAGGGTCAGATGCATAGCGGATGACGCGGATGACACGGATGCCAATAGGAAGCAAAGCGGATGCATAGCAGATGTATATCGGATGCAAAGCGGTCACTGCGCATGCGGGGAGTATGAATTGCATCAGCTCTGCAGATATAGAAGGATGCAGCTCGCACACAGTCAGTATTCAGAGGAAAGACATGCTGCCACATTCATCTTCAAAGAACACCATGGTTCGTCAGTCAGGGAAGAAGAGAAAGCCTGTGCCTACTCATGTCAGCCCTGGCAAGAAGGACACAACCACCATCCCACCCCCTGGCACTGACTCTGAAGCTGCTGGTGCTTCTCCTGCTGCTGCTTCTCCTGCTGGTGCTGCAGCTGCTGGTGCTGCTGCTACTGCTACTGCTGCTGCTGTGGTGGACCAGCCCCAAGGCCCTTAAAGCCCTGCTGCTGAAGGCCCTGCTGCTCAAGCCCCTGAAGGCCCTGCTGAAGCTCCTGCCAGAGGGAGGAAGAGGCAAGGGAAGGAGAAAGGAGAGAGGAAACAGTACACTGTTTCCGAGGACCATGAGGAGGAGGTGCTGGAATGGCTGAGGGAGAACGAGTACCTCTGGAGAAAGGGCCACAGACTCTATCGCGACACTAAGAAGAAGCAGGTAGCTTGGAGAGACAAGGCAGAGAGTCTGGGGTACACTGCAGATGTACTCCTGGGATGGTGGAAGCACATGTACACCTGGTATGGCAAGGTACACCTGAAGAAATCCGGGCAGGCTGCTGTCAACCTCACTGACCGGGAGATGTATGTCATGGCCAAGTGCAGCTTCCTGGAGGATGAGGTCCCGCACCGAGGAGCAGCCCCTCTGACAGCCCTCGCCCTCAAACAGCCAGTCCTCTTCCAGCCAGGAGCCAGCTACCCTGTCCAGGGAGGTGTCTTCAGAGGGCCCCACAGCAGAGCCCCCCCAACAGCTGCACTCCCCATGCCGGAGGACTTGGATGATGATGCCCTGCTGTCACAAATGGAGGAAGAAGCGGCAGCCACCAGAGACCAACGCATCCCCACCCCCAGCTCCACAGGATGCAGGCAGAGAGGCAGACTGGAGGGCCAGAGCCACACTGTCCTGTTGGAGATCAGGGACACAATGAAGACCAGCACAGAACTGCTCTCTCAGCTGGTCCACTTGGACAGAGGATCCTCCAGCGGCCACACTTTCATCACCTATGTGAGCCACACCTTGAGGGATATGCCCGAGGCCCAGTACCAGGTGATGAAGGAAAAGTTCACAGCACTTCTGCACAACCCTCAAGGCCCAGATGAAGCTGCTCTGACCCAGTCCAGGTCTGCTCCTCCACCCCAGGTGATGTCACAGCCCTTCCACAGCTTTCAACAGCCTCTCACCTACCAAGGCTACAACTACCAGGACTTCCCACAGCAGAAGCAGATCTTCCCAGTCCAGGCCCAGGTTCATCGCATGCCACAGACACCACACCTCGCCCAGCTGCAGACCAGACAGCCCCACTACACTCCTCCTTTCTCCACCCCACAGCCAAACTCCTCAACAGACAATCTGTCATCAGTTTTGTGCCTGACATCCCAGGTACTTGATGAAGGGCCTCTCAACCTCACGGGACTGAGTCAGCTCTCTGAGAGCTTCCTGAACACACCATCCCCTGTTGTACTCTCGGGCCAAGCAACCCAATGGCACCTCAGACCAGCAATCAAGCACAGCCACCTCCACAGTCCCTGCCCGCTTAACAGCTGAGACCATGGACATGCCTCAGAGTGACTGAGAATAGTGCCAGAGACTGAGTTGTTACTTGTTCACTTTATCTTTGCTTAAGACACTTTACTTGGTTCATTTTGCTTTTTTAATAAAGTCATACAGTTTACTTAAGACAGTTATTAATAAAGGTTATCTTTGCTTAACACACTTGGTTCATTTTTTTTACTTAATAAAGTGTTGGTGAAAACTTTTAAAAAATGGTTAAGCCTTTGCATGCTTGTGGGATAGGTAAGGAGAGTTGTGGGATAGATAAGGATAGTTGTGGGATAGATAAGGATAGTTGTGGGATAGATAAGGATAGTTATGGGATAGATAAGAATAGTTGTGGGATAGATAAGGATAGTTGTGGGATAGATAAGTATAGTTGTGGGTCAGATAAACCTCCAGTGCAACCATAGTGGGACTGTATGGTCCACCCTCCCAGCTGCCACACATATAGACCTTTTGTATCAATAACAATTTATTCATTGATCAACACATTTCAAAATAAACAAAGCTCTTTATTTATGCCCTATTCATTGTAGGGCCACTCAACATACATGGCACAATCTCATCAGTGTTATGCCACAGCTTCAAGGAAGCATCCATTAAGCATCTACCATCCTGTCTTGCCACTCCACTGCTCCAGCTGGGGAGTTGCACCATTGTTTCAGGAGGTTGCGTTGCTTCTTCCCTTCACATGAAGCTCTGTTGGGGCCTTGTACATCCACAGTGTCTATCAGGTTTCGTCCTTGCCTCCATTCACCAGGCTCCATGTCCCCATTCCCTTGTTGATGGTCCACAAGCCTGTTCTGCACCACTGGATAGTGGGTGTGCATGAGATTGTGCAGGATGCAGCAAGCTTCCACGATGCTCCTCACAGTCTGTGGGTGATGCTGCATGGTGGTGAGAAGTACCTGGAACCTGTTGGCCAGGATGCCAAAGGCGTTCTCCACCACCCGCCTTGCCCTGGACAGCCTGTAGTTGAAGATCCTCTCTTCACGGGTGAGATATTTGGAGGTGTAGGGCTTCATGAGGTAGGTTGAGAGGGAGAAGGCATCATCCCCCCATGATGGAGTAGGGCACATCTTGTGTGTTGTTGGGCAGGGGGTCTGGATCTGGGAAGCCCATGATAAGGTTGCGTTCCAGCCCCTCCTTGAGGTGACTGGCATTGTATACCTGGGCATCTGAAGAAGACCCGTTGCCTGAAGCATCGATGTACATGAACTTGTAGTCAGCATCGACCATGGTGAAGAGGATGATGCTGAAGAAGCCCTTGGAGTTGAAATAAGTGGACCCCGACTTGGCTGGAGATTTGCAGGCCACGTGCTTGCCATCTATGGCTCCAACGGTGTGTGGTAAGTTCCACTTCTGATACCACTGCTCTGCAACTTTCTTCCATCCTTCTTCAGTGGAGGGGTACTGGAGAAGCTCCTCCAGGTATTCTTCGATGATGGCCTGCACCACTTCTCTGACCACAATGCTGATGGTGTTGGATGGCACCCTCCAGCCGTACTGCATGCTCCTGTAGGAGGTCCCTGAGGCCAGGTGGTGCAGAGTCAGTGCCACCTTCAGTCCAGGGTCCAGGTTGGAACGGAAGTTGTTGCTCGGCTTGGTCAACCTGGGTCTCAGACACTGTACAAGTTCATCAAACATGGCTGCTGGCATCCTCAAGAAGTGATGGAATGCACGAGGGTCTTCATTCCTCAGCTCCACCATCAACTGGTCATAGAGTCCAAACTCCATTCTTCTCCCGATCCATCCTCAGACCCACACAGCTCTTGGACGTCTCCTTCTTCTCCTTGTGTATAAAAGTTGAAACAGTCCGAACAGGGTTTGGTTCTGGTGATGAATGATGGCAGCTACCATACGGACTGTGTCATGACCCATGGTGGATAACAATTGATGTGGAAGACCAAGACCAAGGGTGAAGAGGTCTGTACACCACGGCTGCTGGACTCATACTGAGATCCAGGTGATTTCCTCCCCCTTTTTATAGGAAATATCGGTTTTCCGCTAGGTGTCCTTCTACATAGTCTAGACATACTGCAGACATCCTAAATATCCGAGATATATCCCAGATACAAACGTTTTGTCCATTTTAATCCTTTATATACGAGATGCATACGCTTACATCCTTTCTATTTCCGTGCTACTAACGCTGTGTGGACGTTCCGTGTACCTTTAATTTCCTCCCTCTTTCCATTTTCAGCTGCAGCGAATGTGAGTTGCGAGGATGTCCAGAGGATGCCGAGCAGATACAGCGGACATTTCACGGATGATAACGGACTTCGAACGTTTGTTGCCTGTATATGTCGCGGATGTACATTGTACACGGCAGAAAGTTCATCCGTTCAAAAAGTTTTGTGCAGCTCAAAACTTCTTGGGTGGATGAAATCTCGTGGAAGGATGCTGGAGGGATAGAGCATATGAAACATGTATGCAGTGAGTACACAATGGATGCATCGCATTTTCCAATGGATGGCAAGCTTTTTTTAACATTTTACATCCTCTTTGCATCTGTTGGTGCAGTGGGACAGGGGCTTAAATGAACAAGGGGACCTAAAATCCTAAAAACAGGAACTAAAAAATAAGGGAATCAACCTGGCCTGATGGCCACATATACAAATGAGACATAAGAAATATGCAGAAATATATGGATTTTATAAGGAACCCCTAGAATTGGATCAGATATTGCTTGGGACAAAGGACAAATTAATAAAGAAAATTTATAATTACTTATTGAATTTCAAAATGGAAGAAGAACATGTAAAAAAAACCATTATTGTATGAGCCAAACATTTTGGATATAACATAGAACAAGACAATTGATAAAAACTGTGGGAAAGAAACTACAAATTAATGATGACAACAGCACACAAAGAAAACCTTTACAAAATATTCTATAGATGGCATTTGCCATCAGCAAGAATGGCAAAATATTCCAAAACGTATTGGCAGAGTGTTGGAAATGTAAACAGCTACTTGGGTCCTACTATCATATGTGTTGGACTTGTCCAATGGCAAAAAAATATTGGTTAAAGATAAAAAGGTAGTTTGGAGAAATGACAGTGTCAACTAAAAAGATATTCCTTTGGTCTTTTTAGCTGCCAGAAAAAGGGAGTGGGGGAAAACAAGGCATTTGTCGGGGTTCTGGCAGTTACTCCAATTAAATCATGAGCCTTGAGCCACACATCCTTTTTGTGTACATGTTTTATAGTTGACAGCATTCTTGAAATGCCTAGATAATCACCTCGGCAGCCCAAAGTTGTCGGAGCATAAAAAGATTATTGCAGAGCATGATGGATGACTCTTGGAGATGGATGTGTCCCATTGGAGAAGTCACATCCAGGAGGTGGGGGAAAGAGCAGGGGCAAGAGGAAAATGTATGATGTGATTTATTATTGGCTGCACCCAGCCACATGCCAACATGGCAATTTCTCATAAACCAATTTACTTTTTCTGAGATGAGGCTAGAGACTTTTGATTTGAATGAGGGTGGATTTGTTGGAGCCTTAACAGCCAGCCGATACTCTAAAAAGTCAACATTCTGAGATACCTGACCCCTGGCCTCTTCAATTGCTTCCCAACATCTGGGATGTGTGGAGAGAAAGTCAGGTTAAAATGGTGTGGGGGGGTGCTCTCAGAAGAAAGTTTTCTAGAAGCAGCCCAGCTACAAACAGAAGCTGAGGACATAATCACAGGCGAAGCTGAGAGGCCTGAGCAAATGAAGGAAACAAAACCTCCCACTGCTTTGGAAGGTGAGCTCCCCCAACTTAAAAAGGGAGAAAGGGTCCTGAGTGAGCTGACAAGAGTGGAGTGGATGTGGGACTGGGAACAAGCTCCTGTCCTGGGGAGATCCATAGAGCAACTGAGGGAGGAATTTGACTGGGCTGCCATTGGAGACAAGGGCCTATCATGCTGCCCTAAACAGAGGGGACCTCCCACAGAGCCTTCTGACATGAGGAGAAGCAGCCCTCCTCCTCTACCACAGCAGCAACCAATACCTTCACCATGCAGCAGGCATCTCCTTCCTCCTGCACAAACTAGAGCCAGGGAGGAAGTCAGCCACCTCAAGCACAGATTTACAGAGGGCGACAGGAAGTGGGCAGAGCAGAGCTCTATGAACCACCCTGGTTCAGGGGGAAATTTGATGGGGACCCAGACCAGCTAGCTCTATTCCTTGATTCAGCTGAGATTCACCTAGAATGTTATGGTCACTGCTACCCCTCCCCTAGAGTCATGGTGAATGCCATTTCTGAGGGGCTGGAGGGAGAAGCAAGAAGATGGCAAGCAACCCCCCCATAAGAGAAGAGCCCCGCAACTGATGAGCCCCACACAGATGACTTCCTATGACTGCTAGAGGCCAAATTTGAGGAGGCAGAGGATGACCCATATGCAGAAGATGAACTCAGCAACCTAAAACAGGGAGGGTGACCCATCAAGGGACACCTTCATGAATTCAGGACAATTAGTGGAAAGCTACCCCCTTTGCCTGAATGGATGCTGGTTCATTTTTTCAGAAATAGCCTGGACCAGCAAATTAGCAAAGTAAATGCCTATCATGACATCCCAAACAGTCTCTCTGAGTGGTGCTAAGTAGCCATAAAAATCGATGGGGCATTACGCACTAGCAATATGAGGAAGCCACCGAGGACCAGAGACAGAAAGCAACCAGACAAAAGGCCACCAAACCAATGGGATGGCACACCATGATCTTCCTCAAGACCAACCCTCTCATGAAGCCCAATTAAAAGCTACTGATGTGGAGGAGTGGAGCACGTAGCAGCAGCATGCACAACCCCAGATTTGAGACCAAGGCCAAAACCATCACCCAGGGCATGACCTGAACGAGGCCCCTGATGTGCCACCAATGCATCCTAGAGGGTTCTTCAGGCTGTAGAAATCTCTCTCCAGCCAGCTGAAGAGGGAGGAACTCCTGACAACGATGAGTAGTTGCCAGATCCTTACAACAGCGAGGATGAGGGGGAAGACGACCCAATGGTGAGTGGACAGATTCCCCCTTTTGTTTTCCCAATATGGCTTATGGCCCCAAAGACAGGGAATAAGGGAGTTTTCCAAGCCTTAATAGATTCAGGCTGCACCAGATGCCTGATCAATCTGACCACAGTCCTGAAACTGGGGATCACAGTGAAAAATCTAGCCCACATGATCTGGTTCAAACAAGTAGATGGCTCCCTACTGGGAGGAGCCTATGCCACTCACCTAACCAAACCAGTGAGACTAGAGCTAGAAAAGCAGTGGGAGACAATTTAATTCATAGTAGCTCCCAAAATGACAGATGCAGTCATAGTGGGACTGTTTTGGCTAGACAAGTGGGGCCCGGCCATCTGGTGGCAAGAGGGCAGCTGCAGGTTGAGGATAGCAAAGGGACCTCAACCCCTTCCTCATCATCAAATGGAGGCACTGCCAATGCAGGGAACCCCCTCCGAGAGTTTACAGAACAACTGGCACCCACCTCTAACAGAACCCCAGAGGTCAGACAGATCCTTAGAGAATATCAAGACCTCACTGAAGTATTCAGCAAGATGGAGTGTGACATCCTACTCCCTCACCACAAAACAGACTGAACCATAGAAATCATCCCCAGGGCAAAGTTACCAAAGCCCAAAATGTATGCCATGATGCCCCATGAAATGCAAGAAATGCACAACTATATAGACAAAAACTTAAAAAGGGGTTTCATTGAACCAACCGAGCCACATGTCACAGCCCCAGTCCTGTTCAAAGAAAAAAAAAGATGGGACCATGAAATTGTGCATTGACTTTAGGGCCATAAATGGACTGTGTGTACACAACCTATATCCCCTTCTGCTCATGAAGGACATGCTATCTTACCTGGCCAAAGGGAAGGTCTTCACCAAATTAGACCTCAGAGAAGCATACTATAAAGTTCGCATCAGAGAGGGAAATGAATGGAAAACAGCATTCAACTGCCCCCCTTGGGAGTTTTCAATTCAAAGTCTTACCTTTTGGACTACAGGGTGCCCTGGTGGTGTTCATGCAATTAATAAATGTGGTGCTACATGAACAACTTTATAAAGGGGTCCTTGTCTACTTGAATGACATCCTCATCTACACTGAGATGATAGACAACCACATACCCCTAGCACGCCAAGTACTGGAAAAACTTCTAGCAGCAAATCTGTACATCAAGCTGTCAAAATGTGAATTTCACCACACACAGTTGGACTTCCTGGGATACCGAGTCCCAAATAAAGGCATAGATGGACCCAGCCAAAGTACAAGCCATACTTGGTTGGCAAGCCCCTCACACCCACAGACAGCTATGAAGCTTTCTGGGGTTTGCAAACTTCTACCAGCAATTCATCCACTCCTTTGCGAGGATTGCCAAACCCATGCCAGACCTTCTAAAGACAGGGAGCACACACATGAAACCCTGGCTGGGACAGTAGGATCTAACCTGCCAAAAATAATTTGAAAATCTGAAAGCACTGTTTGCAAAATAACCACTGTTTGCACCCTGACCCCGAACACAATTCATCATTCTAGCAGATGCCAGCGACATGGTAGTGGGAGCAGTGTTACTCCAAAGAAATGACCAAGGAAGCCTAAACTCGCAGACATAGAGAGGCAATGGATTTCTCCCAATGCATGGGAGAAAGAGGCTTTTGTAATAAAATGGGTACTACAGACCTGGCATGACCTGCTGGAAGGGGGCCAGAAGTCATTTGAAATTTGGACTGACCATAAAAATCTGGAAAACCTTAGGACCTCGTGAAAACTATCACCCAAACATGTCTGCTGGGCCCACTACTTCAACCAATTTGACTTTGTGCTAAAACACATCCCAAGGGGAAAGAACTTTCTGGTGGACATCCCTTCTCGTATGTCCCAGTATAAATGTGAAAGGGAGAAAATTATAAATGCCATCATTCCCTCTATTCAAATAGCTGCACAAGTAACCACCAGATGACGATGACGTGACTGACAAGACCGATCTGCAGATGATTTAGCCAAGAAATTAAAAACTGAATTGTTAGCAGACCATTGGTTCTGGGACAATCAACACATCTTAATGAAAAGAGATGACCTAGCCTGAAAAGGAACAAGACTCTATGTCCCAGAATCCCTATGTACTCTAGTCCTTCAGAGGAGCCATGATGCTAAATCAGCAGGCCACTTTGGGTTCTTAAAAACTTTACACTTAGCTCAGAGGCAATCTGGTGGCCTGGCATAAAGAAAGATGTGAAAACCTATGTAAAGAATTGCTCCATTTGTGTTGCGATGAACAACAAGGAACCCCCCCCTCCCCGGATTGCTACAGATGATTGCAGAACCAATGAGGCTATGGGAGGAGATTGCAATGGATTACTGAAAAGTGAAGGAAGCACAGTGACCTGGACTCTAATAGACTTATTTTCCAAACAGGCACATTTCATACTGTGCAGCAGGCTATTCTTAGCTCACCTGTTAACCAAGCTGTTTTTGAAACACATCTACCGACTGCATGGAGTGCCATGAAGAATTATCTAAGACAGAGGAGTCCAGTTCATGGCTAAATTTTGGAGGGAGTTCCTGCAGACTATTGGGTCATCCCAGGGTCTTAGCTCGGCTTTTCATCCAAGCACCAATGGCAGGGCAGAAAGATTGAACGCTATGGTAGAGCAGTATCTGAGATGCTACATGAATTATCAGCAATCCAATTGGGCAGACCTCCTGCCTTTTGCAGAGGTTGCATACAATAATGCTGTTCACAGTAGCATGGGACTAACCCCCTTCAAAATAGTGAGTGACATGAACTTCATCCCCATGCTTGAGTATCCAAGGGATCCTCCTCCTCAGTCAACCTGACTGATTGGATGTCAACGCTGAAAGCAACTTGGGAAAAAGTAAAAAAGGTGCTGGTAAAAGCAGCATAAAGCTATAAAAACAGGCAGACAAACACTGAGCCCCACAAAGGCTATTCCAGGTGGGGGAGAAGGTTTACCTATCCACCAAATACGAGGTTAAGGCTCCCTAGTAAGAATGGGACCTTTACTATGGGACCTTTTCCCATAGTAAAGGTCATCAACCCAATTACAATACAACTGATGTTGCCCCAACTGTTAAAGGAAAATACACCCAGTATTTCATAGTAGCCTCTTAAAACCTATGGTGGGATTGACGCAGAGGCCACCACCTTGTGAACAGCCAGAACCCCTATATCATAAGAGGACAAACCTATTATGAGATGCAGCAAATCCTCAGTTTGAGGTGGCACAGGAGACAACTCCAATATCGAATCAAGTGGAAGGGCTACCCTTTATCAGAGGCATTTTGGATAAAGAGTAGTAATGTCCAAGCTGATCATCTTGTGACAAGGTTCCATGCAGAAAACCCAACCAAACCTGGGGGGAGGGGTTTTTTCCACAATCCTAAGTTCTATACCTGTAATAATTTTTCTTTTTGTGTTGAACAGACCACCTTCAGGAAGTGAGGGGAGCTGAATGTCAAATAAAAACATACTCCTTTGGTCTTTTTAACTGCCAGAAAAAGGGAGTGAGGGAAAACAAGGAATTCTTGAAATGCCTAGATAATCACCTCGACAGCCTAAAGTTGTCGGAGCAAAAGAAGGTTATTGGAGAGCATGATGGATGACTCTTGGAGATGGATGTGTCCCATTGGAGAAGTCACATTCAGGGAGTGGGGGAAAGAGCAGGGTCAAGAGGGAAATGTATGATGTGATTTAGTATCTGCTGCACCCAGCCACACGCCAACATGGCAATTTCTAATAAACCAATTTACTTTTTCTGAGATGTGGCTAGAGATTTCTGATTTGAATGACTTCTGATTTGTTGGAGCCCTGGCAAACAGCACAACAAATAGAGTTAAAACCAGAATACTATGAGGTATACTACTGGGGAAATACAATAAGAGAATTATATATGTAATGCTATATGTAATAACAGCAGTGGGAATTATATATGCACAAAACTGGAAAAATGAAAGTATACTTATAGATGAAAAGGTAATAAAGAAAATACTACACTGTGCCAAAATGGACAAGTTAACAATGAAAATTAAGGATAAAGAGGAAACAGTATTATTTTTCCTGGGATTTACGATATAAATGGTTAGAAAACAGAAGTAGAAATTAGTAACTTTATAATTAAAGATGATTAACAAAATAGAAGTAAATACATATACTGCATATTGCTTATGTATAACACTATAAGCAATATTACCACTGGACTATACTTGACGATAGATTAAAGATTAAGATTGTCGGGCTTCCAAACCTTCCTGGCAACCATTCCAAGTGCCGAGGTCCTGATGTCCTCCCTGGCAGCAATATCAGCAGGTGTTCAGATGTTGCATGGAGCAGCTCCCCAAATTGCTAAAGATTCTGCTGCTGTTCTGCTGCCAGCAGTTCGGGGGACGTAACGACGGCCTGTCAGATGTTGCATGGGGCAGCTTCCCAAGCCAAACTGTTTAGTCTTTCATTATTAACCTGATGGATCTGTGGAGCTTAGTTAGGGGGATAGGTTTAATTGCTTAGGCATGGGGCGGAGGCGTGGGGACTTAATTAATGGGCGGATGTTAGGCTAATGGGGAAGGGAGGATATAAAGACAGCACTGAGAGGCAGTTGCTCTCAATGCTGACTTTGCACAGAATTTCATTGCTGTTGTTACGGATTGTGATTGGAAGACCTGCATTAAACTCTACCATTGTATATCATTACTTGCGAGTAATGTGGTTTATTGGAAAAAGGTGTCCAGTGCTCAACAGGAGTTGACAAAGATTATATGGCATAATTATGAGAATAATGGCTATAATTATGGTGCACAATATTATGTATATTCAAAAGAGATTATATTGTATAACTATGAGAACTAAGGTTATAATCAGGGTGTATAATATTATGTATATTCAACAGAGACTTGATATGGACAGTACACTGTCATTACAGAAATGGAAATGTGATGCATAATAAAGGAAAATGTATGATAAAAAAGTGAGTAGTCACTGAGTAAGAGGGAATAGAATAAGTCACTGTCACTTCTTATAATTCCCCCAATGCTTTATTATTAAAACAATATTATATCTAAAATTCACATCCTTTTAAACAGAATGTCTGCTCAGTATAAGTGTTCATGCTCTCCAAGACAAACCTGTTCCAAATTCTAACATCTTTCAATAGTGCTAGAAAATATTCCTTGATAAAATTATAGATGGCAAGTTTTTATCACATTGGACAATACTGAACTAGATGCATCTATGGCCTGTCTTTTGTATTTTGATCAGAGTTTGTGATTATCATTTTATTATTCTCTGCAGTATTCATGCATCTGTCCAAACTAATTAGGTTCAAATCTAAAGATTGGTTCTTGGATAAATTAAATAATAATTTGTTTGAAGTACAAAGAATCACCATGAACATCCAAAACAGAGAAAAGTAGGTATCTATGATTTTAATATATCTTTAATCTATTGACTAAAAATGTAGATAAACAGCTAAAGGAACATTCTTTTCCCTAAATCTTATCAAGAATTATTTAAAGATATAAAACCCCACAACATTTGTATTTTATAGATCCCATGTGTAGTGAATAATTTAAATGTTTTCCCTTCGTTGGGGGAAGAAAAATAAAAAGTTGATTATCTTCTTTTACAATAAAATAAACCCAAAGCAAATCTCTACAAACCTGGTGTATTGTTGCTCTACATGGAATATTCCACCCCCCCAACCCCAAGAAATATTTCTGTTGTGATGCCTATCAAGAAAACACTTGGAAATGATTAAGTAGCTGGAAAAGTCACTGCTTTTTTTGCTCTTTTCCAGTTGTTATTCCATGACTGTTCCCCCCCCCCCCTTCATTATTCTATTCGTTTGTTCTGTCCAACTTTTGTCCTTCATGGTTGTGTTGCAGATTAAGAAATATTCTTTGTCTATTGTTGCCTTGTCTAATTTAGAGTTAGATCCAAAGCACTATAGACAAACTATTTTCTGTCATACTAGTCTGTTTAAAATATTTTATCCCATCTTTCAAACAAATTAAACATTGTTAACTGTGGCAGTCAATACTGCCATAGGTACTACTACGGTCATGTCTGAAATCTTTTCTTTTTCATAAGGGAACGAGGGAATGCTGTTGTCAGAATCTTGAAGTCTATTTGTAGATGGATTTCTTTTTTCATTCACATGTGAATGATCACCAAAGAATCTCTGGAGCAGAAAGAGCAAGTCCAGTATTATTTACATAAACTGGAAATGCTTTAACATTGTGCCCCATGCTACTAGAGATCATTAGCAGAATCATTGGAACATGTAAAGATCAAATTTTTAAACTTACATTTGGATCCAGTATTTGCTGAAATGGTTTGTAGGATCCGAGAAAACTTCCAATATGATGGATACTTCCGGAACATTGTATTTATTTGTAATTAAATTATCAGTATGATTGAAACACTTTATTAGATGGTACTTTCCAAGGGTAAAGTGTAAAAGTTTATGCTGAACAATTTTATTATTGTAATTGTTGAATTATTTTAATAGTGTTGAAAAACTTTTTAAAATTAGCCTTATTTAATATTATTTTTGTTTTATTTTGTTTTCTGGTCAACTACTGTCAGGCATGAAAAATCAAGTTCAAACTTTAAACTGATTTATTGCTACTATGCACTGGGATATTCTCAACTAACATTAGCACCTGCATGTTAGATAAGGATCAATGGTATTCAAGGAGGCTGGACTTAATTCACTTGTAGCTACAAATGTAAAGGCCCTGTCCTACTGCACTTACGGATGCAAAGAGGATGTAAAACATTAAAAAAAGCTTGCCATCCATTGGAAAACGCTATGCATCTGTTGTGTACTCATTGCATACGGGTTTCATATGCTCTATCCATTGAGCATCCGTTCACTGCAATTTCATCTGCACAAGAAGTTTTGAGCTGCACAAAACTTTTTGAACGGATGAACTTTCCACCGTGTACGATGTACATCCGCGACATATGAGCAACAAACATTCTATGTCCGTTTATCATCCGATAAACGTCCGCTGTATCCTCTCTGCATCCTCTGGGCATCCTCACAACTCACATCTGCTGCAGCTGAAAATGGAAAGAGGGAGGAAACAAAAGGTACACGGAATGACTACATCGCGTTAGTAGCACAGAAATAGAAAGGATGAGCAGTGAATGGTTTGCATCCGATATCCATCTGCGCGGCATCCCCTTTCTTTCCTTTAGGCGTACGTGATGCATCCAGTTCATCCACTATGTCTCCACTTTGCAATTATCCCCCGGAACCCCTTTGGAGGTGTCATCTGCTTCCATCCGCTAGGCTTCCTAGGAACATCCATTTAACATCCCCGCTACATACTACCCACATCCATTCTTTTCTGTTTTTTCCGTTCTGTTTATGTAAATTTTCACCACTTTTTGGAGCGGATGACAACGGATGGAGCCACCCCCAAAATTTTGCTTGTCTACTGTGTACTTTATGCATACCTTTTGCGTCCCTCGGCCAGTGGGACCGGGCCTTTAGGATTCCCGGCTGATTCCTTTTTTAACAATGCCCCCGGATTCTGCCATTCCTTTCTCTACATCTTCTTAAGTACCATTCTTCAAGGAAAGGAATAAAAAACAAAATAATGAATCAATAATATTCAAAAGCAGTATATCCAATTCTTACACAGTATGATCTCCTGTATATGAATTGCCAATTTCAGGGTGAAGCCAGGTATCAAGCAGCGTAGCAGAAGATAAACATATCACTTGAACAAAGATAAACAACAAAGAGCAGCAGCAATATAACCCTTTATTATCGGAATAAGAGATGTCTTTCAAAAGACTTTGAAATAAATGGCTGCATATGCAAAAACATTTTTCTTTTTAAAAAGAAAATGAGGTGAGGTAGGAGAATTATACTGGGCTGCATAGGTCTTCAATAATCTAGACAAAGCTATGAAGGATATTATTGCCAATGTTGAAATTAGATTTGTTGGCCAGTCCAGCTAACTTTTGTATATGGAAAAGGGTGACTTTTCCTTTATTTTGAAGTTATCGGTGGCTATTGTGTATGAATCTTATATATGAATGGTTTAGATATGAGGTAGACTTTTGAAGATAGAAGACTTGCTTTTTATAGCTGCTACAGACTTAACTTCTTTCCTCATTTCTCAGGCCATGTACCATATACTTCAGTGGATCCTACAAACCTCTAAAGCAAGTTCTCAAGGAATACACAAAGATATGAGTTGAGTCTATGGAATTTAATAGCTCTCATCTGCACCTCTTTTCAGGGATTCTAAAAAACAGGATTCTATTTTTTTTTTTTAAATTATTCACATGTTAATGATCACCAAAGACATTCTCTGGAGCAGAAAGAGCAATTCTGTCCAACCTTCTCTTAAAGAGTTCATAAAAAATAACATTTCCAAATTTTATCAATGTCTCTTCAGTATTATTTATTATTTAATATCCCGAAAGCATCTGGTTTTAACCATTTGACACAGATCCAGAGAAAAGGAGAAAGACAGATGGATACCGTCTGGAGCGGCCATATGTGAACTGTATGGCCATAAAAATTGTAATTATATTATTAAACAACAACATCTGCCTATTCCAGGTCCTTGGGAAGGATTCAATAGATGGATAAAAATAATCAAACCCAGTCTAAACATCTGGCTGTGTGGCGAACTATAATAATAGTACAATGACTTTGCAAAGTCTGCATTTGTGTGTGCAGCTATTTTGCTTACTGAAGAATTATGAATTAAGAGTCAGCAAAAGCTGCTGTTTCGCAGCTTTTGCCTTAAGTTATACAAACTTTTATGAACAAGTCTCCAATACTTGGACTTAACAGATTGTGTTTCTTGGTGTGTTTTATAGTATGATTAAGATTACAGATTGGAGTGTAGCAAAACAGTCGGAAACTTTTTTTCTTCTTAAAGCAGTTCGTTTATCCATTTAAGACTGATGTGATTCTCTAGGTAGCATCAATTCTGTTTTCTCTGCAAATAAAGCTCCACAATATTCCAACAACTCAAGCCTGCTTTGCAATATCAAAACTAGCCACATTTTAATCTGTCATCTAATATTCCACAGCATGTCAAAACTGTCTTTTTTTCCTCAAGGTAAAAGGAATGAAGAAGAATATTCTGTGAAATGAATTGCCCTTTATATTAGAAATGTGCCTTTGTTTTGTCGAATGTATTCATATCTTGGCCATTCACATACCCCAACTTTTAGGAATATCTGAAATGCTCAGAGTCACCTTGTAGGAGATAAAGGTGGCATAAAAAAATCATTGAGGTGGTAAAGGACTGGAGACCAGACCTCTGGTCTTTTAGAAAACTCCAGTTTTCTACTTTAAAATATCCAGCCTTTTTTTTAACATTTGGGGAGGTTAGTTAAGCATGTGGATGGGAGCTAGATGCCTCTGGCAAGAAAATTTCTCCTATTCTCCATATGATCCTCAAACAACTGTCATGCCAAATATAACCAGATGTTGCTGCCAGATTCAAACAACACATTCACAAGGTGATGAAGCCCCCCCTCCACAAAATACAATGCTGAGGGGTCTATGTGGCCCATGAGTTGCCTATCCCTGTTTTAGCAAGTGAGCCAAATCATGATCTAACTATGTTCTCTTTTGATTGAAAGCATTTCTTGGCTTCCAGACCCATGGAGAGAAAAGTTTCCTAGACCAATATGCTAATGGAAGGAATTCAAGTTATTACCTATTCGGACTCTACTTACAAGTACAGAAAAACAAAGTATGATTAGTGTTTTAGCTTTTAAGATGCCACCATAAAGTATTATAGGGATGCACCTCACATAAATGCATCACTTAACCACATTTTACAATGTTAGCTAATAACTCATTAAGTCTGTCAGTTAAGGAAAACTGAATATTTCCTTCAGATTTCAAACCACTAACATTCATCCACTAACAACTGTACTAGGTTTCCCATAAGATCATGTTTTTTTCCCCAGAATTTCTCAACATTCCTTTTTCCTCATGCCAGTTTTAACAAATGCCCATTTCCCCAGTTGTAACAACTATTGGCCTGTCTTCCCAATGCCTTCCTTTGGCTTGGGGCAGGAGTTAAAAGCTTCTTTACTCCTTTTACCTCTCCAACTCCTTAGAGTTTCTAACTTTCTGGAACAGGCTTTCTCACTCTTTCTCATTCTGCACCTCTCTAACTTCCTCTGATCTTCTGCTGCCATGTTGTCCTCAGCCAATTCTAATACCTTTTGATTTGTTTCTGAATTGTGTTTTTGCACCCAAAACTTTAGTAGGGAGTACTGTTCCAAAATTACTTCCTCTACCACTTTTTCTTTGTTCTTTTCATCTGTCCTTAACCTTTTCTTGCCTAAGACTTCCAACCTTGCCCACAATTGCAAATCCCTTTATATTTGATATATGTGTAGCTCCTAGACCACTGCCTATAGGTGTAGGGAGTGACATTATACTAGTATAGGATTCTCGCTTTAAGATGGGAGTAATTTATTATCTCTCTTGCAGGAAGTCTGCTATAAGGTTTCAAAGCCTTTCCTGTTAAACCTGGGGCTATTCTGGCCACCTATTCATTTTCAGGCCATTAACAAAAGGTAGCAACTCTTTCAATCATGCTAAAATAGGCTTATTTATCTTGTTCCTCTGACAGCTTACATATTTTTGCATCTTTGAGACTGTTGTGTATAGAACTTGGCAGACTCCAAATACCTTAAACTGATTGGCCGAAAAGGCCGTTCTCAGATTGATTACTTGAGCGCCATTCCGATTGGCCTGCCTGACTTCAGGAACACTTAAACAACTGTCATTGGCCACAAGCTGCGAGCAAGCCGCTATAAGAAGGGCTGCCACGGCTTGGGCAATCGTTCCATTACAAGTCACTTTACTGTTTGAATAAAGAGTTGTTTGTTGGAACCCGGTCTCGCGCACCTTATTTCCAGACGGAACAGAGACCATCTTTATTCTCTACATTTTCTGGAAACCATAGTGGTGAATGTGCCCCAACTGGTGTCTGCACCCCTTGAAGTAAGTTTATCTGCCCCTAAACTCTTGTTTCTTTCATTCTTTTCCATATGTTAGTCTATCCTTCTTCCTCTGTCTCCCTCCAAAGCTGCTCTTCCTTTCAAAAAAAGTCTTTCCTCTTGCTGTTGCTTTAAGAAATCTGGGGTGATATTGGCCCAAGTATCTCAGCCTAGCCCCATTTCTAGCTAATCCACCTTCTTCTTTGGTTTATCCACTGGCCTATGGTGGGTACCTGTCTCTACCAAATAGTAGTTTCTTCTAAAGAAGAATGTTACTTCTACCTTTTCCATGTCTGTGCAGGCTCTGATAAGAGATCTGGTTTCTGCAGTCAAGATGTTGGTCATTTCCTGCAAAGTCTGAGCTCTGCAAGGGCCAAACTGTCTTTTGTAGACACAGTTTATTTTATTTTCAGGAAATATTTAATGAACTCTCAAGTTTACACCACCTCCACTACTGGAGTTGCCACCCTGTGTTGGATGTCCCACCTCTGCGACAAGTTCTTTTAACTCTTACTTAATTTAGTGAGCTCCAAACATCAAAGAGCCAACAACACAGGATCCTAAACAACACAAATACCCACTATCACTCACTACTACATTCTCCTACACTGCTGCTCCAACTACTAAACTTGTGAGTCCTTCTACTTTTTGTGAGTATTGCTAAAGAAATTATCTGCAGCTGTTGTAGGCTGTTTTACCTTCACATTCAAACACACATGACCACTACACCCAGTTGTCTCTCTTTTTACAGCCATGCTGGTTGGGAAAATTGCTTAAAAAGACAGGACAACAACAGCACAGGTGCTGACCATTGTGTGGGCAGCCTGTTCTTCCACAGTAGCCATCCTAGAGATTAAGATACTTTGTGTGCCTCCAGAGGAGCTATTATGCATGATAGGAAAGTGGGACTTGCTAAACTTTCCTTTTAGCAAACAAAAACTAGACAGAGGTATATCAGGAGTATACCAAGATAGCAATAAAGTCCCTTCTCTTCCAAATAGTACAAATAAGGTCTGAAATCAGTCTTTGAGTATGCTATAAAAGCTCTGGTGGTTGGTCACTAAATCATATAGAGAGAAGCTGCTGTTTCTAACACAAGTTCATTTTCAACTAGCCAGCTTTATATTCTGGTCTTCAAATGTCTGACCTAGCCCAGTTAATTTTCATTTGTTAATTTCACAAGGCTGATCTACTTGAAATGATTCATGATTAGGGCAAAAATCCCAAGGAGACACTCCTTATAACCTTGTGCTCCTATACTTTTCAGCGCCATGGACTCCAGTCTGCATTCATGGAAGATATGAAGGTTTGTTTGAAATTCACATTCTTTATTACATTAGAACTTTCAAAATGCTTCAACATAGTCTTCCCAAATAATCCATTTGGATTTTCCAAGTAGGACTATCTTTTTTCAGGCTCAAAACATTTTTTGCTTGTTTCATGCATGTCTCTCATCATTCTAACAAAAGTAGCCTAAAGCTTGTAGGGCTAAATGATGAAAGCATTTTTTTGGTATTCTGCAATAAGGTTTCCTAACCTATATGTCCAGATATAGTGTTCTCTTGATATGTTATCATAATTATTCCAACATGTTTGGAGTACAAATATAACTGGAAGATGCTAAGTTTGAAAAGGGTGCTCATTAATACTGTATATAGATACATAGCTGCCAGTGTTATGCCTGCAGTTTCCTGGTTGAAAACACTCTTGATATAATCTGATCCATTTTGCATTGCAGTTATTAGATTTGATTTATAAATATTGAATGTGCAGTATTAACTATGCTTTAGAAAATATTATAACTCTTAGTCAAACAAGTCATACAGTGACTTCACATACAAATGGATGTTTTGAAACATTTATTTCTGGAACCCTATCCTAAACTAGAAGATTAACTGTAATTTACAGTAAACTTTCAAAGGAACATGTAGAACATGTAGAAATTGTTTTCCTTCATTCAGTGCATGGCTAGCCATCCTGCAATAGTTTAATCTGCAGAAAAGGTGGCTTTGGAGGATCTCTTGCAAGATGACAGGGCTCAAGCTGTGTCTGAGCAGAGCCTGCTGAGTTGGGAAAGCAAGGTGGCAATGGGGAAGAGTCATCATCTCACTTCTTGCTCATAAAATGGAAAGAAAGCAATAAACCAAAAAGGCATTTCCTACAGGTAGCCATTAAATCATTCAGAATCCAGGTCCCCAGAGAGAAATAGCAGACCTTCTCTCCTTTTTGCAGACTGGGTTGTTTCTGACCGTTTCTCATGCAATGCTTGGTGTCTTCACCTGAGCCTCTCTGGGTTTTTAGCTCCGATTCATGCCACAGTTCCTTTGGAGATGGACCTTCATCCATGCCTCATGTTCAAAAAATTTTGAATGGGTCTCCGGTGATGCCAACCAGGGTTTCTGTTTTTCTTGTGATAATGTGCTAATGGTCTGAGACCCAAATACACTCTTTCTACACATCATCATTTGTCAAACTCACAACATGATGCTGGAAATGAGGTGGAAGAAAAGGGGAAGGCTAAATGTGGCTCTGCTTCCACCACCACCCCTCACTCATTTGGTTCCCCCTTAATCTCTAAAACATCTGATTAGAGATTGAAAAAAAAAACAGTCTGCTTGTTTCCCTCTTTTGTCTATACAAGACCCCTGAATGACTATCAGTGAAAAAAATAATTAAAGAAAATAATTTCAACATTGAGAACATAAAATTATATACCATGAGATATGGAGAGCTGCTGGTTGTTTTAGATAAAGATGTCAATCACAGTGGTAATATTAAAAGGAAATTTCATTTAATATAAATCTAGCATAGGTATCTGTTATGTATATGTAAATAACATAGTTGGGTTGACAATATATAAACTACAAATATATATGTCTGTAGCTTTAAAGAAAAATACTGTAATGTATTATGCTGTGTTCTGGTTGGTTAATTATGCTACAAGTTGCCATAGGAGGGAGCTATATATCATGGTTTAATTCTCTTTCTCTTTTTCACTGATGATCTCTCTTGATACTGATACTGACTGACTATGGACTGATACTGACTAACCTTGTTTATTTTGATATTGAAGGTTATTTTTTGTATTATGGTTTGATATTTATCTGCTGTAAAAGACATTGAACTGGTAAGAAGACTTTATAATTAGATGTAGGAAGACTTTATAACTGGATATTTCTGGACTGTTACAAATGTGTATGACATGGACTGTTTATTGGACTGTGCTATTTCTTCAATTAAATATTAATATAACTTCTTCAACTCAGTGTGGCTGTATATTTCTCCATAATTGTTCTCATAAACCATTTTCCATGTGCATATTCTTTTTATACAAGGGTTACTGTGCACATATCCTAACAGTATCCACATGAATTCTGGAGGGAGGTGGGACTGTAATATAGGATGTGACTGTAACTTGAATAGTATCCCTGCCTTTTGGTTTCTGTTACTGGTTTGTTGTTTAACATCAGATATCATGAACAGATATTAGATACAGGTAGATATTAAGATACAGAAAATTTATTCCATTCTTATGTAACAACATATTTTAAAATGTAACCTTTAACTTATATATAACTTCTTCAATTCTTCCTACCTTAGATAATTGACTATATATTTCATCATACATGTACCATAGTATTATGTGATCTTTTTATATACAATATTTTTACTACTGTTATCCATGTTTTCTATACCATATGCTCAACCAACCAACCTACCATCCAACCAGAACACAGTTGATTAGACTTAACATACTTAGCAGTAACCCTAGCCTGCTTTGACCACATGGTTGTTGATATGGTGGAAGGTGAGATCTCCACAGCTCCTGTTGGCCAGTTTAGGCTGCTGCAAGGATGCCTTCTCCCCTGGGTCACTGGAAAGCACCCTGCATGACTAACCTGGTTTCAGCCACAGGAACTGCTAGACACCAGACATGTGCTTACATAATACTCAGCCAGTGCTTTCCAAACGACTAGGTAAGTCTTACATAAGCTCCTTATAGACCTGGGTTTGGTGCTCTTTAGAAGAAGGATAAGAAATTGGAGCAACATTGACTGCTAATTCTGGATTGCTCAGAAAATGGATTTGAACTAAAGGCCCTGTCACACTGACCAACGGATGCAAAATGGACACAACGGACGAGCAAAATGTTCTATCCGTTGTTATCCGCTCTCAAAAGGGGCAAAATTTTGCATAACCGGAGTGGATAACATGGATGCGGGGAGGATGCAGGGCGGATGGAAAGCGGATGCAGAACGGAAGCCTAGCGGATGGAAGCGGATGGGAGCGGATGGAACATCCGCTAGGCTTCCAGGGGACCTCAGCAAAGCAGAACGGATGCAGAATGGATGAAGCGAATGCACAGCGGATGCACAGCGGATGAAGCGGATGCACAGCGGAAGCCTAGCAGATGCACAGCGGAAGCCTAGCGGATGCCGAGCGTAAATTGCGCATGCGGGGGGGATGCATTACGCAAGGCCCCCAGATATAAAGGGAAGCAGCTCGCACATGGCCAGCATTCGGAGGAAAGACCTGCTGCAGGATACATCGAGTCCTTGCCTGCCCTGCCTGCATGCCTGCCTACCAGCCTTGCTGCCAGCCTTCCTGCTAGCCTGCCTCCAAGCCTCCTGGCCAGCCTCCCTGCCAGCCTTGCTGTCTGTGTGCCTGCCAGCCTTGCTGCCAGCCTGCCTTCCAGCCTCCCTGCCAGCCAGTCTGCCTGCCAGTCTTGGTGCCTGCCTGCTTGCCAGCCTTGCTGCCTGCCTGCCTGCCTTCCTGCCAGGCTTTCATCCAGGCTTCGTGCCAGGCTTCCTGCCAGGCTTCCTGCCAGCCTTGGTGCCAGACTTCCTGCCAGCCTTGGTGCCTGCCAGCCTCCCTGCCAGCCTCCCTGCCAGCCAGCAACCCCACAACCATGGGGAAGAAGTGAAGTCTCAGCAACCTGCCACCATCCCTGGCAAGAGGGACAGGGCCACCCTCCCGCCCCCTGTCCCTGACTGCTTCTGCTGGGGCTTCTGCTGCTCGGGCTTGCTCTTCTGGTGCTGGAGCTTCTGCTGAAGCTGCTCCTGGCAGTGGTGCTTCTGCTGCATACTCGGCTGAAGCTGTTCCTGGCGGTGGTGCTTCTGCTGCTGCGTACTCTGCTGAAGCTGTTGCTGGTCCTGCTTGTCCTGCTCAAGCTCCTGGACTTGCTCATCCTGCTCGTGCTCCTGGACTTGCTCATACTGCTCGTACTGCTCAGGCTCCTGGTCTTGCTCATCCTGTTCGTCCTGCTCATGCTCCTGGTCCTGCTGGTGCTGCTGGTGCTGCTGGTGCTGCTGGTGCTGGTACTTCTGGGGCTCCTGGTGATTACTCTGCTGATGATGATCCTGGTTTTGCTGCTGCTGCTGCTGCTGCTGCTGCTGATGATGATGATGATGATTATGATCCTGCTGGTGATGATGATGATGATGATGATCCTGCTGGTGCTGCTGCTGCTGGTGGTGTGGAGGAGTAGCCCCTACCACCTGGGAGCCCCTTTGATGTGGGCCCATCTGGTCCTGGCAAAGGAGGAAGAGGCGTATGTGGGGACAGGAGAGGAGGTAATACTTCATTGAGGAGGAACACGAGGATGAGGTGCTGGAGTGGCTGAGAGAGAATGACTATCTGTGGCGGAAGGGACACCGGCTGTCCAGGGACACCAAGCAGAAGCAGGCTGCTTGGAGAGAGAGGGCGGAGAGTATGGGTTACACTTCGGAGGTGCTCCTCGGCTGGTGGAAACATATGCACACCTGGTACGGGAAGCTGCACCTGAAGAAATCTGGCCAGGCCACAGTAAAGCTGACGGACAGAGAGACCTACGTCATGGCCAGGTGAAGCTTCCTGGAGGGTGAGATCCACCACCGAGGAGCACCAGGAACCCCTCTGTTTACCCTCTCTCTCCGGCAGCCTGCTGCGACCCAGTCCTCTTCCGGCCAAGAGTCAGTCCCTGTCTCCAGGCAGGTTTCTGTGGAGCGTGCCACGGCGGAGAACCTGTGGACAGCTGTTGTCACCATGGTGGAGCACGTGGAGGACTCCCTGGTGCGGTGGGAGAGAGGAGACATCGAGTCCATCACAGTCGTAGCCGCATCCACCCCCCCACAGCTCCACCTCCACAGAAAGGCAGAGAGCCAGACAGCAGGAGGGGCAGAGCCACACTGTTCTGCTGGAGATCAGGGACACCATCCGCACCAGTATAGATCTCCCCTCTCAGCTGGTCAGCACCGACTCCTCATCCTCCAACCGCAAGCCCTTCCTCACCTATGTCAACCAGACCCTCAAGAACATGGAGGAACCCCAGTACCAGGTGGTGAAGGAACGGATCACAGAGCTGCTTCACAACCCTCCAGACCCAGAGGCACCTGCTCCCACCCAGTCCAGGTCTGCTCCTCCACCCCAGGTGATGTCCCTCCCATACCAAGGCTTCCCACAGCCCCTCACCTACCAGGGCTACGGCTACCAGGAGGTCCAGCAGCACAGGCAGCAGCCCTTCCCAGCCCAGGCATAGAGTCATCGGGCGACACCGTTGCCACTGGTTCCACTGATGACACCGATGCTAACCACGACAGTGATGCCACCGACGACAGCGATGCCACCCATGCCAGTCCTCACCCAGCTGCAGACCAGACAACCCCACTACACTACTCCTTCCTCCACCCCACAGCCAAGCCTGGCCTCAGTACATCTCTCATCAGTACTGGGGCTGACACCCCGTGGCATGGAGGAAGGACCTCTCAGCATCACAGGGCTGAGCCAGCTGTCTGAGAGCTTTCTCAACACACCATCACCTGTTGTCCTCTCGGGGCCAGGCACCCCAGTGGTGCTTCAGACCAGCACTCCAGCACCACCCACCTCCACAGCACCTGGACCCTTCACCCCTGAGACTGGGCACACCTCCGAGTGACCAATAAGAGTGCCAGAGACTGGGAAGCTGGCTACCTGTGGACTTTATTTGGACACTTGACTTGGGTCATATTTTTTTGACAGCTTGTTGTTCAATAAAGTTTATCTTTGATTCACACACTTGCTTCATTTCTTTTTTTTTAATAAAGTCTTGGTGGAAACTTTTAGAAATGGTTTAAGCCTTTGCATGCTTGTGGGATGGGTTAAGATAGCAGTGGGATGGGCAGGGATACCTTTTGGATGGGTAATAGCTGTGGGATGGGTAAGGATAGCAGTGGGATAGATAAGCCTCCAGTGCAAGCATAGTGGGACTGTGTGGTCCACCTTCCCTGGTGCCACATCTATGGCCCTTTATTATCAATAATAATGTAATAATCATCCACACATGTCAACACAAACACAACTCTTTATTAAACGCCCTGTTCATTGTAGGCCCACCCAACATACATGGCCCAATCTCATCCGTGTGATGAGACAGGCTGAAGGAAGCATCCATTAAGCATCTACCATCCTGTCTTGCCACTCCATTGCTCCAGCTGGGGAGTTGCACCAGTGTCTCAGGAGGTTGCGCTGCTTCTTCCCTTCATGTGAGGCTCTGTTGGGGCCTTGCACATCCTCAGTGTCGATCAGGTTTCTCCCTTGCCTCCATTCCCCAGGCTCCATGTCCCCATTGCCTTGTTGGAGGTCCACGAGCCTGTTCTGCAAGACTGGGTAGCGGGTGCACATGAGATTGTGCAGGATGCAGCAAGCTTCCATGATCCTCCTCACGGTCTCTGGGCGATGCTGCATGGTGGTGAGAAGTACCTGGAACCTGTTGGCCAGGATGCCAAAGGCGTTCTCCACCACCCGCCTTGCCCTGGACAGCCTGTAGTTGAAGATCCTCTCTTCACGGGTGAGGTGTCTGGAAGTGTAGGGCTTCATGAGGTAGGTTCTGAGGGAGAAGGCATCATCCCCCACGATGAAGTAGGGAACATCTTGCGTGTCGTTGGGCAGGGGGTCTGGATCTGGGAAGCCCATGATGAGGTTGCCTTCCAGCCCCTCCTTGAGGTCACTGGTGTTGTATACCTGGGCATCTGAACATGAGCCGCTGCCTGAAGCATTGATGTACATGAACTTGTAATCAGCATCAACCATGGTGAAGAGGACGATGCTGAAGAAGCCCTTGTAGTTGAAATAAGTGGAGCACGACTTGGGTGGTGCTTTGCAGGCCACGTGCTTGCCATCTATGGCTCCAACGGTGTGTGGGAAGTTCCACCTCTGGTACCACTGCTCTGCAACTTTCTTCCATCCTTCTTCAGTGGAGGGGCACTGGAGGAGCTCCTGCAGGTATTCTTCGATGATGGCCTGCACCACTTCTCTGACCCCAATGCTGATGGTGTTGTGTGGCACCCTCCAGCCGTACTGCATGCTCCTGTAGGTGGTCCCTGAGGCCAGGTGGTGCAGAGTGAGTGCCACCTTGAGCCCAGGTTCCAGGCTGGGCCGGAAGTTGGTGTTTGCCTTGGTCAACCTGGGTGTCAGCCGCTGCACAACTTCGACAAACATGGCTGGAGGCATCCTCATGAAGTTCTGAAATGCCCGAGTGTCTTCGTTCCTGAGCTCCACTATCAGCTTGTTGTACAGTCCATACTCTGCTCTTCTCCCGATCCATCTTGGTACCCAGACGCTTCTTGGCCGCTTCTTTTTCTTCCCGTAGTAGAGTTCACAGAGCCTGTAGATGGCTTCGCACTGTTGCAGAAGGATGGTGGCTACCAAAAGGACTGTGTTACGATCCACGGTTGACATGACTGGATGCTGTGGAAGAGCAAGAGTCAGATGAAGGCTGCAGAGGTCTGCACAGCTGGGCTGCTGGTCTCAAAGTGAGATGCAGACGAGTTGCTCCCGCTTTTTATAGGCAGTATAGGTGTCCCTTTGCATCCTCTAGGCATCCTCTAGGCATCCTCTAGGCATCCTGTAGACATCCTTAATATCCGAGATAGGTCCCCTCTGCGAAGGTTTTTTCCATTTTAAATGCTTTGTTTCCATGCTGCATCTGCTAGGCATCCATTCTGCATCCATTCTGTGTCCGTTCCACTTCCTCTCTGCGTCCGAGCAGATGCAAGTTGCGTGGATATGCAGCGGATGCCTAGCGGATATAGCGGATGCGTAACGGATGCAGAACGGATGCGTAGAGGAAACGTAGCAGATGCAGAACGGACGAATTGGATACATTTTCCGCGCAAAAGTTTTGGGCAGCCCAAAACTTTCTGAGAGGATGCAACATCAATAGACGGATGCTGGACGGATAGAGAGGAAGCAAAACGGAGGCAGTGAGTACATCGCATTAACCAATGGATGGCAAGGTTTTTTGTCCGTTTGACATCCTCTTTGCATCCGTTGGTGCAGTGTGACAGGGGCTTAAGAAAGAAATCTGGGGGGTTGGTTCTGTCATTACCAAGTATATTACAGATTTTCCACTGTTTCTGATAATGGGGTCTGGCATAGCCCAATGTTTTGCCTACCCCATTCCCACTTTACTTCTGGATACTTCTAGCTGCAAAGACAGAACTGGACATAGTAACAATAGATGCCATTTCCATGGTGCGCCAGCTTGCTCATTTCTTTCTGATATTAAGTTCCTCTTGTCCTTTAATTATTTTTTTCTTTTTGTGGGCAATCTCCTTTCCCCCTTTTATGTTATAAATCTTGATACATCATGTCATGCCCCTGGTGGAGAATGACTCTGAGGGAAAGGAGAAACAGCCAACAGGAAGTGGAAGTGTGGCTCCAGAGGTTGTGGAGAAGGCTGGGGAAGAACAGATGCTGGCTGAGCAGTTAGAGGAGAACCCAGTCCCATCCCTTATCCATCCTAGGACATGCAGGGAATAAGGGAGAGATGTAGTCTACTTGGGAGGAGAGGACCTTGATCCTCCTCCTGGGCTGTAGCTGTGACAACTGAATAAGAGGATGGACATGCGCACAGGAGAACGCTGGAAACAAAGCATGGAAATATCTCTAGTTTATGGTTCCTCTCTGAGTTTGGCGTCCTTCCCAGTGTGTGTTCTGTTATCTGTAGACGTCCTCCAGCCCTTATCTTGCCTGGATTGTGTTGCTTATTTCCTCCTTCTTGTAACTGTTTGTGTGGGAATTTTTTGTTTTCCGTCAAGGATATTCAGAGCTTGGAAGCAAAGTGAAGAAATAAAAGGGGCTTCACCTGTTTCTGTGACTGTGTTTGTTTTGTATCCCATCCTGGGTTATCACACATCAGTGTGATGATATCCATGTAGTATAATTAAATTCTTGATATTTTGTTATTGAATACCTGTTGGAGACCAATACCTGTTGGAAGGAGGGCTGAATCAGGGAATTAGCCTAGATTCACTATGTAAACACAAGACAGATAGATCTGACCTCCTCTGACTGCCATTTACCCTTATCTGGTCTTTTCCAGATGAGAGCTACCAGTTTAGGGACAATCCTGTGAAACAATACAGGAGCACGGAGCAATAAAGTAGCTAGTTGAATTCTACACATGTGGGTCTGGCTGTTTGTGCCTGACAATGCCCCAGAGAATTGCAAATAAAAAGAAAAAGGGAATTATATAATGTGTCTAAAATATCAAGAGCAATTTAGCACATCAGTGTTATAACTATTATCATTATTTGTTTTTCATTCAAATATAGCACTGAAAAGAAAGCTGCAACATATAACCATGTATCTATATACTACTATAATTCTTGTCATGACCTTGAACTGGGTAAAATAGTGCACCATTGGGCAGCAAATTTTTGAGGCAAGATAGTCCAATGGAGTATCTTACAGAATGTGTCCAGAATTCAGGAGTCATGACTCCCAAGGTAATAAAATGTGGGGACATTGTGGCTGCTTCAAAATTACTGGATCTGCTGACCTGCTGGGCTGCTGCTGCTGCAGTCACATTATCTTCATTTTCAATGTTCTGGAACAGTTTCCCAGCCAGTCTTGCAATCTTTTGTTCTCATCCCCATCACTTACCTGCCTGCTAGGAATGGGAGGAAAGGCTGAGCAGATTTCCAATATTCCCTGACAGATTTGCACAAGGAAACTCAATGGGGAAACTGACAGGAAATCAGAAGTTGCTGCTGCTCCCACTGTTTTGTTTTTTGTTTTTGTTTTGCCTGCTCTTTCACATTCAGTTTCTCTGAAAATAAATATTTGTGAAATAATGATCCAATGGGGCATGGGTTGGCTAATTAGTTAGGCCCCTGTCACAAAGCACCAACGGATGGAAAGAGGATGTAAAACAGACAGAAACATTTGCCATCCATTGGTTAACGCGATGCATCCATTCTGTACTCACTGCGTCCGTTTTTCATACTCTCTATCCGTCCAGCATCTGTCTATTGACATTTCATCCGCTCAAAAAGTTTTGAGCTGCACAAACCTTTTTGAGCGGGAAATGTATCCAACGCGTCCGTTCTGCATCCGCAACGCATACGTGGAACATCCGTTCTACATCCATCGTCATCCGTTACGTATCTGCTATATCCGCTAGGCATCCGCTGCACATCCGCGCAACACGCATCCGCTCCAGCGGAAAATGGACACAGGGAGGAAGCGAAACAGACGTGAAATGGACACAAAGCTTTAGATGGAGAAAGGATGAAAGCGGATGCAGCTCGCATACAAAGCATTAAGACGGAAAAAACATTCGCAGAGGGGACCTATCTCGGATATTTAGGAGGTCTGCAGGATGCCTAGAGGATGCAAAAGGACACTTCGTGGAAGACCTATATTTCCTATAAAAAGGGGGAGGAAATCACCTGGATCTCACTTTCAGTCCAGCAGCCCTGTGATGCAGACCTCTTCAGCCTTCATCTGGCTCTTGCTCTTCCACAGCATCCAGTCATCTCCACCTTGGATCATCACACACTCATTTTGATAGCCACCATCATTCTACAACAGTGCGAAGCCATCTACAGGCTCTTTCACCTGTTCTACGCGAAGAAAAGGAGGCGGCCAAGAAGTGTCTGGGTCCAAATATGGATCGCCAGAAGAACCGAATACGGACTATATAACAAGCTGATGGTGGAGCTCAGGAACGAAGACACTCGTGCATTCCAGAACTTCATGAGGATGCCACCAGCCATGTTTGACGAAGTTCTGGAGCGGCTGAGACCCAGGCTGACCAAGCAGAGCATCAACTTCTGGCCCAGCCTGAACCCTGGGCTCAAGGTGGCACTGACTCTGCGCCACCTGGCCTCAGGGACCACATACAGGAGCATGCAGTATGGCTGGAGGGTGCCACACAACACCATCAGAATTGTGGTCAGAGAAGTATTGCAAGCCATCATCGAAGAATACCTGGAGGAGCTCCTCCAGTGCCCCTCCACTGAAGAAGGCTGGAAGAAAGTTGCAGAGCAGTGGTATCAGAAGTATGCCCCACACTGTTGGAGCCATAGATGGCAAGCATGTGGCCAGCAAAGCTCCAGCCAAGTCGGGGTCCACTTATTTCAACTACAAGGGCTTCTTCAGCATCATCCTCTTTGCCATGGTCAATGCTGACTACAAGTTCATGTATATCGATGCTTCAGGCAACGGGTCAGCTTCAGATGGCGAGGTATACAATGCCAGTCACCTCAAGGAGGGGCTGGAACGCAACCTCATCGTGGGCTTCCCAGATACAGAACCCCTGCCCTACAACACACAAGATGTGCCCTACTTCATCGTAGGGGATGACACCTTCTCCCTCAGAACCTACCTCATGAAGCCCTACACTTCCAGATGCCTCACCCGTGAAGAGAGGATCTTCAACTACAGGCTGTCCAGGGCAAGGCGGGTGGTGGAGAACGCCTTTAGCATCCTGGCCAACAGGTTCCAGGTACTTCTCACCACCATGCAACATCGCCCACAGACCGTGAGGAGGATCGTGGAAGCTTGCTGCATCCTGCACAATCTCTCATGTGCACCCGCTACCCAGTCTTGCAGAACAGGCTCGTGGACCTCCAACAAGACAATGGGGACATGGAGCCTGGGGAATGGAGGCAAGGGAGAAACCTGATCGACACTGAGGATGTGCAAGGCCCCAACAGAGCCTCACATGAAGGGAAGAAGCAGCGCAACCTCCTGAGACACTGGTGCAACTCCCCAGCTGGAGCAGTGGAGTGGCAAGACAGGATGATAGATGATTAATGGATGCTTCCTTCATCCTGTCTCATCACACGGATGAGATTGGGCCATGTATGTTGAGTGGGCCTACAATGAACAGGGCATTTAATAAAGCGTTGTGTTTATGTTGAAATGTGTGGATCAATGATTACATTGTTATTGATAATAAAGGGCCATCGGTGTGGCACCTGGGAGGGTGGACCATACAGTCCCACTATACTTGCACTGGAGGTTTATCTATCCCACAGCTATTACTCATACCAAAGGTATCCTTGCCCATACCACAGCTATTACCCACCCCAAAGGTATCCCTGCCCATCTCACAGCTATTACTCATCCCAAAGGTATCCCTACCCATCCCACTGCTATCCTTACACATCCCACAAGCATGCAAAGGCTTAAACCATTTCTAAAAGTTTCCACCAAGACTTTATTTACTAAAATAAACAAAGCAAGTGTGTGAAGCAAAGATAATCTTTATTAATAACAAGCTGTAAAAGCAAAATGACCCAAGTGTCCCAAGCAAAGATAAAGTCAACAGGTAGCCACCCAGTCTCTGGCACTCTTCTTAGTCACTCTGAGATGTGCCCAGTCTCAGGGGTGAAGGGTCCAGGTGCTGTGGAGGTGGCTGCTGCTGGAGTGCTGGTCTGAAGCGCCATTGGGGTGCCTGGCCCCGAGAGGACAACAGGGGATGGTGTGTGGAGGAAGCTCTCAGAGAGCTTTCTCAGTCCTGTGATGTTGAGAGCCCCTTCCTCCAGGACATGGAGTGTCAGCCCCAATACCGATGACAGATGTTCTGAGGCCGGGCTTGGCTGTGGCGTGGAGGAAGGAGCAGTGTAGTGGGGATGTCTGGTCTGAAGCTGAGCGAGGTGAGGTGTGGGTGGCATCTGTGGCATCGGTGGCATCTGTGGCGTGGGTGGCATTGGTGGCATCAGTGGCATCGGTGGCACCAGTGGCATTCGATGTACCTGTGCCTGGACTGGGAAGGGCTGCCTGTGCTGTTGGAGCTCCTGGTAGCCATAGCCTTGGTAGGTGAGGGCCTGTGGAAAACCTTGGAGGGGCAGTAACATCATCTCGGGTGGAGGAGCAGACCTGGACTGGGTGGGAGCAGGTTCAGCTGGAAATGGAGGGTTGTGAAGAAGACCCATGATCCTGTCCTTTATCACCCGGTACTGTGATTCCAACATGTTCATGAGGGTCTGGTTGACACAGGTGAGGAAGGGCTTGCAGTTGGAGGATGGGATGTTGGTGTGTAGCAGCTGAGAGGGGAGATCTACGCTGCTTCTGATGGTGTCCCTGATCTCCAGCAGGAGAGTGTGGCTCTGGCCCTCCGATCTGCCTCTCTGCCTGCTTTCTGTGGAGGTGGAGCTGGGGGTTGATGTGGGTTGTTCTCTGGTTGAAGTGCCGTCTCCTTGCTCTCACTGCATCAGGGGGTGCTCCACATGTTCCACCACGGGGAGTGCAGCTGTTGGGGGGGGGTCTCCGTTGTGGCACGCTCCACAGATACCTGCCTGGACACAGGAGCTGACTCTTGGCCAGAAGAGGACTGCCTCTCTGCGGGCTGCCTGAGAAAGAGGGTTGTGAGAGGGGCTGCTCCTCGGTGGCGGATCTCACCCTCCAAGAAGCTGCACTTGGCCATCACGTAGGTCTCTCGGTCTGACAGCTTGACCATGGCCTGGCCAGATTTCTTGAGGTGCAGCTTCCTGTACCAGGTGTGCATGTGCTTTCACCAGCCGAAGAGCACCTCCGAAGTGTAGCCCAGGCTCTACGCCTTCTCTCTCCAAGCAGCCTGCTTCCTTTTGGTGTCTCAATAGAGCCTCTGTCCCTTCCGCCATAGGTACTCGTTCTTCCTCAGCCATTCCAGCACCTCATCCTCATGTTCCTCTTCAATGGAGTATTGCCTCCTCTCCCATTCACTTGTATGCCTCTTCCTCCCTCTGGCAGGGCCATCTGGGCCCTCATCAGAGTGGCTTCAAGGTTGTAGGGCTTCTCCTCCACACCAGCAGCAGCAGCAGCAGCAACAACAACAACAGTAGTAGCAAAAGCAGGACCAGCACCACCAGCAGCACCAGCAGCACCAGCAGCTCCAGTAGCACCAGCAGGACCAGGATCAGCAACAGCAGAGTAAGCACCAACAGCACCAGCAGCACCAGGAGCACCAGCAGCACCAGCAGGACCATGAGTACCAGCAGGACCAGGAGCACCAGCAGCACCAGCAGGACCAGGAGCACCAGGAGCACCAGCAGGACCAGCAGGACCAGGAGCAGCGCCAGCAGAGTAAGCCCCAGCAGAAGCCCCAGCACCAGGAGCAGCGCCAGCAGAGTAAGCCCCAGCAGAAGCCCCAGCACCAGGAGCAGTGCCAGAAGAGTAAGCACCAGCAGAGTAAGCACCAGCACCAGCAGAGTAAGCACCAGCAGAAGCACCAGCACCAGGAGCAGTGCCAGCAGAAGCTCCAGCACCAGAAGAGTCAGCCCGAGCAGCAGAAGCCCCAGCAGAAGCAGAGTCAGGGCCAGGGGGTGGGATGAGGGCCCTGTCCCTCTTGCCACAGCTGGCAGCAGATGGCAGAGGCTTTCTCTTCTTCCCCATGGTTGTTGGCTGGCTGGCTGGAGCTGGCTGGAGCTGTGTCTGGCAGCAGGTCTTTCCTCTAAATGGTGACCTGCTTGCAAGCTGCTTCCCTTTATATCTGCGGGGCTGACGCAATGCATCCTCCCCGCATGCGCAATGAACGCTCTGCATCCGCTAGGCATCCGCTAGGCTTATGCTCTGCATCCGCTTCATCCGCTCGGCATCCGCTCTGCATCCGCTCCTTCCACTGTGCATCTGCTTCGCTGTGCTCCCCTGGAAGCCCTGCGGATGTGCCATCCGCTCCCATCCACTTCCATCCGCTAGGCTTCTGTGGAGCATCCGCTTTCCATCCTGGCTACATCCTCCCCCCGTCTGTTCCTTTTCGTTGTTGTCCGGTCTGGTTATGCAAATTTGGGGCACTTTTGAGAGCGGATAACAACGGATGGAACATTTTCTCGTCCGCTGTGTCCTTTTTACAAATGTTTTGCATCCGTAGGCCAATGTGACAGGCCCTTTATGTAATAAAAGCTTCAGTCTTAAGATAAATTATTTGACACTGAAATCTTCATTGCAGTATAGCCATGCATTGATTGTAGCACAACCATGGGACAGCTAATTTAAACAAAGTAGAAATTGAACAAAAATGTAAATAGAGTTATTCAACAAGAGTTATTTGAATGTACTCTGAAGTGAGGCATATGCAGGCTCCATTTCAACCAACACTTTCCTGATTTTCCCATTCAAATCTAAAAGAGGTCCTATATGCATTCGGCTTCACTTCCATTAGTATATACACAGTATTTCCAAATAGCTCAGCCATAGTCAGTGTTCAGTGTTACAGTCTGCCAGGGGAAGCAAGCCAAGGTATAATGTTAGGAACATTAAAAACAAAACTTTCAAAGGTTAGGTGAGATTCTTCTCCTGCCTTTATAAAAATGTTGCTGAAGAAATTCACGCTTTTAAAGTCAACTCTAAATTCAGATATTACCATGGTTCGTACTGTAGTATGCTCAAATCTAAGATTTACTTGTAAGTTCCTAATGGACTCAAAACCTTACATGTTATATGTGAACAGGAACAGATTAAAAAGAAGGGTGCAAAAGGAAAGAACAAACAGAAACCATGAAAGTCGGTGGGAAATAAGAGATTCACAGGGAAGCAGAGAAACAATGATATGAATAGCAGCATAATAATAATGAGAGTGCAAGATATAATAATGGTCAATAAATTAAACAGCTTTCAAAGAGCTTAGACAAATTTACTGAAGATGATTTCTACTTCAATATTAGAGGCAAATTCCTTTTAAAGCTGTTAATAGGGATAGCAGGGTGCTACCATACTGTCTTCTTTGCTGGCCACTATGGAAACAGAATCATGCTTTATGGAGGGATTTTTTTGTTCCCATCAAGCATATTGTAATATTATATATCCCTGACTTCTGATTTCTGAAGTATAAACTATCTAGGATTATACAGTATTCAGTTAACAATTTGTTAATAATAATAATAACCTTGATTTAAATACATATTGATGCATAGCATGGGATGCTATAATAATTAGAATCCCATCAGCTCTTGTAGAACTAGCTGGGCTTTCTCAGAGCAAAATGGATAACACAACTTTATCAAAGTTCAGCACTCCACAGCGTTGTTTGTCAACTGAACCTTTATCTTAGCAAGTCAGTAGAGTTATGACTTGCCATTCTCATAATCTTATAGAGACCATTAGGCTTTCTTTGATTCCTAGTTTTAAATATATCGTGTTTCACGTGGAGCGTATTCCCTCTATAAAATGATTAAGCAGAGATACAACTGCTTGCAAAACTACAGCTGATAACAAGTGGTGAGATTTGGCCACTGATGGGATGCTCTATAAAACTGGTAGCTCTGAAGAGCAGCAGACACAGAACTGATTCTGCGTCTGCTGCTGTTTGACCCACCCATCTGCCTGAGCTGTTACCTGACCTTTATTTCCTGCTTTTTCAACCTCAACTGCTTTGCACAGCACAGTTGAGGTTGAAAAAGCAGTTGAATAGTGCTTTTTCAAATGCTGTATACCCATGAGCAGCACTTATCAGCTGTCTGGGCAGCACAGCTGTTTGGGCAGCATGGCAAAACATAACCACCGAACTGGTGGTAACACAGGTTGAATCCCACCCCTGGATTTGGCCACCTCTGCCATCTACCTTGCAACACATAATTTGATTTAGACATGAGTAGATGAGCATTGCAACATTTGTGGCCAACCCCTGGGATTCCATAACATGAGGAAAACCAGTTCAGTTAAATCTACAAATTCAGCTTTTCCTTACTTCATGTTAGCATTTGATACAGATCCAGACTATACCTTACACACATATATTTAATGTCAGTGGCCTCTCTTCACCAATGAGGTAGAGTTCCTAACTGTAATATTTAACAGGCACCAGTCCATTTTATTCCCCTAAACAGATGGATATCTAGCATTATTTGAAATCACGGCATGAAATCTATCTTTTTTTCTGATTATTCTCGATGTGTGAGCCACTTCAATTCTGCTGGCAGACCTCTCACACTCTGGAGTCCTCCTTCAATGTCCTGACATTTAATTAGATTTAACTCCAGGTAACTTTTCAAAAGAAAATTGTAATAATTTAAATTTGATAGGCGACATGTCAGGAAGAAAAATAACAACCTCAAATCCGGTATAAACTTGTGATAGAAAACCAGCCAGGGGGTATTTCTAACCAGAAAGTTTGGAAAGTCTTCAATGGATGGGGGAGATGGGAGGAAGCCAGGCAAAGAAAAGATGAAGTAAAGAAGATGTATTCTTTGCCAAAATCAGCTTCTAACCAAATATTCATGGTTCAGGGATTGAGTTTCAGAACTTTGGCAGAAAATTAGCTATACTTGATGTCAGGAGGGCTGGTAGAAATTCAATGTGATCTTTCAGTGTTTTGGTGCTTATTTGGACAGTTCTTGTTTAAGCTGCAACGATGTCTTCATCAGATGTTTGTGATGATTAATAGTTTATTTAACACTTTCCATATTGGAATACTTGATGTACTTTGCCACTTGTGAGTCAGATCATGATCACTCTTTTCCTTTTATAGACTGACAGAGCATGATGAAAGATAAAGAGGTAGCTTAACACTTTGATAGAAAACTCAAGAAGAGAAACATGTGAGTAGAGGATGCTATGTCTATAAATAGTACTACCTGACAGAATTATAGTACCTGCACAGTCCCATTGTTTGTTTGTTTTTACAGTATTTGTTTAATCATTTTTTCCTTGAGAAACGCAAGACAGACAATAAGACAATAAATCTGCATTCATCAATTCACATGACTTGGTATTTTATAAATGAATACAGTTGTCCTCGATAGTTCATTTAGTGACTGTTCAAAGGTACAATGGCACTGAAAAAAGTGACTTATGACCATTTTCACACTTATGACAATTGCAGCATCCCCATGATCACATGATCAAAATTCAGATACTTGGCAACTGGTTCATACTTATGACAGTTTCAGTGCCCTGGGCTCATGTGATCACTTTTTGCAACATTCTAACAAGTGAGGTCAATGGGGAATCCAGAGTCACTTAACAAGCATGTTACTAATTTAACAAAAGCAATGATTCACTTAACAACTATGGCAAGGAAAGTTGTAAAATGGGGCAAAATTGTTTCATCTAGCAACATAAATTTTGGGCTCAGTTGTAGTCATAACTTGAGGACCACCATTATAAGATTTCATAAATGAAGGCAAATATACATGTCCCAGGATAATGTTGCAGGATCTGGTCTGTCACCAGGACCAGAGAATTCCACTTGTTCTGGAGTCCATCTTCAGCGAGCTTATCTCTCACCAAAATGTGTCTCTTTACTCTGCTACTCTCACCACACGATGGATTCCAGCATGAGTCTGAGAGCTCAGAAGACTAATGCTCTGGTGCCTGGTAACTGACCTAGATTGGATCCTGGAAGATAGGATATATTTGAAATATTTTAAAATTCTTCTGTTTTGAAGAAGAAAAGATTGGATACCATCCTTTATGATTTAAACAATGAAAAAAAATGTGGAAAATAAAAGTATCTGAACTACCTCTGGAAATCTATCCTAATAGAGAGACGCTTTCTACCCCTTGTGTTTTTTGTTTCAATCAGAAACTATTAATTACTAAATAATTTGAAGTAGATGGATTAGAATTCAAAACATAATTTCTTCATGAACAGTGGATCAACCCTTGGAAATCAATGGGAAGAACAGAAATACCTAATGGAGATTGGAGGCTAACCTTCATTTAGCATGGCAAATCTTACTTCTTTTGACAAGAACTGAAATAGAGAACTGCTGAATTTTGAAATTTGATAGAAACATGAAAAGATGCACCCTGTGATTACATAAATGGGGTATTATTTGTTGAACATTCTGGAATTTGGCCAGCTTGGTTCACCCCATTTTTTAACTTCAAAACTCTGAATTGTAATAGCTGTCTGGCTACAGCAAACATTTAAATTATTCTATTTGAATACCCACTTAGCAGACTTCAAGGCAGTTATAGTATAAGATTTTGATACTCAATAGAAAATTCTTAGATGAGGATATGCAAGTCGCAAGAATACTTTGAAGGTACTTAGAAATGTTGGAGTTCTTATTTTAAGGGAATTTAAAACAGACATTAGTTAAACATATACTTCAATGTTTTCTGATCCTTGGAATTCACAAACATGGATTGTAATAAACTCTGAGCAATGATGAAAAGAATCCCATAGCAGAGCAAAGTAGAGTAAAAAAGAGTTCAGATTGACTGAGAATTCCTAAAGGAGGTTTAAAAGTACAATCATGAAGAGTCCTCCCGAGGAGAAAGAATGAATGGCAGCAAGAGAAGTTAACATGGTTACACAAAAAGCGTAGAGATGAAAACCGAAAAAGATGCATGCAAGAAATGAAAAGAGAGCCATGTCACAAAGGAACATGTCCAGAAAGGTACCTCAGAACTATAAGGGTGATGGGATGAAGAATGAGCTGACTTTAGTAAAGGATGCTGAATATAACAGAAAGGATTCTGTTAGAAATGTATGAAATAAAAGGAAAAGGCCAGCACTAAGTGTGCCAGCTGATCAGTGAAGAAGGAAAAATGCTAACAAAGGGTCTTTCACCCTTGTATTGGCAACATCTTTTTTCGGCCATGTCTCTATGACCTGGCCTTAAGTATGACAGGATTAAGTCATCATCAGCTGTACCACCATTACACTAGGTTTTCCCCCTTATGGCAGAAAACATAAAAAGTAAATGTAAAAGCATCAAACAATTTATTCATGTTGGCTCAGATATCACAGTCTTATTCTTTTCTCCTTTAGCTTTTACAAAGGAGAAGCCATTTATCTCTCATTTATTTTAAAGTTTACCATTTGCTCCTCTTCTTCTGGAGTAATCCTTTTGTCTCTGTAATGCTCTGACACTCCTTTATCACCTTAGTTTACCTCATAGTTTAGGAAAATTATGTCTTTTGTTGCCCGTGGCTTGCAGGCTAACTTCTGCTTTTCTATTTGTATGTATAGTGTGTTGGTGTTCAGCACAGATATTTTGCATCTAGAGCTTCATACCATTCATTCTCCTTCACAATTACTAAAATGAGGGTTGCCCCCTTCCCAAACTTCTGGAAAGAAACTTCCTAAAATTGAATGGTGTCCTATGAAATTTCAATTCTTCCAAGGGCATTAATGCCAGTAATAATTCATCTGTCTTCCTTTGTTCATCACAGATGATATCTTGCAATTCATCATTGCCCAAAGCTGCATCCCTCTTGATCCCACTACAGTTTCTTTTTGTGTTTGAACAAAATTGCTGATCAAACCAGTCCTGCACATGATTTTTTGCACTGGTACATTGGTGAAAGCAGGAAAATATTCTGTTGAGTAGGTTCATAGAGGGAAATATTACTGCAAGCAACTTGCTATATCAGGGTCAGCTTGGTTCTAGTGTATTGACTTCTACTCAAGAAATAGTATAGTCTAATATCTACAGTGTTTACAGCAGTGGTGGGATTCAATTTTTTTTACAATCAGTTCTATAGGCCTGGCTTGGTGGGCATGGCATGGCTTGATGGGCATGGTATGGTTTGGTGAGCGTGGCATGGAAAGGATACTGTAAATCTCTATTCCCAACCCACTCCAGGGGAAGGATACCGTAAAATCCCCATTCTCTCCCCACCTCACTAACCTACTTTCCAGTTCCATTCTCCTGTGCAGGGCAACAAAAAAGGAGGCAGATAATAGATGGAGGTGGGGCCAATCAGATGTGGTATTCTGAACTACTCAAAATTTCCACTACCGGTTCTCCAGAACTGGTCGGAACCTGCTAAATACCGCCTCTGGTTTACAGACTTGGGAACATTGATTGGCTGTAGTAAATAATCAGCAAGAAAGACATCTCTTCTAGCAGCATTTACATCTGAATCATTTTTCTGCCAAAAGAGCAGAGAATTTCCCCAACTGCACTTTTCACTCAAAGCTGAGGCTTCACTGTGAAGAATCCACAAGCTGTTTTTGATATTCATTAATCATCTGGCTAATTTGTTTTCACACAGGAGCGCTGACAGCAAATGAATGTTTTTGCAGCAAGAACACAGTGTATAATCCAGACTATTATGGCAATAAGATCAATGAAAACGGCTGCTTCCCATGTATTTTCTATGTACCATTCTTTGTTTGGCTATAATTGTAAACATGTCTAATTTTCTTTCTTTAAAAAAAATCACATCTGCTGAAAGAAACAGACCTACCATATGTGGTTGGAATGATGATAAAAGCATTGCTGCTTATCTCAGAAACATGAGTTGAAATGTTGCCAAGGGTTTTCTAATGATTTGGAATTATGTAGTGGGCCTCAAGAAACAGTGGTATTCAACCACCAAGGTTGCTTCTTCCATTGGTTTCTTTTGTCTTCTTGCTTGCCACAAGTCACACCTGTTTATCAATAGTATTTCATCTTTATTAACTGTTTTGAAAAAGTGCTTTACTTTGGTGATGCTTTGAGTAAAGCCCTTCTTCAAACCAGTTTCACAAAACAAGGCCAGAAAGGGAAGACAGCCTGTAGTACTTCAGATTTTACAAAATTCTTTGGGGAGCATGACCATTAGTAAAAGATGCTGGCAGTTGTAGTTCAGAAACATCTGGAACACTACAGGTTACCTTTCCACTGAGTTACAGGATTAAGAACATTTGCAAATAATGGAAGAATGGAATTTAAAGATCATAAAGATTATTTGCACCATTATTTATTACAGATCTCAGGATTAAATCCTTAAATTGTTTTTTCTAAAGCTGAAGATGGACTGAACTATCCAAACAATTAGACTAAACTAATCGTGTATATCCAATCCATATGATAAAAAGCACAATACAATCCACCAATGATCAACCACCAGCATTTAGCAGTCTATCTGATCTGCAAAACTGTTTCTTGAATTATAGTAACTGGCAAGCAATAGTAACAGGAAAAATTCACTCATGGTTATTTTTATATCTTAAGGCTATTCATTAAGCATTCAGCATGAAACTATACATTGCTATTCTGGACAAACATGGCCAGTGTAGTACTTACAATGTAAGACCACAGCTGAGTCCAAAATTTCCATTGCGACGTAAGACAATTACTGGTAACTGAGTTTTGCCCCATTTTATGACCTGCCTTGCCACAGATGTTAAGTGAATCACTGCAGATTTTAAATAAGTAACATGGTTGTTCAGTGAATCTGATTTCCCACTGACTTTGTTTATCAGAAAATTGTAAAGGGGAATTATATGATCCTGGGAAACAGCAGCCATCATAAACACCTGCCAGTTGCCAAGCATCCAAATTTCTATCAGGTGACCCTAGGGATACCACAATGGTTATAATTGTGAAAACAATCACATCGCTTTTTTCAATGCTGTTGTTACTTTGAAAGGTCACTAAACAAATTGTTATAAGTCAAGGACAACGTGTGTTTTACATGTTCAGCATGCTTTATAATACATTTTTCTTTTTTCATCAGTGTAAATAGTTCATTAAAACTGGGATATGATGCCTTTGAAAAAAAGACCACATACAGCATGGGACATAAGATACACTTATCTACTATTTTGATTTTTTACCTCCTCCTGGTGCTACAACTTATTTGAGTGTTACTTTTCTTTTTTGCCAGCTTATTATGCCTAGATCAGAGATGGTATTCAGCTGGTTCTGACCAGTTCTGGAGAATTGGTAGCGGAAATTTTGAATAGTTCGGAGAACTGACAAATCCCATCTCTGACTAGCCCCACCCCCATCTATTCTCTGCCTCCCAAGTCTCAGCTGATTGGCTGGGTCTTCTTTTATTGCCCTGCACAGGAGAATGGAGCTGGAAAGCAGGTTAGTGGGGTGGGGAAGTAATGGAATTTTGCAGTAACCTTCCGCTTGCTACACCCAACAAGCCATGCCACACACATCAAGCCATCCCCACAAAACTGGTAGCAAAAAAAAAAAAATTTGAATCCCACCACTGTGCGTATGCTTGCAATCTCAAATTATCTTAAAATTCCTCTATTGCTTACCTCATGCCTTTCTCTCAAGGAAGAAGAAAGTAATCTTTGGGAAAAGAGTAAAAATGCTACATAGATACTAAAGTCCCTGTCACACTGGCCAACGGATGCAAAACGTTTGTAAAAAGGACACAGAAGATGAGAAAAATGTTCCATCCGTTGTTATCCGCTCTCAAAAGGGACAAAAATTTGCATAACCAGAGCGGACAACACAGAAAGGAACGGACGGGGGGAGGACGTAGGGCGGATGGAAAGCGGATGCTCCACGGAAGCCTAGCGGATGGGAGTGGATGGCACATCCGCAAGGCTTCCGGGGGACCGCAGCAAAGTGGACGCGGAATGGAAAGAGCGGATGCAGAGCGGACACCGAGCAGATGAAGCACATGCACAGCGGATGCAGAGCGGATGAAGCGGATGCAGAGCGGACTAGCATTCAATGCGCATGTGGGGAGGATGCATTGCATCAGCCCCGCGGATATAAAGGGAAGCAGCTCCCAAGCAGGTCACCATTCAGAGGAAAGACCTGCTTCCAGACACATCTCCAGCCTGCCTGCCTTGCCTGCCTGCCTGAATGCCTGCCAGCCTTGCTGCCTGCCTGCCTGCCACCCTCCCTGCCAGCCTGCCTGCCAGCCTTGCTGCCTGCCTGCCAGCCTTGCTGCCAGCCTTGCTGCCTGCCTGCCAGCCCGCCTGCCTGCCTGCCAGCCAACAACCCCACAACCATGGGGAAGAAGAGAAAGCCTCAGCTATCTGCTGCCAGCCCTGGCAAGAGGGACAGGGCCACCCTCCCACCCGCTGGCCCTCACTCTGCTTCTGCTGGGGCTTCTGTAGCATGGGCTCGCTCTTCTGGGGCTGGGGCTTCTCCTCCTTCTGCTTCCAGAGGAGCTGATGCTGCTGCTCATGGCGGTGATGCTTCTGCTGGTGCTTACTCTGCTGATACTGCTTCTGGCGGTGGTGCTTCTGCTCGTGCTTACTCTGCTGATGCTGCTTCTGGCAGTAGTGCTTCTGCTGGTGCTTACTCTGTTGATGCTGCTTCTGGCGGTGGTGCTTCTGCTGGTGTTTACTCTGCTGATGCTGCTTCTGGTGGTGGTGCTTCTGGTGGTGCTTGCTCTGCTGAAGCTGCTCCTCATCCTGCTGGTCCTGGTCCTGCTGGTGCTCCTGGTCCTGCTGGTGCTCGTGGTCCTGCTGGTGCTCCTGGTCCTGCTGGCGCTGCTGGTGCTGCTGGTGCTGCTGGCGCTGCTGGCACTGCTGGTGCTTACTCTGCTGCTGCTGATCCTGGTCCTGCTGGTGCTGCTGGTGCTGATCCTGGTCCTGCTGGTGCTGCTGCTGCTGGTGGTGTGGAGGAGGAGCCCCTACAACCTGGAATCTCCTCTGATGAGGGCCCATGTGGTCCTGCAAAAGGGAGGAAGAGGCAGACGTGAGAACGGGAGAGGAGGCAATATACCATCGAGGAGGAACATGAGGATGAGGTGCTGGAGTGGCTGAGAGAGAATGACTATCTATGGCGGAAGGGACACAGGCTCTACAGGGACACGAAAAGGAAGCAGGCTGCTTGGAGAGAGAAGGCGGAGAGTCTGGGCTACACATCAGAGTGGGTGGAGGACCCCCTGATGCAGTGGGAGAAAGGAGACGGCACTTCCACCACAGTCCAACCTGCATCCACCCCCAGCTCAACCTCCATAGAAAGGCAGAGAGCCAGACAGGAGGGGCAGAGCCACACTGTCCTGCTGGAGTTCAGGGACACCATCCGTAGCAGCATAGATCTCCTCTCTCAGCTGGTCCACACTGACTCCTCATCCTCCAACCGCAAGCCCTTCCTCACCTATGTCAACCAGACCCTCAGGGACATGGCGGAACCCCAATACCAGGTGGTGAAGGACAGGATCACCGAGCTGCTACACAACCCTCCAGATCCAGATGAACCTGCTCCCTCCCAGTCCAGGTCTGCTCCTCCACCCCAGGTGATGTTCCTCCCATTCCAAGGCTTTCCACAGGCCCTCACCTACCAGGGCTACGGCTACCAGGAGGTCCAGCAGCACAGGCAACAGCCCTTCCCAGTCCAGGCACAGGCTAATCGGACACCACCGTTGCCACCAGTTCCACTGATGCCACCGATGCCACCCACGCCACTTATGCCACCGACGGATGGATCAGGAAAAGAGCAGAGTATGGACTGTACAACAAGCTGATGGTGGAGCTCAGGAACGAAGACCCTCGTGCATTCCAGAACTTCATAAGGATGCCTCCAGCCATGTTTGATGAAGTTGTGCAGCGGCTGACACCCAGGTTGACCAAGCAGAGCACCAACTTCCGGCCCAGCCTGGACCCTGGGCTCAAGGTGGCACTCACTCTGAGCTACCTGGCCTCAGGGACCACCTACAGGAGCATGCAGTATGGCTGGAGGGTGCCACACAACACCATCAGCAAAGTGGTCAGAGAAGTGATGCAGGCTATCATCGAAGAATACCTGGAGGAGCTCCTCCAGTGCCCCTCCACTGAAGAAGGATGGAAGAAAGTTGCAGAGCAGTGGTATCAGAAGTGGAACTTCCCACACACCGTTGGAGCCATAGATGGCAAGCATGTGGCCAGAAAAGCTCCAGCCAAGTCGGGGTCCACTTATTTCAACTACAAGGACTTCTTCAGCATCGTCCTCTTCGCCATGGTCGATGCTGACTACAAGTTCATGTACATCGATGTTCCAGCAATGGGTCAGCTTCAGATGCCCAGGTATACAACGCCAGTGACCTCAAGGAGGGGCTGGAACGCAACCTCATCATGGGCTTCCCAGATCCAGACCCCCCGCCCAACGACACGCAAGATGTGCCCTACTTCATCGTGGGGGATGATGCCTTCTCCCTCAGAACCTACCTCATGAAGCCCTACACTTCCAGACTCCTCACCCATGAAGAGAGGATCTTCAACTACAGGCTGTCCAGGGCAAGGCGGGTGGTGAAGAATGCCTTTGGCATCCTGGCCAACAGGTTCCAGGTACTTCTCACCACCATGCAGCATCGCGCAGAGACCGTGAGGAGGATCGTGGAAGCTTGCTGCATCCTGCACAATCTCATGTGCACCCACTACCCAGTCTTGCAGAACAGGCTCGTGGACCTCCAACAAGACAATGGGGACATGGAGCCTGGGGAATGGAGGCAAGGGCGAAACCTGATAGACACTGAGGATGTGCAAGGCCCCAACAGAGCCTCACGTGAAGGGAAGAAGCAGCGCAACCTCCTGAAACACTGGTGCAACTCCCCAGCTGGAGCAGTGGAGTGGCAAGACAGGATGATAGATGATTAATGGATGCTTCCTTCAGCCTGTCTCATCACACTGATGAGATTGGGCCATGTATGTTGGGTGGGCCTACAATGAACAGGGCATTTAATAAAGAGTTCTGTTTATGTTGACATGTGTGGATGAATGATTACATTATTATTGATAATAAAGGGGCATAGGTGTGGCACCTGGGAGGGTGGACCATACAGTCCCACTATGCTTGCACTGGAGGTTTTTCTATCCCATAGCTATAACCCATCCCAAAGGTATCCCTGCCCATCCCACAGGTAGCCCTGCCCATCCCACTGCTATCCTTACCCATCCCACAAGCATGCAAAGGCTTAAACCATTTCTAAAAGTTTCCACCAAGACTTTTTTGACTAAAAGAACCCAGTCTCTGGCACTCTTCTCTGTCACTCAGAGGTGTGCCCAGTCTCAGGGGTGAAGGGTCCAGGTGCTGTGGTGGTGGCTGGTGCTGGAGTGATGGTCTGTATCGTCATTGGGGTTCCTGGCCCTGAGAGGACAACAGGTGACAGTGTATTGAGGAAGCTCTCAGACAGCTGGCTCAGCCCCGTGATGTTGAGAGCTCCTTCCTCCATGCCATGTGGTGTCAGCCCCAGTACCGAGGACAGATGTACTGAGGCTGGGCTTGGCTGTGGGGTGGAGGAAGGAGCAGTGTAGCGGGGCTGTCTGGTCTGCAGCTGTGTGAGGACTGGCATTGGTGGCGTGGGTGACCTGGGTGGCATCGCTGTCATCAGTGGCATCATTGGCATCGGTGGCATCAGTGGAACCGGTGGCAACGGAGTCGCCCGATGACTCTGTTCCTGGGCTGGGAAGGGCTGCTGCCTGTGCTGCTGGACCTCCTGGTAGCCATAGCCCTGGTAGGTGAGGGCCTGTGGAAAGCCTTGAAATGGGAGGGACATCACCTGGGGTGGAGGAGCAGACCTGTACTGGGTGGGAGCAGGTACCTCTGGGTCTGGAGGGTTGTGAAGCAGCTCGGTGATCCGGTCCTTCACCACCTGGTACTGGGGTTCCGCCATGTCCCTGAGGGTCTGGCTGACATAGGTGAGGAAGGGCTTGCGGTTGGAGGATGAGGAGTCGGTGTGGACCAGCTGAGAGAGGAGATCTATGCTGCTACAGATGGTGTCCCTGATCTCCAGCAGGACAGTGTGGCTCTGCCCCTCCTGTCTGGCTCTCTGCCTTTCTGTGGAGGTGGAGCTGGGGGTGGATGCGGGTAGGGCTGGGGTGGAAGTGCCATCTCCTTTCTCCCACTGCATCAGGGAGTCCTCCACGCTCTCCACCACGGTTACAACAGCTGTCCGCGGGTTCTCTGCCGTGGCACGCTCCACAGAAGCCTGCCTGGAGACAGGAACTGACTCTCGCCTGGAAGAGGACTGGCTCCCAGCAGGCTGCCGGAGAGAGAGGGTTGTGAGAGGGGCTGCTCCTCGGTGGCGGATCTCACCCTTCAGGAAGCTGCACCTGGCCATGATGTAGGTCTCTCTGTCCGTCAGCTTAACTGTGACCTGGCCAGATTTCTTGAGGTGCAGCTTCCCGTACCAGGTGTGCATATGTTTCCACCAGCCGAGGACCACCTCCGATGTGTAGCCCAGACTCTCCGCCCTCTCTCTCCAAGCAGCCTGCTTCCTTTTGGTGTCCCTGTAGAGCCGGTGTCCCTTCCGCCACAGATAGTCATTCTCTCTCAGCCACTCCAGCACCTCATCCTCGTGTTCTTTCTCAATGGAGTATTGCCTCCTCTCCCGTTCCTGCATATGCCTCTTCCTCCCTTTGCCAGGACCAGATGGGCCCTCATCAGAGGGGCTTCCAGTTTGTAGGGGCTGCTCCCCCACACCACCACCAGCAGCAGCAGCAGCAGGATCATCATCATCAGCAGCAGCAGCAGTAGCAGCAGCAGCATCACCAGCAGGATCATAATCAGCATCATCATCATCAGCAGCAGCAGCAGCAGCAGTAGCAGCAGCACCAGCAGGATCATCATCATCATCATCATCATCATAATCAGCAGCACGAGCAAGACAAGGAGCACGAGCAGGACCAGAAGCACGAGCAGGACCAGGAGCACGGACAGGAGCACGAGCAGGATGAGCAGGATGAGCAGGATGAGCAAGTCCAGGAGCACGAGCAGGACAAGTAGGACCAGCAGGACGAGGAGCAGCTTCAGCAGAGTAAGCACCAGCAGAAGCTCCACCACCAGGAGCAGCCTCAGCAGAGTAAGCACCAGCAGAAGCACCACCGCCAGAAGCAGCCTCAGCAGAGTAAGCACGAGCAAAAGCACTCAGAAGCAATCAGCTCCTCCAGAAGTAGAAGCAGCAGAAGCCCCAGCCACAGAAGAGCGAGCCCGTGCTACAGAAGTCCCAGCAGAAGCAGAGTGAGGGCCAGGGGGCGGGAGGGTAGCCCTGTCCCTCTTGACAGGGCTGGCAGCAGATGGCTGAGGCTTCCTCTTTTTCCCCTTGTTTGTGGGGTTGCTGGCTGGCAGGGAGGCTGGCAGGAAGGCTGGCAGGCAGGCATGCACCAAGGCAGGCAGCAAGGCTGGCAGGGAGGCAGGCACCAAGGCTGCAGGGAGGCAGGCACCAAGGCTGGCAGGATGGCAGGCAGCAAGGCAGGCAGCAAGGATGGCAGGATGGCAGGCAGCAAGGCAGGCAGGCAAGGATGGCAGGATGGCAGGCAGCAAGGCAGGCAGGCAAGGCACTCAGTGCGTCTGGCAGCAGGTCTTTCCTCTGAATGGTGACCTGCTTCCGAGCTGCTTTCCTTTATATCCGAGGGGCTGATGCAATACATTCCCCCCGCATGCGCAATTAACGCCAGGCATCCGCTAGGCTTCCGCTGTGCATCCGCTAGGCTTCCGCTCTGCATCCGCTTCATCCACTGTGCATCCGCTGTGCATCCGCTTCATCCGTTCGGCGTCCACTCTGCATCTGCTGTATCCATTCCACGTCCGCTTTGCTGAGGTCCCCCGGAAGCCTAGCGGATGTGCCATCCACTCCCATCTGCTTCCATCCACCAGGCTTCCGCTCTGCATCCGTTTTCCATCCACTCTGCGTCCTCCCCTCGTCCCCTTTCCGTGTTATCCGCTCTGTTTATGCAAATTTTTGCCCCTTTTGAGAGCGTATAACAATGGATGGAACATTTTTCTTGTCCGCTGTGTCCTTTTTACAAACGTTTTGCATCCGTTGGGCAGTGTGACAGGGCCTTTAGTTTTAACAGTAGTTTGTCATGTACCACTGAATCAAGGGCTTTGCAGAAGTCTATATAAATTGCATCTATACCTGGTCAAGTTGAGTAGTCCATATGTTTTTGCAGTGTAGGAGTTAAAAATTGCAGGACAATTTTTTCTTAAAAAAATTTCAAAAGAAAAAGAAAAAAAAGAAATTTCAACTTATTTTTTGTATCGTGGTGATCAGAACTGGTCACAATATTTTAAGTGTGGTCTCACCAGTGCAGTATAAAACAGTATTACACTGAGTTATATTCTTCGGCAGCTTTCTTCTCCCTGTCTCCTCTCCATGGGTCCTGTCTCCCTCTTGCTAGTCTTTCTCCATTTAATCATGTTTTTTTCTTCTTTATAAGAAAAAAATACTGCTTTTCCTAGTCTAGAAGTAGGCTAGAAGCAATGACTTCTGTTTTCCTTTCTTTAGGAAGAAAAAAGGAATCGATTGACAGTGGAAAGAAAGGGAAAGAAAAAGAAAAGAACTACGGAGAAAGGAGACAATAAAAATCTTTTTTCTCTGAAGGATAAACTTAATAGGAGCAGATGCAAATTCTAGGAAAAGAAAAAGGACTGTTGGGTGAAGACTGAGAAAGGACATGAGCTTCATTGAGAGATGGAAAAGAGTTGTCAGTGCTAATAAAACACCCTAAGCTCATTATTATTTTTATGTTGTTGTTGCTGGGAGGCTAATCTGTCTATAGTAACATCATGACAAGTGAACAAGTTGAACTACTATCAAATTCTGTAAAGATTTACAGGATCTTTCTGTATCTATCAAATTCTGTAAATATTTGCAGAATCTTACCACTCCATGAATGTGTGTTTTTTTGGATAACCCAGGTTGAGCCATATAGATTAGCTTCAGAAGTATGATTTTTGTGTTCCAGCATGAAGCATTGAAAACATCAGGCACCCTGTATTAATTTGATAAAAATTGTGTTATCTTTCAATCACTGACAACGTGAACTATGTTTATACATACAATCCCAAGAGATTATTGGTAATGTTATTCCACATTTGAGGCCTGCTACTTGTCCTCTTGACCCTTTGCCACTGGGCTGTTTTTGTATCTTGTCACTAATATTAGGCAATCAATAGTTCTCAAGCTAAACATCTTGCCTGATGGTGGGCATTGCTTTTCCTGCCTATAAGACAGCAGTTGCTGCTTCTCACCTTGTGAAGCGTATTTTCCTTCATGTTTTAAGTTCTGGGAAATTGCTAATTTATTTTCACTTCAGTTCTTTCTTTTGCCTTTAATTTTAACATCCAAGAGCTCTTTTGGGATTGTTATCAAAGCTGTCTTCTTTTAAGAGATGTATCAGCTTGAATCCTATCTGTTAGCTTAATGTCATGAGTCAAGTAGACAACTGTGGAGTCCACATTTCTGTTCTTTTGCAAAACATGTTTTTTTTTTACATGGGTATTTTCCAAAAGGTTCAGCTGTATATGATCAACATTAATTACAGTAATCCCAGCAATTTTATTTATCTTTATCCAGTGTGGAGGGGTGGGGGTGGATGGGTGAATGGAGAGTGGATTTTTACCAAAACTCCTTTTTATAAAGAAGGACATTTTTTTCCTTTTCTCTTAACTGTCATCCCTTTGACCATTATCACCTTCTACTTCAATTAGTTATCCCCCCACTCCAACAAAATGGAGCCAAATTCTCCTGTGGCATACACTGAAGATTTTCTTGAGAACTTCATTGGGTATGTGTGTGTGAAAACATCCCTTTTCCATATATAACAGTGAATAGTTTTAGTAGTAAATAGCTTTGATAAATAGTGCCCCCCCCTTTCTGTTAAGTCAATAAATCAAAACTATTGAGACTAGAAGGAACATATTTAGTGCCATATGTATAGTCCTCAACATATTACGGCAATTGAGCCCAAAATTTATTAACTTAAATTTTTTAAGTGAAACATCTATTAAGTGAATTTTTCCCCACTTAATGACCTTTCTTACAACAGTTGTAAAGTGAATCTAGCTTGCCCATTGACTCTGCTTGTCAAAAGGCCACAAAAGGTGATCACATGATCCCAGGAAACTGCAACAGTTGTAAATATGAAGCAGTTGCCAATTATCCAAACTTTGATCATATGAGCATGGGGATGTTGGCAACAGTCATAAGTGTGAAAAATAGTCATAAGTCACTTTTTTTCAATGCTGTTGTGACTTTGAATAATCACTAAACAAACTGTTATAAGTCGAGGATTACTTGTATTCAGGCTTTCAATTACAGAGGGATTTTTCTGTCTTCTGAACCAGTTTGGATATACTTGGCGTGAATCTCACCTAATAGAAACAGGCTGAGTAGCACTGAGTTGAACAACCTTTTGGATGTGCCTAGCTTTGGAACAAATCTTTGTAGTCTCTTTCTCTCTCTTTTTAATTTTTTAATTTAAATCTGAGGCCTGTTTATTTGTTATATTTGTATAGACATCCATATCACATGAAGGCGACTCTGGGGAGCATACAACAAAACAATAAATACATATAAACAGTCACAATTAAAAATAACCATTAAAAAGGCATGCAAAACAAGAGAGGATGACATTAAGCACAGTAAGGTAGCTCCCCAGTCCCCTGTGTCCCCCCAGGCCTGATAACATGACAAGATCTTGAAGAACTTGTGGATCACATATTGAGTCTGATGAAGAAAGATCTAAAACAGTGTTTTTCAACCCTGGCAACTTTAAGACGCATAGACCTCAACTCCCAACCTTTGAGCCTTAGAGTCAGCAAGACTGAGAACCACTGATCTAAATATTGCAAGGGAAAGTACGAGCTAAACCAATGTTTCTGAAACTATCTTCAGTGGGAATTGTTCTATGAGTTGGCATGGAAATCCAAAAAGTTTTGTTTCACAAAAGCTTATGTGGTGGCATAATATTGGCTAATATTTATAGTGCCACAAGATTATTCAACAGGGATTATAGCTTGCTATTCTCCTTGCCAGTCTCAATTTCATCACACTGCCTTACACCACTTTTGCATTCCAGTTGGCTTGACTACTTGGAAATCACCAATTGAGGCAATATATTATGAAGCTAAATATTTATAGGCGAGGGGAACAGCAGCCTGAAGTCATAATCATAAAGTGAAAACCCAGCCCTTTCGGTATTTATTTGAGTTGCAGCAATAGAGTCTGGCAATAGAAGTTTAAATGCTAATAAAGAAAAAGTAAATCGGGAATCCCTTTATTATTGTGGAAAATAGAAATGGAAACTCCTCTTCAGCTGAAGGTCTGATTTCTCATTAATCCTCATAAGGACATTGTTAATTATGGCAGCAATTACATGGAAGGAATGCTTCAGAAGAATTCTTGTTAAATAGTGATTGCCCATTTGAGCATTACTCCACACATACAAAAAGGAGGAGAGAACATCTTAAGTGAAGTTTCTATTAAAATCAGCAAGATGAAAATGTGTTAGATTAATTTCACAAAAAAATGTTTCTTAATATGCATTATTATCTCAATTTATTCATGATAAGAGAGGAGATGTGGCTGCCAGAAGGTGAGATGAGTATTATCTTTTAATAAAAATATCTTGCTTGTTAATCAATTTTCTCTCCACCAAGCTGAGATTTCCAAGCAAAACATGTAATGTTACAGTGCAAGTTCTGCCTCTTCTGAACATGCATGACACAGGTCCAGACGGGGCTGAATTTATATCACAACAACAAGACAAATTTAATCATTAGCTACCTTTGTGAACACCCATGATGTCAAGAGGAGAGCCAATCAGCCCCTTGGCTAGGGCCTCAATTCAAATGTAGATACTTGCTTATTTTTAATTTAAATATATTTATTATATTTCACAGAGGTAAGTCCTATTTTGTTTATCTATGTCATCATATTATGATTAGTGCATTTAAAGCTAGAAATGGTCTAGATTTCTCTGGATTACAAAGGGTGTGGGCATTAGCAATAGTGTGAGGAATTAGTTCACAAAATGAATTTCGTTCTTAATTCAGATTGCATAACAGTTTTAATTTGTCTGAGAAGTCACAATTACTTTCAAGGGAAAAGCTGTAAATAGTTTCCCAAATTATCTACATGTACCCTGTAAGATATCCTCAGATGATATTATGTATCTAGGATTATGAGTATGTTTGTTTACATTAATATGCAAATGAAGAATGATGTCAGTAGCCAATTCAGTAAAGTTAAGTATTTCTTTATCTGTAACAATTGTTTTTATTTAAAAATAATAATTCTTAAAAAATATTACAAGAAATGTTTCTTTTTTAAGGTTAACTTTATATGATATTATATGAAAATGAAGTAGCAGTATAATAGTATGAAGTTTAATAAAATGCAATATGATATATAGTATAATAAAAACTATATGATGTAATATAGTTGTTATTGCTGTTGTTGCAATTGTTATTATATTAAGAAAAAATATGTTAGTAATACTGCCCCAATCATATACAGGCTGTGGGCAATAAGGAAGAAAACATTCATCCAAATTGAGAGAGGATCAGTAATTTCCTTTACTTGTTAAATAATATGCCAGAGGCAATTATGTATGGAACAGAGGTGAAATTCAGCAGGTTCTGAACCAGTTCTGGAGAACCGGTAGCAGAAATTTTGAGTAGTTCAGAATACCATTTCTGATTGGCCTCACTGCCACCTATTCTCTGCCTCCAAGTCCCAGCTGATCGACTGGGTCTTCTTTTGTTAGTGGGGTGGGGAGGGAATGGGGATTTTACAGTATCCTTCCCCTGTTATGCCCACCAAGCCATGCCACCAAGCCACACCATGCCCATCAAGCCATACCCACAGAACCGGTAATAAAATTTTTTGAATCCCACCACTGATATGGAACCCCACTTTGGAATAACTGTAGTCTCGGTTGCTTCTCCCCATAACTACTGCCTGGCACCAGTGCTGAAGTAACAGCAGAACAACTTCAAAGTAATACTCTGTCTTCCAGATTTTATAGCTGATTCAGAAATATGTCGTAGTCCATGTTATCAATTACTAGTGAGAAGTCTAACAGAACCATGGGGATCATTCTTCCCTCTGAAGACAATAACAAAGATTATTCACCAGGGCAACCGATTAGGTTTTTTTCCCACAATCCAACCTGTATCATGACTGGAAAGAATTAATATTAATAAATATTAATATTAATAAAGAATTAAGAATTAAAGTGGAACTTGGGGTCGTGACCGTAATCCATTCCAGGACTACAGTCACAATCTGATTTGGTTGTGACAGGAAGCAAGACCATCTGCACATGTGTGGACCAACCAAAAATAAATAAAAACAAAATGGTGTCAAAGGGGAAATCGCCGTGGCGATTTTCAGGTTTACTTGGTTACCACCTGAAGATCTGTTTGCGACCAGAAGCAAAACAGAAGCAAAAATTCTAGTTCTCACCCAAACTGGTCGCAAACAGAAGCATTCCACTGTAATACATTTATTCTAGAATGATCTGTAATTGACACCAGCAGCTTCTCTACAACCTTGAGATGCAGACATCCCACCAAGCAATTGGAAGGAGCTAGAAGGAGCATGTATCAAGACCACAAGAGGAAGAGCTCATACTACAGAGCATCCTATCCTACTTTTCAGACTCCATGAAATGTCACCCCTCTCATTTCACTTGGCTTGTCCATCTGGCACCCAGAGGAGCATGAATATGAATAATTTTAACAGCAAGGAAACTTGGAAACATCCCAGACCATCCTGCCAGCATTTCATCTTCTCCATCTTTCCCTAAAAAAAAAAGTCTGAGTAATCCTTAACTGGACCTCCTGCTAGGAATGCATCAAACACAATCAGCAGAGAGAACAACAAACACTTTGCCACTCTTGTCACCATCAAGTAAGCTTGAATATTATCACGTACAAGACATCTTCACTCTTACTCTTATGTCATTGTTATACATGGTGTCTTTTTACTTGCTTCATCTCCTGAAGCTCTTCTATAAACCAATTATAAGATGGGATTGGCAACTGGGAAGAGGCCTCACAAGAGCAGTCCTGTTAAGTATTTTGGCAGTTTCCATAGTTTAGTGATCCAGATGCAAGACAGGACTGCCTGCCAAACTGTCAGGGTATTTAGCTTTTTATCTTAACAGATGAAACCGTTTAGGCATTTATGAGTAAAAACATACCTAAACTCTAGCTGCTAGCATGTTCCATAAAATCTCTTGGTATCAGTATTTATCTAGTGGCATAACTCCAGATTCACTGGATTACAATCATGCATTTGATTTTTTTCCCCATTTAACATAACCAACAGACATGCTCAGTGGTGTTTAACACATCTGCTAAACACTAGATTTTAAGAGGTAGTAAATCATTTGATTGAAACATTTTATAAGATAAAGAAGCTTATGTTGTCTCATTGATCACAACGTAATTTCTGTAGGCCCATTTGATTTATTATTGTGATGGCTATTAAAAATTGAATGTTTGCCAGATGCTTTCAGGCAACATGACCAGAATGTTGTGTGGTTTTGATTCTTCAACTGCAAACAGCAAATAAACACTGGTTCACTTTCCCAAAAGATGTATTCATCTAGCACAAAAAAATAAATGTCCTACAAAAATGGATTTATCTGTTATGTGATAGGTTATTAGGCCAGCACTAAAATTCAAATGCCTGCTTCTACAGTTGGCAGAAAGGTTCATTACAACTGACCAGAAAGAGCATGAAAAATTGCTGTGATATTACAGACTTTATTTGTATAAAAGGTAATAGTAGTATTGGTAGTAGCAAAGTCTGTGCATACATATATGGCTTGCGAGTGCTTTCCTGTTAGGAATTGATAAAACCAGCATGACAAAAAATGGTGTCTTGAAGATGCCATCAGGTTAGTAGTTGAGGAGTGTCATATCACTACCGTGTTTCTCCAACAATATGGCCTCTACCAATAGGAAGGCCCAGCATGATTTCTAGGCATGAGGCAAAATTAAGCCCCCCTGCACCAATCCCCTCGCCTTTAGGGCAGTCTCTTTCCGGTGATTGGAGCTCCCCAAGTGCAGTCAAGAGCCACTTCGATTGGACGGTAGAAGTGGCCTCGTGGTTTCTGTGTGTGTGCGGTCACCCCAGGCCGCTTCTACCAGCTGATCGAAGTGACTGTTGACTGCACTTGTGGAGCTCCAATCACCGGAAAGAGACTGCCCTAAAGGCGAGGAGACTGGGGCAGCCACGCATTGCCCTGAAGCAGCTGGGGACTGTGTCCTCAAGGGAGATAGCTTTTGATCGGCAGATAGAAGCGGCCTCACTTCAAGGGGAGTGTGTGTGTGCGCTCGCCCCAGGCTGCTTCTACCGGCTGATCGAAGTGACTGTTGACTGCACTTGGGGAGCTCCAATTGCTGGAAAGAGACTGCCCTAAAGTCTCTTGGTGGGCTGCTCTTGGTGGTGGTGGGGGAAATTAAGTCACCCCTGAAAAGACGGCCGAGACGTTTTTTCAAAAAAAAATAAGGCCCGGCCTTATTATGTGAGAAACATGGTAGTCACTCTGAAAATAACCAGCCACAGCATATACATGAAATCCAGATATATTTTCATCCTGTTCTGTGCAAATAAATTATTCTGTGTTAGATCAAGAATCAACATTTTGGATGCAAACATATTAACAGTCATCTGTAGCCTCATTAGTTTGTCAAACTCTTAGATTATTATACGCCTACTTGGTGTTTTAGTTGAAACCCATCCCGCAGAATGGGAGGCCAAATGAGGAAGGTGGGCGATACAGACATGCACACAAATATATATGCACAGTGGGTCAGATTAGCTGAGCAAGCAGTTTCTAAGATTGCTTGAAGGCTGGCATCAATTAGGACTGCCAAAACTCTGGAATAACTTTGAAATGTAACAAGGCCAGACTTACACAGTACTGTGTTCTAGATAAGAAAGAGTTCTCATTTTATGCTGTGAGATGGTTGAAATTTCTTATATCAGATATACATACATACACACACACACACACACACACACACACACACGTACACAGGTCAGAGGTGGTATTCAGCAGGTTCTGACCAGTTCTGAAGAACCGGTAGTGGAAATTTTGAGTAGTTCAGAGAACTGGCAAATGCCACCTCTGACTGCAGATTTTACACTATCCTTCCTCTGCAACGCCCACCAAGCCACACCAACAGAACCAGTAGTAAAGAATTTGAATCCTACTGCTGATATAGATAGTCCTCAACTTACGATCATTTAGTGACTGTTCTAAGTTACAACAGCACTGAAACATGTGACTTATGGCCTTTTTTTCACACGTATGATTATTAGTGTGCCCATGATCACAGGATGAAAATTTAGATACTTGGCAACTGGTTCATATTTATGATGGTTGCTGTGTACTGGATCATGTGATCATGTTTTGTGACCTTCTGACAAGCAAAGTCCATAGTGAAGCCAGACTTAGTTAACAATTGTGTTACTCACTTCATGACTGCAATGAAGTGTCAAAAAACTTCATAAAATAGAAAAGTTCATAAAACTCACATAACCATGGAAATTTTGGGGTCAACTGGCCATTTTAATGCATGTTTTTATGTGTCTTTTGTATATGTTCACTGATGGAAGCTTTCCTTATGTTACTTGAAGAACATTGAATAGGTTGATGGTGGGAGTGCCTAAGTGTAAGATCAAAATGCACAAGTAGAGGTTGCTGACAGATAACAACATGCTGGCTAGACAAGGAATAATGGATGGAAACTGAACAAGGAAAGATTTAACCTGGAAATAAGGAGAAATTCTCTGACAGTGAGAACAATCAACCAATGGAACAGCTTGCCCTCGGAAGTTGTGGGAGCGCCATCACTTGAGACTTTCAGGAAGAGATTGGACTGCCATTTGTGAAAAATGGTGTAGGGTCTCCCGCTTGGCGGGGGTTTAGACTAGATGACCTATAAGATCCCTTCCAACTCTGATTATCTGTTATCTGTTATCCCAAAGGTGCTTTTTCAAAAGGCAATGGACTTTCTTTATTTTTCCTTGAAGACATTTCACTTCTAATTTAGGAGGCTTCTTCACTTCTGAATGAGAAGTGAAATATCTTCAAGCAAAAAATGAGAAGTGAAACATCTTCAAGCAAAAACAAAGTCCAGTTGCCTTTTGAAAAAGCACTTTTGGGACAGTCATGATCTGGATGATTGAGATTCTCCATAGACATGCTGTGAGAATATGGAGAGACACAGAGTCTGGCCCATTTGTTGGTCTGTTGATTACTACCAGTAGAATGTACTGAAAGTGATTTATTTCTGGCCAACTATAAAGTCAAAAAGTGGCCTCTTTTTGGCAGCTTAAGGATTGATCTGGACATGAAACAAATAAAAACTGGTGGAAGAATGGACCTTTTTATTGTTAGCTACATTATATGGACAAGATTTCTTCCCATTTCCCCTTTTGACTGAAGTGAGGAAAGAATAGCAAAAGGACCATGTCTTTCAAATATTCTATTTCTAAAATGGACTGTTTCTAGAAGGAACTCTGACACAACTTTTGCTTTCAATTCTATTTTCTTCAATTCCCTGTCTTCACAACTTTTTTAAATGACTGGTAATGCTAATATGGGTTTGAAAGATTAGGGGAATTTTTGCTCTCATATATCAGTAGCTTGATAAACTTCTGTAGTTCAAATAGCGTTTGGGAACAGTGTTGGGATTTGACTGAGAGTTTATAAACTCTAGGTTTATAAAGCTGTTTGGCTCCCTCTACAGGAGACATGCCTGAATTGAATGGGCATAAGTGTTGCAAGATTATTTTATTGTGGTTATCTCTGTTTCAGAATGTATTTCTGCTATGTTTTATATAACATATTCAGTGTTAATTCACAATGGTCTTATGTTTTTTGATAAAATATGTCATAATTTCCACCTGCAAGAGAGAGAGAAAGGCCATATATTTTGTAATAGTGAATTGGGAAATGTGCATGTGCAAAGAAATGAACACAACTGAAAATAAACCCGGTATTTTTTTACATTCAAAAACAGGAAGATAAAAAAAATCCCTTTTATTGTAGTTTTTTTTGGGGGAGGTTGATGTTGGAGAGAAAGAGAGATAGTCTAGAAAGAATAAACACTACAGTACTCATATATTTATTTAGAATGATGTATAGAATGATAGCGAGTGATTTTACTGTAATGGAGTATGTAGATATGTTGTTTTCTTGTAAACTTTACTTGACATAGATATATCTTACTCATGTGTTATTTACTGATGCATTTTTACCCCACTGTTTTGTACTATCAGGTACTCATGATTACTGAAAATAATCATTAAAATACATCCATAATTAATAAAAGCATGATAAAATTAAGCCAGAAAGACTAATGGAAGATATATCACAACTATTTTTCTAGCAGCAGAGAAAGATAAGATACATTTCATTACCCCCAAGATACGGTAGAAGGATCCCTTCTGTGTGCTAAGAAACAGATTTCTGAAACTTTAAAAAGAGTGCTCCTGTAAATCTCAGCAACAGATAGATTCATGACAAGAGAAATGTTCTTTAAGATATTCCAATGTGCAACCCTTGTGGTGTTTTTTTAATGCATGCTTGATGTGATCTGGGGAACATACATTGGTTGTTAACCCATACTTCCCGGTAATTAAATGTTTTTGTCTTTAAGAAGTGCCCCACATAGCGACTATTCCTGAATTCAAGCTGAGATGTAATTTAGGAATGGGTAACTCTGAAAGGCTTAGATATGGTCTCAGCTGGTCACAAAGCCTAACTGTTCAATGAGCTCCTTGGCACTTTAACCACCTGTAGATCCAAAACCTGTTTGGCAAGAGGCTGTAGAGATAAGGCTGAATTGTAAAAAGGTGGCATCTCACTCTTCATTTCCAAGTGACCTCACTCAGCAGATACGTGTAGATATTAAATAGCAAAGAGGGCAAGCTGATTAGAGTAGAGATGGCTCTCATACAAATTAACAGCAAACCCTGTGTTCCTTTTCTACTTAATTAGCACATCAAATTTGCACAACCAAGCCTGTGGGAAATTGCTAATGGGTCACTGCACCATTTAGGGGAGAGAAAAAGCCACTTAGCTTTACTAGCTAAACTAGGAACAAACTATTTTTCTTAAGTCAAACCCAAAGTTTGTTCGGACTCCTTTACAAAATGAAAATAGCTTATACTAAAATCTGAATGTAACCATTATAGTTCAGCTATTACATGATGAAAGATCCTTTAGCCAAAGCTGTTCACAAAAACAAGAATCACAAAGTGTTCATGGAATCACCTCTTCCTGAAAATGTTTTCCAAATTATATATTTGTTGCAGGAACATAATGTAATCTTTTCTTAAAATCTATCCATAAAATATTAATGTAGAAAAGTCAAAGATCCATGAGACCCTAGAAAATTAATGCAGACAGACACCACTGAACGTGCAGCCAAGTGGAAGCTTGGGAAATTTCCAATATAATGAAAAATAATCCACAATCTTGAGTTTTCAAGGTGAAATTTCTTATCTATTCTTCCATGGTTGGTTTTACGGTCATTTATGGAAAAGTATAGTTGTTAAATGAATAATTCAACAATAAAAGTAAACAAAAGAAACATTTATTCAGTTTTTAGTATAAAACTGGACTGCTTTATTAAATCAAATATAAAAGATTGGATTTCTTTCAATTATAACTATTTGATTTAGAGAAAAACAATGCATCTTTTAAAATATAGTTGTCACAGGCTGATGTTACTATTATAATTACAGTTCATATAGAGACAAGAAATGTAATTCAAGATTCAGTCCATTTGCTTATGCTGCAAATGAATTTCCATTGATCTTGCAATTCTACTAATAATACAGAAGTTTGTTTGTGAGTTTGCTTACTCTGAAATCCACTGGTGTCTTCTGAAAATTTCTGCCTTTCAGTTATGCTATGTCACAGGATTGCTGTGGGAATAAAATGGAAGAAAATAACATATAACACCTAGGCTTCTTGGAGAAAAAATATCTTTTTTTTGCTTTGGTGTGTGTGAAAAGAGATTGGAAAAAATAGTTTCTTTTTACTGTAACATGCCCAGCACTGGTACATAGGTAGTCAAATACATACATGTTCATAATAATAACCTGCATTTTGTGTCTTGGTAAAGAGTATACAACCTGCTTTTTTATTCTTTCACTTTATAGTCCCTTTCAAAAACCATGTGTTAGCTTATTATTTAAAGCCAAGTTTTTTAACTGTTCCTGTTATGAAACAATGCAAAGGGATTGGCTTTTTACAAGAAACTTGATCTGGGTTAGGTGTTACCATTCAATATATAAGTAAAAATATGAAACAGTTCATCATTTAATTTTAGTTTTTTTATGATTTCTTTGTGCAGGAATTTTGAGATCTTAACTGCAGAGATGATCCTTCTGCTGAATTGAAAGAGAAAGACAATTTTCAGGATTTGGATGTGTACTGGTGTCCACATGAAAATTATAATAGCACAAGACAGAGAAGTTGTAGAAAAATGGCACTTTCAGGAGACAAATTAATATTATTCACCCCTGATACTTATTTGAAACAAAATAGTCATCCATAGAAAGTTATATTATGATAAATCTAATGATGAAATGTGAATGAAGTGTCATTCTTCATTCTTGTCCAATAAGGTGATCTGTTTATCTTTTGGGAGGCCAGAACCAGAGCCAGTAATTTCTTTTCCTACTCTGCCTAGGTGTGTAAAGGCCCTGTCACACTGGCCAATGGATGCAAAACGTTTGTAAAAAAGGACACAGAGGACGAGAAAAATGTTCCGTCCGTTGTTATCCTCTCTCAAAAGGGGCAAAAATTTGCATAACCAGAGCGGACAACACGGAAAGGAACGGACGGGGGGAGGACGTAGGGCAGATGGAAAGCGGATGCTCCACGGAAGCCTAGTGGATGGAAGTGGATGAGAGTGGATGGCACATCCGCAAGGCTTCCGGGGGAGCGCAGCAAAGCGGACGCGGAACAGATACAGCGGATGCAGAGCGGACGCCGAGCGGATGAAGCGGATGCACAGCGGATGAAGCAGATGCAAAGCGAAAGCCTAGTGGAAGCCTAGCGGATGCCTAGCATTCACTGCGCATGCGGGGAGGATGCATTGTGTCAGCCCCGTGGATATAAAGGGAAGCAGCTCCCAAGCAGGTCACCATTCAGAGGAAAGACCTGCTTCCAGACACATTGACTGCCTTGCCAGCCTGCCCTGCCTGCATGCCTGCCTGCCAGCCTCCCTGCAAGCCTTGCTGTCTGCCTGCCTGCCAGCCTTGCTGCCAGCCTGCCTGCCAGCCTTGCTGCCACCTGCCTGCCAGCCTGCCTGCCAGCCTGCCTTCCAGCCTCCCTGCCAGCCTTGGTGCCTGCAAGCCTGCCTGCAAGCCTGCCTGCCTGCAAGCCTTGCTGCCAGCCAGCAACCCCACAACCATGGGGAAGAAGAGAAAGCCTCAGCCATCTGCTGCCAGCCCTGGCAAGAGGGACAGGCACCCTCCCACCCCCTGGCCCTCACTCTGCTTCTGCTGGGGCTTCTATAGCACGGGCTCGCTCTTCTGGGGCTGGGGCTTCTGCTGCTTCTGCTTCTGGAGGAGCTGATGATGCTGCTTATGGCGGTGGTGCTTCTGCTCGTGCTTACTCTGCTGATGCTGCTTCTGGTGGTGGTGCTTCTGCTGATGCTGCTTCTGGAGGAGCTGCTGATGCTGCTTATGGCAGTGGTGCTTCTGCTGGTGCTTACTCTGCTGAAGCTGCTTCTGGCGGTGGTGCTTCTTCTGGTGCTTACTCTGATGAAGCTGTTCCTCGTCCTGCTGGTCCTGCTGGTCCTGCTCATGCTCCTGGTCTTGCTCGTCCTGCTGGTCCTGCTCGTGCTCCTGGTGCTGCTGGCGCTTCTGGTGCTTACTCTGCTGCTGCTGATCCTGGTCCTGCTGGTGCTGCTGGAGCTGCTGCTGCTGCTGATCCTGGTCCTGGTCCTGCTACTGCTGCTGCTGCTGATGATGATGATCCTGCTGGTGCTGCTGCTGCTGCTGGTGTGGAGGAGCAGCCCCTACAACCTGGAAGCCCCTCTGATGAGGGCCCATGTGGTCCTGCCAAAGAGAGGAAGAGGCATATGCAAGAACGGGAGAGGAGGCAATACTCCATCAAGGAGGAACATGAATATGAGGTGCTGGAGTGGCTGAGAGAGAATGACTATCTATGGCGGAAGGGACACAGGCTCTACAGACACACCAAAAGGAAGCAGGCTGCTTGGAGAGAGAAGGCGGAGAGCCTGGGCTACACTTCGGAGGTGCTCCTCAGCTGGTGGAAGCACATGCACACCTGGTAAGGGAAGCTGCACCTCAAGAAATCTGGCCAGGCCGCGGTCAAGCTGATGGATAGAGAGACCTACGTCATGGCCAAGTGCAGCTTCCTGGAGGGTGAGATCCACCACTGAGGAGCAACCCCTCTCACAACGCTCTCTCTCAGGCAGCCTGCTGAGAGCCAGTCCTCTTCCAGCTGAAAGTCAGCTCCTGTCTCCAGGCAGGTGTCTGTGGAGCGTGCCATGACGGAGAACCCACAGACAGCTGTTGTAACCATGGCGGAGCATGTGGAGGACTCCCTGGCATGGTGGGAGAAAGGAGACGGCACTTCCACCACAGTCCTACCCGCATCCACCCCCAGCTCCACCTCCACAGAAAGGCAGAGAGCCAGACAGGAGGGGCAGAGCCACACTGTCCTGCTGGAGATAAGAGAAATCATCAGGAGCAGCACAAATATCCTCTCTCAGCTTGTCCACAACGACTCCTCATCCTCCAACCGCAAGCCCTTCCTCACCTATGTCAGCCAGACCCTCACGGACATGGCGGAACCCCAGTACCAGCTGGTGAAGGACCGGATCACCGATCTGCTTCACAACCCTCCAGATCCAGATGAATCTGCTCCCACCCAGTCCAGGTCTGCTCTTCCACCCCAGGTGATGTCCCTCCCATTTCAAGGCTTTCCATAGGCCCTCACCTACCAGGGCTATGGCTACCAGGAGATCCAGCAGCACAGGCAGCAGCCCTTCCCAGTCCAGGCACAGAGTCATTGGATGCCACCATTGCCACCGGTTCCACTGATGCCACCCACGCCACTGATGCCACCGATGCCACCCACGCCACTGATGCCACCCACGCCACCGATGCCACCCACGTCACTGATGCCACCCACGCCAGTCCTCACACAACTGTAGACCAGACAGCCCCACTACACTGCTCCTTCCTCCACCCCACAGCCAATCCCGGCCTCAGTACTTCTGTCGTCGGTACTGGGGCTGACACCCCATGGCATGGAGGAAGGAGCTCTCAACATCACGGGGCTGAGCCAGCTGTCTGAGAGCTTCCTCAACACACTGTCCCCGATTGTCCTCTCGGGGCCAAGCACCCCAGTGGCGCTTCAGACCAGCACTCCAGCAGCACCCACCTCCACAGCACCTGGACCCTTCACCCCTGAGATTATGGGCATGCCTCAGAGTGACTGAGAAGAGTGCCAGAGACTGGGTGGCTACCTGTAGATTTTATTTGGACACTTGACTTGGGTCATTTTTCTTTTACAGCTTGTTATTAATAAAGATTATCTTTGCTTCACACACTTGCTTCATTTATTTTTGTAAATAAAGTCTTGATGGAAACTTTTAGAAATGGTTTAAGCGTTTGCATGCTTGTGGGATGGGTAAGGATAGCAATAGGGTGGGTAGGGATACCTTTGGGATGGGTAATAGCTGTGGGATGGGCAGGGATACCTGTGGGATGGGTTAGGATATCTGTGGGATGGGTTAAGATAGCTGTGGGATGGGTTGAGATAGCTGTGGGGATAGATAAACTTCCAGTGCAAGCATAGTGGGACTGTATGGTCCACCCTCAAAGGTGCCACACCTATGGCCCTTCATCATCAATACTAATGTAATCATTGATCCACACATGTCAACATAAACACAACTCTTTATTAAATGCCCTGTTCATTGTAGGCCCACCCAACATACATGGCCCAATCTCATCAGTGTGATGAGACAGGCTGAAGGAAACACCCATTAATCATCTATCATCCTGTCTTGCCACTCCACTGCTCCAGCTGGGCAGTTGCACCAGTGTTTCAGGAGGTTGCGCTGCTTCTTCCCTTCACGTGAGGCTCTGTTGGGGCCTTGCACATCCTCAGTGTCTATCAGGTTTTGCCCTTGCCTCCATTCCCCAGGCTCCATGTCCCCATTGCCTTGTTGGAGGTCCACGAGCCTGTTCTGCAACACTGGGTAGCGGGTGCACATGAGATTGTAGGGCTTCATGAGGTAGGTTCTGGGGGAGAAGGCGTCATCCCCCACGATGAAGTAGGGCACATCTTGCGTGTCGTTGGGCGGGGGGTCTGGATCTGGGAAGCCCATGATGAGGTTGCGTTCCAGGCCCTCACTGGCCTGGGCATCTGAAGCTGACCCATTGCCTGAAGCATCGATGTACATGAACTTGTAGTCAGCATCGACCATGGTGAAGAGGACGATGCTGAAGAAGTCCTTGTAGTTGAAATAAGTGGACCCCGAATTTTCTGGTGCTTTGCAGGCCACGTGCTTGCCATCTATGGCTCCAACGGTGTGGGGGAAGTTCCACTTCTGATACCACTGCTCTGCAACTTTCTTCCATCCTTCTTCATTGGAGGGGCACTGGAGGAGCTCCTCCAGGTATTCTTTGATGATGGCCTGCACCACTTTTCTGACCACAGTGCTGATGTTGTTGGATGGCACCCTCCAGCCGTACTGCATGCTCCTGTTAGTGGTCCCTGAGGCCAGGTGGCGCAGAGTCAGTGCCACCTTGAGCCCAGGGTCTAGGCTGAGCCAGAAGTTGGTGCTCTGTTTGGTCAACCTGGGTCTTAGCTGCTCCACAACTTCATCAAACATGGCTGGAGGCTTCCTTGTGAAATTCTGGAATGCACAAGGTTCTTCGTTCCTCAGCTCCACCATCAGCTTGTTGTACAGTCCGTCCTCTGCTCTTCTCCCAATCCATCTTCAGACCCAGACGCTTCTTGGTCTCCTCCTTTTCTTCTCGTAGTAGAGTTGAAAGAGCCTGTAGATGGCTTCGCACTGTTGCAGAACGATGGTGGCTACCAAAAGGACTGTGTTACGATCCATGGTGGACATGACTGGATGCTGTGGAAGAGGAAGAGGCAGATGAAGTCTGCAGAGGTCTGCACAGCAGGGCTGCTGGTCTGAAAGTGAGATCCAGGTGAGTTGCTCCCCCTTTTTATAGGCAATATAGGTTTTCCCCTATGTGTCCTTTTGCATCCTCGAGGCATCCTCTAGACATCCTTCATATCTGAGATAGGTCCCCTCTGCGAACGTTTTTTCCGTTTAAAATGCTTTCTTTGCGAGCTGCATCCGCTTTCATCCTTTCTCCGTCCATGCTACTAATGCTATGCATCCGTTCCGCATCCGTTCCGCTTCCTCCCTGTGTCCGCTTTCTGCCTGGAGCGGATTTGAGTTACGCGCATTCACAGCAGATGCCTAGCGGATGTAGTGGATGCGTAACGGATGATGACGGATGCAGAACGGATGTTCCCTGTATTCCTAGCGGATGCAGAATGGATGCGTTGGATACATTTTCCGCTCAAAAAGTTTTGAGCAGCTCAAAACTTTTTGAGCAGATGGAACCTCAATCAACAGATGCTGGACAGATAGAGTGGAAGAAAAACGGACGCAGTGAGTACAAAACGGAAACATCGCGTTAACCAATGGATGGCAAGTGTTTTTCTCCGTTTTACATCCTCTTTCCATCCATTGGTGCAGTGTGACATGGGCTTAAGCCCATGTTTTTGAGCAGACTTGAAGAAACAGCAATGCTTAATTTTTCTCCTGCCACACCACCTGGAACATCTAAATTCAAACTATTTATTTATTATTAAATACAATTACCATTAACAGCCAAAAATATCAAGAACCGAAATGACAAAATAAAACAGAAACAATGAAATCATCACATAAACATCAAGTAATTGTCAACTTTTTAAAGTCCCTATTCTAGATTAGTTCATTTTATGTCTTCTTAGGGAAACTATTGCAGATAAATGTTTAGCAACAATAAGAAATGAATCACCCACTGTCTCTTGTTAGAGATTTGATTTTTGTTAGGAGAAAGTAAAAGAAACTCTGCATGTGTGTTTATTGTGGAAGGAAGGGAAATGGAGAGGGAGGGGTGTTTAGGGTCAGGGTCTCATGCTCATCTGAAGCCCTAGAGCAATATTTCTTAGTGTGCCTCCTATCTAGAATTGGAGAAGGCAAACCAGTGAAACAAGCTTAAAAAAAATGTCTGTAGTATGCTAGGAAAGGAAAATTAAACAAATAGTTTGCAAGAATAAAGGGTTTCCAGGTTGAAAACTACCACACGTGATGGGCTGTAGCACCTAAGTCATGCAACTTGAAAAGTCTGACATATTTTGGCTGTAGTTCTCTGTAAACCTAGCAGCAAAACGAAGAGAGAGAGAGAGAGAGAGGGAGCTCATAATAACACAGGTCAGCTAAGATTTTTGCTTTCTAGTTTGATGAAAAGTCTTCATGAAGAATGAGCCAATGAACCAAAAGAGAAGAAAAGCTTAAACCAGTAAAAGAGTCCATTTCTTTACCAGAAAACTATTGAATGCTCTTAGCTTCTCCAGGATATTTATTTATTCTTAGATTTATATTTCAGTTTTGTGTTTATATAAGCCCTCAAGGCAGCTTGGTATGATAAAATAAAACATAAAGCAGGTCAGAAAGATCAAATTAAAAAAAAATCAAAATCATTAAAATCAATTAAACACTGGGAAAAAGAGATCTGTGTTTATTATGTTCCTAAATATTGGGTGGGGGCAAAATATTCCTTCCCAGGCCTGAAAGTTACACAGAAAGTTACTCTTCTGCCAACCAGATAGCTGGATATCTGGCAAAGTCCACCTCCAATACTTTATATCTAATCTATGTCATCTGTTTCACAGCACAGCATTTTGAGTAAGAAACCCTTTGTCAATAATTATAGCCAGTTTGGTATAATGGTTGAAATAGCAGTCTGAGAACCAAAAGATTTTTAAATGTAGAAGTCAGTGGTGGATGGCAAGTCTGTCCTAAAATCTTGCCAAAAAATTTGCAGGAACATGTCTAAGCCATTGTCAGGAGTAAAAACTGATTGAAAGACCCCAAGATATAAATTTTAATAGACAAAACAAAATAACTGCAGCTTAATCTAGACAGAGGATATGCAGATGATAATTTTGTTTTTAAGTGTCTTTTAGGTGTCCATAATAAGGATGATGCATCTGAGAAAATTTGAGTGGGAACATTTGCCTGAGAGCAGTAGAAATAAACATGCAATAGAAATGGGGACATTTTATTCAAGTTCTGTTTTGTACAATTACTGACTTGTTGCTTATCAGCTGATAATGGGAAAATAATTCCTCAATAATTTGATTATCTGATTAGGTTGAAGTGAAGATGCACTGGCTCTGCCAATGAGTACTTATTTACTCATTTGATATATAAGCTGCCTTTATTTTATTTTATTATAATTCAAGGGGAAATACCTAATGCTCCCTCCTCCGATATTCCCCAGGACAACAATCCTATGACATGGTCTGAGCTGAGAGAGAATTACTGGCCCAAAGTCACCCAACCAGCTTCTATGCCTAAGAGAGGATCAGAACCAGTTTCTAGTTTTGCATTTTAACCATTACACCAAACTAGCCTTTTTATCAATCCCAGGAGGAAGGGTGCTTCCATATCCAGCTTGGAAGTGCCTTAGGGACCATTTACTCAGCTACTGAGAAAAAGATAATAGTGCACAAAGATTTCTCTAGGTCTGGTTCAAATGGGATTTTTTAATGTCCCATTTTCCCATAATAGAATAAAAATATTTTAAATTAAGGCAAACATGTCTCTTATCCAAAGTAAAGCTTAGTCCTCATCGACTTTCGGCCATCTGCCTGAAGGTATGGTGTGTGTCTGTGGTATTTTGTATTTGTGTGGGTGGAGTGCATGTGTGTGTTGCAATGCATTTTATTGTAAATCACTGCTGGAATAAAAGTGATTAAGAACCTTGCAAATGGAAATATTTTAGAATATACTAATTTGTCTAAAATATTTATATCTAGAAATAAACTATTCAAATGACTATCCCAATCAGTGTTTGTTAGGGAAATAACACAGGTCTTTCAGGAACTTTATTAGAAGCACATTTATAAATTTATAAACTTCCACAATAGCCAAATTTTGACATTCGATTAAGTCCAATGGTATTTTTTCCAATTAGCAATGATTACTTTTTTTAAAAAAAGAGAGATTGTGATGAGAAACATGAAAGTTTAAATCTTCTGTCACCAAAGTGCATGTGAACATTAGATGAATCAGGTTTTTTGAGATTACTGGGAATTCATACTAAATTTATATGAATAGGGAAATATATACACAAAATCACTTTCAGGCACAAAACCTTATACCTCATTTTAAAATGGTTAAAAATGCTACAGTAATGGTAATCCTCAATTTGTGACCACAGTTGGGACCAAGGTGGTTGTTAAGTGGGTCATGCCAGATTTTATGAACTTTTCTTTCACCATTGCACAAATCAGTGCAATCAGTAAGCAAATCAGATAGATGTTAAGTGAATCCAGCTTTCTCCATTGATTTTGCAAAATAACCCAAAATAACCCAAAACATATATTAAAGTCCAGTAAAGCCTTCAACTTAACTTCATTGTTTTATTAAGCACAGTTTAAAGTCACAAAAGTAAATAATGAGGCAAACAGAAAACCAAAACAAACCGCATTGATGAGAGTTCTGATGCAAGTCGGATAACTAATCATAAACTCCAGGAAAATAACCGAGAAAAGTCCATGGGAAGAATGGACTTTCAAGGTGAACACTAAATTGACTCCTGCAAATTCTAACTGCGCAGTTGCAAACTTATATACACAGCTCCCACCTGCAAGCCACAAGGAGGATCATGATTATCTCCTCTTGAGTAGACCTCCCTTTTCCCTGATCCTCTCCTTCCTGTGTGACCTAGGATGAATAGGGAATTGGCCTGGATCCTCAGCCGGCCTCTGCCCTTCCCAAGCCTCCTCCACCACCTCTGAAGCCACACTCCCACTCCCTGTTGGCTGTTCCTCCTCTTCCTCAGAGCCAGACTCCACCAGGGGCGTGACAAACTGATTGGGTAGGTCTCATGACACCAGGTTGCTACAATTGTCACAAATGAATGCTGATCGTATTCAATTTTTGATCATGTGACTGCAGAGATTTGAAATGGTCATAAGTGTGAGGACCAATTGCCAGTTCCTTTTTTCAGTACCATTCATGAATGGTTGCTAAATGAATGGCTGCAAAGCAAAGACTACATAGATCAGACAGGCATGTCTCTTATCTCTATTATAAACTCTTATATAACTTACAGAATGATGTCCCAAAGGTGCTTTTTCAGGAGGCAACTGGACTTTCTTTTCTTTGAAGATGGTTCACTTCTTATCCAAGAAGCTTCTTAAACTTTGATAGGATAGTGTGGAATGGAAGGATTTATATTCCTTGCAGACATCTAGTCATTTGCATCCTTTTAGAGGGTCATTGAAGCACTTGGAGGTTGATCGGTGTCCTCAGGGTCACCTGAGTGGTGCTCCTGGTTCCTGTCATCTGCAATTTTTCTCTGGAAATCCATTCCGACACCCACACCATTCAAAGGGTGTTCATCCCAAATTGTATAGCTAAAAGTCTGTAGAGATTCTCAATCATCCAGGATATGATGGTCCCAAAGGTGCTTTTTCAGGGGGCAATTGGACTTTCTTTTCTTTGAAGATGTTTCACTGCTCATCCAAGAAACCTCTTCAGCTCTGACTGGATGGTGAGGAATGGAAGGATTTATATTCCTTGCAGACTGCTGGTCATTTGCATTATTTTAGAGGGTTGCTAAGGCCACTTGGAGGTATATTTGTGTCCTCAGGGTCACTGAGTAGTGAAAATGGATGTGGAGCCTTCTTGATTGCAGGATGTCCTCTACCCCATGTCCCCTCACCACTGAAGACAGGCGCAGGCCGCCGAGGTGAGTCTGCACTGCCTGCATCTCAAACTGAAGTGCAAATGGCTCTTAAAGTCTGTAACTTCCCTGGAAATTTATTCACCATCCTGCACCACTCAAAGAGTGTTCATCCCAAAGAGCGTAGCTAAATGTCTATGGAGATTCTCAGTCGTCTAGGTCATGGTTGGATAATGATGCTTTTATTTAAATACAATACATTCTGAGAAATGTATGTCATGTCAGAATGCTAGAGAGAGCCAATTTAGCAGTTGACAGCAAGTAATTTGATAAATGTGGACTCCATCAGACTGTGAAGAACTGCAGAAAGAAGCCTCAACCACAGCTTCCATTTGAGTTACAGAAGAGCCTGTTTTGGCAGGTCACAAACATTCTGATATAAAATAAATATACAATTAATTTCCTTTAAATCTCTTAGTCCCATATGAATGTATCATCGCTGCAGAAATGGGACTAAAACACTGAGCAAAATGTTATGGTTAGAAAAAGAAGAAGAAAACTTGATTTTAAGAATAGCCAAGAATATGATTAAATTCAGGGAAGGAAATTGTTTTCAATTTGCTATTTGTATCTGGACCGTATCCTATTTTATTAAATAATTACAACACTGAGATTTGGGCACAGTGACACACTTTCCTTTGTCGGGTGAGAGGTGTAAATATCAAACTACTTTAAATTATAATAAAGCAACCAAGATTTTGAAACATATTTGTTATATTTGGAATTAATAATAAAATGATTTTAAAGCAATATCCAGACAAGGATTTAATGGAAATAAAATGAACTTCAGCAATCTAGTCCTCAGCATAATATATTATCCTCTTCCAAACCAAAGGTATTTTGCAAATCACTTGACTTGAAAAGTAGCGATCATGCTCTTCACAAGCAAATTAACATTTATAGTCAAACAATAATTTTTTGAGCCTTAATTATCTCATTTCAGTACTGCTCTCCTATTTTATACACTGACACATAAGTCAGCAAGGCAGCATGGAAGCAAATCTGCCTTTCTCTACCTTTTTCCTTCTAGTTCATCAAATGGATGGATTATGAGTCTTAGCAAAAGAAGCATTTCTGTATTTTCCAATTCCTTTTATCCCCATTATCCATGATATTTTTGCTCTAAACCTGTAACTTAAAAACAACTTGGAGAAAATATGGATCCTTCATTGCTTTTTAATTCCAGTAGTCTGGTGTACTTGTTTTTAATATCTTACGTATGTTAGTGGTTATCACTTTAATCTTAAACAGCAATATAGGAAAACAATCAGAGGTTTGTTTGACTGGAATAATGTCAGTTTGCAGCAATCCTTTTATTGAGTTTGCTTCAGGAAATCACAGTAGCAGTACCAGTTAGCAATCAGTAAGGCAGACTGGTGACTTGTGTGCAATCTTATGGGTATTTGAAGCTTTGACACTTACATTGCATGGGCTGCTTGTGGTTTAGCTCTGCTCCTGATCCTGCATGGGGAGCCAAATAAGGTCTTCAGTATGTTAAGGATTTGGGCCTTATATAAATAGCAGTTTCCTGAATTGTATGTGGCCTAAGTATCTTAGTGATGACAAAGATGAGTATTTCGATTTTTATTCTACTTTCTGAAGAAATGCATGATGTGGACTTTTATTTGGACTTAAGGATGCTTAAATACAGATAGTCCTTGTGTATGACCACAACTGAGCCCAAATTTTCTATTTCTAAGCAACGCCATTGAACAAGTTTTTCCACCATTTTACGATCTTTCTTGCCACAGTTGTTAAGTGATTCACAGAAGTTCTTAAGTTAGTAACGTGGTAGATAAGCGACTCTGGCTTTGGCTTTGCTTGTCAGAAGGTAGCAAAAGGTGATTCCATGACCCTGGGACAGTGCGACCATCATAAATACATGCCAGCTGTCAAGCTTCTGAATTTTGTTCATGTCACCATGGGGATGCTACAACAGTCGTAAGTGTGAAAAATAGTCATAAGTCACTTTTTTCAGTGCCATTGTAAGTCTGGATATTCACTAAATGAATGGCTGTAAGTAAAGGATCACCTGTATAGAGTGGGCAGATGTTATTCCATTTTACTACCAGTTATGGGCTTGGCCTTTTACAATGCACTCCAACTAAGCCATTCTTCATGTATATTTAAACATTAGACAATGATTTCATTAAGCCATTATCTTGAAATTTCTCAGGGTCATGACACAGTGGGTATCTTCAGTCCAATGGAGTTTCAGGATGAAACCATCCAGGCTTCATCTAACCTTCTAAAAGGCTAGTCACTCTTTCCATGTGACTCCATATACCATTTTTTTTTGTTCCCTGATGATATAACAGCAACAGCTTCTTTGAGACAGAATGCATAGTTTCTCCTTAAGCGGCTCCTCATCATGGCTGAGCTTTGCATGAATGCATCTGGTGAGGAGCTCAGACATTTATTTTTTCTCTTGGTTGATGCATTTGGAACAGCGGGGGGGGGGGGGTAGCTCTTGTTTAAAATAAAGCCAGGAGGGAGCTTTGTTCTTGTCAGACTTGAAAAGAAAACATCTGCTGTCTGCTGCAAAAAATACAAATACAGTTGATTTTGCTGCTGGTTGATGTTCCCATCTTTTTTTCCTCGTCTTCTTGTCAATTGAATGATTTTATTCAATGTGATGAAAGGAAGACACAGAATTGAGAATAGTCATTTGGAAAGAAAAATCAGAGACGAGAAAGGGGAGAGAATTGCTTTCAACAGAAAACAAAATATTCAAGGTTCAGAATACAGGTTCCAGTATAAAGTGGAGCCTTAGCTTAAGGATACTAAAAAACAAAGGATGGCAGATGGGTTTACGTAGTCAGCAACATTAAAAGAAAGAATTCAACCCTTCAAATAGGTCCAGCCTTCAAGCTTTCATGTGATAGTAGCATGCCACTCCATCATGACCTGTTTGTAAAAGATAATGTTACTTCTTTGTTTCTCGTTTTCAATTGATCTTGCCTTCACAAGAGTTATTTTAGTGGGCAGGTAAGTGAATAAATAACACAGGTGACAAGGATAACTCAAGAGAGAGCATGTGGGAGGAATTGGAAGGACCATCATAGGCTGTTTGAGTGCTTTGGGTTGCTGTTCCTTTCCTCCAAAACTTATAGCCTTGGTATAGGAACGGTGAATGTCCCAGGTTATAAGCAGAAGTTACTAGAAGTGCATACTCCTGCAGGGCCATTTTTGCATCTAAACTAAGCAGTCTTAGTGAGATGTTGTAGTGAGACTATCACTACCAATAGTTCTCCTTTTATGGCAGCGTAGATTTAGAACACCCATAGAACTGAATTCCAGAACCAACTTTTGATGAAAACTCATTGCAGCTTATTAAAAATTAGCCCTAGTAATAATGTTAAATGTGATATGATTATAAAAGTTCCAAATCTCAACAGGGTTAATTTAGCATTAGGAAGTGTATAGTAATAAATCATACTAAAGTTTTATTTTATTGAAATTTTATTTTATTGAAATTTTATTTTATTGAA
>BLBF01000033.1:20150454-20208515 GCA_015471245.1 Laticauda colubrina
TTTTATTTTATTGAAATTTTATTTTATTGAAATTTTATTTTATTGAAATTTTATTTAATTGAAATTTTATTTAATTGAAATTTTATTTAATTGAAATTTTATTTTATTGAAATTTTATTTAAAGAGATTCAAGATTTTATAAGAAGTCAAACATGTTTTATACAATTACATCAAGATGATTCTTGTTTGGATAGTTCTTGACAAGTCAAGTCCAAGATTGTTAAGGCACCCTCAGAAAATATTTTTAGGTAGCAGAGTGGAGCCTGACAGTCTTCACCATATAATTGTAGTAGCATGTACTCAAAATTGGGAGGCAGATGGATGGAGTTTTTGATCAAAGAGAGGGTTCTCCCATTGGCTCTATTCCACCCCTCAATAACACGTACATCCTAGGTTCTAATTCTAAGGATCCATAGTTCTGGGATAAAGAGGTTGAAAGTTTTATTGTACCATCATATTTCAAATTGGGCTTCTTCTGCTTCCAGTTTCTTCTTTTTTTAAAGCATCAACAAAATTACATTAAGAACATTCAGTAGTTCAGAGGCATTGATAAGAAATGAATAATAGACCAAATCATAATGCAAAACAACAAATATTACTTTTTCCTGAAACTAAAAATTTCACTTGAATCTAACTTGAAGACTAACATTATCTTTATTGTAAAGTTACAGCAATAGAATCTTGCAAGAAACCACATCCCTATACCCCCATTCCTTGCCTTTACTTACCAGGAACTAGGGCGGGTGCCTTCTGGGTGGGATACCCCGTCTTCTAAATGGTGTTCCCATTCCTATTGTTGTGCAATGAGATATCTTTTATCTAAATTGTCCCCGCTACAACTTTTCCTCCTGTCTCTCAAGGCAGCACCCCCCAAACTTTTGGGTACCAGAGATCAGTTTTTTTCTGTGGAAAAAAATAATTCCACAGACCAGGAGGGGGGAAGCATGGTTTGGCCTGCTATCTAGATCCCCTGCATGCACAAATGTAGCTTCACTCACTTGTAAAGATCCCAATGGGCCACAAACAGGTACCAGTCTACAAACCAGACCTGTTTACCCCTGTCTCAAGAATATTCCCACAGATCATTTCAAAGGCTGAGTAAAATGCCCTACCAATGTAGTGTCCCCTATTAGCTGGCAAAATCAGAATTTCCACTAATTTCAGTAGTGAATGGGTAGGTACAAGTAAAACTCAACTTTATACAGTACTTATTCTATCACTGGGGCAGATTCCATCACAGAGAAATCCTCCACCTCTACCAGCACACATGATGATAGATCTTTAGGCTAGGAATCTCTTGGATGGGAATTTGGAAATCGGATATCTATCAACTGCTGAGAAAAAGCCAAAGTAAATCTATGGAAGGCCTGGGTTCCCATACTTCTGAATTTTGCTTTCTCTTTGCCTTGCTGCAAATCAGTTCAACTTTCTGCAATTCAAAGGAAGGTAGACATCTGCACATCTCCATTTGTAGAGAAATGCATCCATATCAGGCACTGTGGAGTCCAGGTGATGTTCACAGTAGCAAACGCTTCTATGCCGAGGATTTATCTCCTGCCAAATGAATTTACTCAACACAGGGAGATTTTTGCCACAGCTCAGCCTATGTAGGAGGACCCCCTATGTTTTTCTCTGCAACTCAACTGAGCTAAGTGGTAGCAAGGGGCCTCATTATTGTCCTTCTTTCCAACTGGAAAATATTTTCTCTCTCTCTCTTTTAAAAATAACACTTAGCAGTTCATTAATCTATCATTTTAATATGAGTGTTGGGCTGTTTTTCTTCTCCAGTGTTGAACCTACTTTCTAAGCTTTCCCCCACTCTGCCCCAACAATGGTCATTTTAAAAGACATTACACTCTTTAAAGGCAATAGAAAGCATTGCAGCATTCAATCTTAATCTGTAGCGGCTTCTATCTTAAGCTGTCTTTGAAAGATATACAATGCATTTTTGGATGAATTATAGAATTGTTGTTAAGTAATGTTTTTAACATGTGGTACATATTACTTTCAGTTGGTTAACCTCTCCTGGTAGATTACTGTTTGGGACTGGAAATAAATGATGTAACAAATGGAGGGGAATAGATATTGTATGTACTGTAGTCCATCAATATGGATAAAGAAGAAAAACTTACATATATTTTCTTTCAATGTGAATGGACCAGCAAAACCAGTGTGGGATTGGAATGCTCAGAATTTCCACCTGATATAAATATTCTGGAAGTTGGACTTCTGAATTGTGGTTTGTCAGAAGCTAGTCTATCAAAAACAAAAAGAGAATAAGGCAATTCTAAAACAGGACAGTCCTTTCTGGAAGAAGCAATATTTCTGAAACCGTATGAACTCGTGTCAATTAATTTCCTAGTCTCTCTTCCCTGATTTTTCTTTATTTTTGATTTTATAATTGTGTTTAACTGATCAAAATATAAAATACTAGTGAAAATAAATATAGCAGGAAAATGGGGAAGAGAGAAAAGTGATGAAAGGAGTGTGAGGTAAAGGAAAAAAATAGAGTAAATAGCATCAACTTTCAATCTTTTCAACACAGAAGAATAAAAGCAATAAAATTAGAGCCTCAACTTTTTACTTTTGCAAATTTAGTGTATATTAACCATTTCTGTAACAACAAATTAATCAATAAATCCCAGTCAGAATTGTATTTTGTGTCTCAAACAGAAAATCTAAAGTGGTTTCCAAGTAGAAATGAAATTAAATGTGTTATTTTCTTTGATTAAGGAAATTAATTCAGTCTGTTGTACACTCTTTCTGAAAAAAAGTGCATCTATTATTATTATAAGTGCAGCTCAACAGTTAATAATATATAAGTTCTAGTTTTTAAAAAAAGTTATATGCCCTCAATACCCAGCAACTCTGTGGTTAGCTATTGTTAAAATATTTTAAGAACAGAAATAAATATAAACTAAAAACTTTAAAAGAAACACAACACTAATGGTAAAGAAAACAAACAAAAAAGAAGAATGGGGCATCGGTCATCCTTGTCAGAAGAAGCAGAAGAGGGAGAAAAGACAGGTTTGAAATACCAATATGGCAGCCATTTGAATTTTTTAGAGGGAAACCTTATTCCAGAGGGCAAGCAGTGCTGCAGAGAAGATGGGCTTTTAGGGATTAAAGAGATAGTTTTGTTTAATCTGTTTAATTGATGGAACCCAGATGGAATACCAACCCTGCTTGATGGATTCAGAGATAGTTGCAGTCGAGTTAAAACAAGTCTACAAAGATCTATTGAGCTATTCTGTAGGATGCAAGAATAAAAAGCTAAAAGTTGGTCAGTCAGTGGGAGAGGGAATAGAAAAGAAGGGAAGGAAGACAGTCTGGGAAATAGGCAAAAAGTTATCTGAGAATCATTTAAAATACTCTGAATTTAGATGTAGAAGCACAGTGGGGAGAGAGGGAAGACTGAAAGAATGACATTGGGAACTCAAAGAGCAGGGAGTCTCTCTCCCCTCACCACTATTGATCAAAAGATTATTCATAAATAAAATCAGAGAAAACACAAAGTGTTTCTCTCTTCCAGTATGTTGCCTAACTGGGATTCCTTGTCTGGTGGGCATCTTGGGCTGTACAAAGGGTTGAAGAAATTGGTTGGCAATTTACCCAACCTTCACAAGGAAAAGACTGGGAAGTTTCATAGCCAAGGAATCATACAGTGGATCAGGTGGGGAAGGTTCACAGTTGGAAGAGTTGAGGGAAGGGTAAGCAGGCTGGATTAAAATGAGCCAAATAGGAGAAAGTATAGGCCAGAGGGAGGGAAGGAGGAAGAGAATGAAAGGAGTACAACATGTGACTATTTGCCAAGGCAGAGGTCAACCAAAACTAGACTCATGTCTTGAGAGATACATGAAGTGTAAGAGACACTTTGTCTTGATGTTTCCCTTTTTCTTAAAGGCCTGTCACATTGGCCGACGGATGCAAAATGTTTGCAAAAAGGACACAGCGGACGAGAAAATGTTCCATCCGTTGTTATCCGCTCTCAAAAATTCCCCGAATTTGCAAAACCAGAGCAGACAACAATGGAAAGGAACGGACGGGGGGGAGGATGAAGAGGGGATGGAAAGCGGATGCTCCATGGAAGCCTAGTGGATCGAAGTGGATGGGAGCAGATGGCAACATTCACAGGGCTTCCGGGGGAGCACAGTGAAGTGGATGTGCAGCGGAAAGAGCGGATACAGAGTGGATGCGGAGCGGATGCCGAGCAGATGCAGAGCGGAAGCCTAGTGGAAGCCGAGAGGATGCCTAGCGGATGCACAGCATTCACTGCGCATGCGGGGAGGATGCATTGCATCAGCCCCGTGGATATAAAGGGAGGCAGCTCGCAAGCAGGTCACCATTCAGACGAAAGACCTGCTGCCAGACACAGCTTCAGCCAGCCAGCCAGCCAGCCAGCAAGCCAAGAACCCAACAACCATGGGGAAGAAGAGAAAGCCTCTGCCATCTGCTGCCAGCCCTGGCAAGAGGAACAGGGCCACCATCCCACCCCCTGGCCCTGACTCTGCTTCTGCTGGGGCTTCTGCTGCTCGGGCTGACTCTTCTGGTGCTGGAGCTTCTGCTGGCGCTGCTTCTGGTGCTGGTGCTTCTGCTGGTGCTTACTCTGCTGGCACTGCTCCTGGTGATGGTGCTTCTGCTGGTGCTTACTCTGCTGGCACTGTTCCTAGTGCTGGGGTTTCTGCTGGTGCATACTCTGCTGGCACTGCTCCTGGTGCTGGTGCTTCTGCTAGTGCTTACTCTGCTGGTGCTGCTCCTGGTCCTGCTGGTGCTGCTGGTGCTCCTGGTCCTGCTGGTGCTGCTGGTGCTCATGGTCCTGCTGGTGCTGCTGGTGCTCCTGGTCCTGCTGGTGCTGCTGGTGCTCATGGTCCTGCTGGTGCTGCTGGTGCTTACTCTGCTGATGATGATCCTAGTCCTGCTGGTGCTGCTGCTGATGCTGGTGCTGCTGCTGCTGCTGGTCCTGCTGGTCCTGCTTTTGCTGCTACTGATGTTGTTGCTGGTGGTGGTGGTGGTGGTGTGGAGGAGCAACCCCTACAACCTCGAAGCCCCTCTAATGAGGGCCCATATGGCCTTGCCAGAGGGAGGAAGAGGCAGTCGCGTGAACGGGAGAGGAGGCAATACTCCATCGAAGAGGAACATGAGGATGAGATGCTGGAATGGCTGAGGGAGAACAAGTATCTATGGCGGAAGGGACACAGGCTCTATCGAGACACCAAAAGGAAGTAGGCTGCTTGGAGAGAGAAGGCGGAGAGCCTGGGCTACACTTCGGAGGAGCTCCTCGGCTGGTGGAAGCACATGCACACCTGGTATGGGAAGCTGCACCTCAAGAAATCTGGCCAGGCCACGGTCAAGCTGTCAGACTGAGAGACCTACGTGATGGCCAAGTGCAGCTTCTTGGAGGGTGAGATCGCCACCGAGGAGCAGCCCCTCTCACAACCCTCTCTCTCAGGCAGCCTGCTGAGAACCAGTCCTCTTCTGGCCAAGAGTCAGCTCCTGTGTCCAGGCAGGTATTTGTGGAGCGTTCCATGGCGGAGAACCCCCCGACAGCTGCACTACCCGTGGTGGAACGCGTGGAGGACCCCCTGATGCAGCAGGAGCAAGGAAAGGGCACTTCCACCACGGGCCAACCCACATTCACCCCCAGCTCTACCTCCACAGAAAGGCAGAAAGGCAGACCGGAGGGGCAGAACTACACTGTCCTGCTGGAGATCAGGGACACCATCAGAAACAGCGTAGAACTCCTCTCTCAGCTGGTACACACCAACGTCCCATCCTCCAACCGCAAGCCCTTCCTCACCTACATCAACCAGACCCTCATGAACATGTCGGAATCACAGTACCAGGTGATAAAGGACAGGATCACCAGTCTTATTCACAACCCTTCAGACCCAGCTGAACCTGCTCCCACCAAGTCCAGGTGTGCTCCTCCACCCCAGGTGATGTCATTGCCCTTCCAAGGCTTTCCATAGGCCGTCACCTACCAAGGCTACGGCTACCAGGAGCTCCAGCAGCACAGGCAGCCCTTCCCAGTCCAGGCACAGGTATATCGAACGCCACCGGTGCCACCGGTGCCACCGATGCCACCGATGCCACCCACGCCACCGATGCCACCTCCACCACAGATGCCACCCATGCCTCACCTCACTCAGACCAAACATCCCCACTACACTGCTCCTTCCTCCACTCCACAGCCAAACCTGGCCTCAGAACATCTGTCATCGGTATTGGAGCTGACACCCCATGTCCTGGAGGAAGGGGCTCTCAACATCACAGGACTGAGACAGCTCTCTGAGAGCTTCCTCCACACATCATCCCCTGTTGTCTTCTCGGGGCCAGGCAACCCAATGATGCCTCATACCAGCACTACAGCAGCAACCACCTCCACAGCACCTGGACCCTTCACCCCTGAGACGATGGGAATGCCTCAGACTGACTGAGAAGAGTGCCAGAGATTGGGTGGCTACCTGTTGACTTTATCTTTGCTTGGGACACTTGGATCATTTTGTTTTTACAGCTTGTTATTAATAAAGATTATCTTTGCTTCACACACTTGCTTCATTTATTTTATTAAATAAAGTCTTGGTGGAAACTTTTAGAAATGGTTTAAGCATTTGCATGCTTGTGGGATGGGTAAGGATAGCAGTGGGATGGGTAATAGCTGTGGGATGGGCAGAAATACCTGTGGGATGGGCAGGGATTACTTTGGGATGGGTAATAACTGTGGGATGGGCAGGGATACCTGTGGGATGGGGAATAGCTGTGGGATGGGCAGGGATACCTTTGGGATGGGCAGGGATACCTTTGGGATTGATAATAGCTGTGGGATGGGCAGGGATACCTTTGGGATGGGTAGTAGCTGTGGGATGGACAGGGATATCTGTTGGATGGGTAATAGCTGTGGGACAGGTTAGGATACCTGTGGGATGGGTAATAGTTGTGGGATAGATAAACCTTCAGTGCAAGCATAGTGGGACTGTATGGTCCACCCTCCCAGGTGCCACACCTATGGCCCTTTATTATCAGTAACAATGTAATCATTGATCCACACATTTCAACATAAACACAACTCTTTATTAAATGCCCTGTTCATTGTAGGCCCACTCAACATACATGCCCCAATCTCATCCGTGTGATGAGACAGGCTGAAGGAAGCATCCATTAATCATCTATCATCCTGTCTTGCCACTCCACTGCTCCAGCTGGGGAGTTGCACCAGTGTCTCAGGAGGTTGCACTGCTTCTTCCCTTCACGTGAAGCTCTGTTGGGGCCTTGCACATCCACAGTATCTATCAGGTTTCACCCTTGCCTCCATTCCCCAGGCTCCATGTCCCCATTGCCTTGTTGGAGGTCCATGAGCCTGTTCTGCAAGACTGGGTAGCGGGTGCGCATGAGATTGTGCAGGATGCAGCAAGCTTCCATGATCCTCCTCAAGGTCTCTGGGTGATGCTGCTTGGTGGTGAGAAGTACCTGGAACCTGTTGGCCAGGATGCCAAAGGCGTTCTCCACCACCCGCCTTGCCCTGGACAGCCTGTAGTTGAAGATCCTCTCTTCACAGGTGAGGAGTCTGGAAGTGTAGGGCTTAATGATGTAGGTTGTGAGGGAGAAGGCGTCATCCCCCATGATGAAGTAGGGCACATCTTGTGTGTCGTTGGGCAGGGGATCTGGATCTGGGAAGCCCATGATAAGGTTGCATTCCATCTCCTCCTTGAAGTGACTGGCGTTGTATACCTGGGCATCTGAAGAAGACCCGTTGCCTGAAGCATCGATGTACATGAACTTGTAGTCAGCATCGACCATGGTGAAGAGGATGATGCTGAAGAAGCCCTTGTAGTTGTCATAAGTGGACCCTGATTTTGCTGGCTTTTTGCAGGCCACGTTCTTGCCATCTTTGGCTCCAACGGTGTGGGGGAAGTTCCACTTCTGATACCACTGCTCTGCAACTTTCTTCCATCCTTCTTCAGTGGAGGGGCACTGGAGGAGCTCCTCCAGGTATTCTTTAATGATGGCCTGCACTACTTCTCTGACCACAATGCTGATGGTGTTGTGTGGCACCCTCCAGGCATACTGCATGCTCCTGTCGGTGGTCCCTGAGGCCAGGTGGCACAGAGTCAGTGCCACCTTGAGTCCAGGGTCCAAGCTGGGCCGGAAGTTGGTGCTCTGCTTGGTCAACCTGGGTGTCAGCTGCTGTACAACTTCGTCAAACATGGCTGGAGGCATCCTCATGAATTTCTGGAATGCACGAGTGTCTTCGTTCCTCAGCTCCACCATCAGATTGTTGTATAGTCCGTACTCTGCTCTTCTGGTGATCCATCTTCGGACCCAGACACCTCTTGGCCACCTCCTTTTCTTTGTGTAGAACAGGTGAAAGAGTCTGTAGATCGCTTTGCACTGTTGTAGAACGATGGTGGCTACCAAAAGGAGTGTGTGATGATCCATGGTGGAGTTGACTGGATCCTGTGAAAGAGCAAGAGCCAGATGAGGTCTGCACCGCAGGGCTGATGGACTGAAAGTGAGATCCAGGTGAGTTCCTCCCCCTTTTTATAGGAAATATTGGTTTTCTGCTAGGTGTCCTTTTGCATCCTCTAGCCATCCTGCAGACATCCTAAATATCCGAGATAGGTCCCCTCTGCGAACGTTTTTTCCATTTTAAATGCTTTGTATGAGAGCTGCATCCACTTTCATCCTTTCTCCGTCTGCTACTAAAGCTTTGTGTCCATTCCGTGTCCGTTTCGCTTCCTCCCTGTGTCTGTTTTCCGCTGGAGCGGATTTGAGTTGCACGGATGCGCAGCGGATGCCTAGCGGATATAGCAGACGCGTAACAGATGACGACGGATGTAGAACAGATGTATGCATTGCGGATGGAGAACGGACGCGTTGGATACATTTTCCACTCAAAAAGTTTTGAGCATCTCAAAACTTTTTGAGCGGATGGAATCTCAGTCAATGGATTCTGGACGGATAGAGAGTATGAAAAACGGATGCAGTGAGTACGAAACGGATGCATCGTGTTAACCAATGGATGGCAAGTGTTTCTCTCCATTTTACATCCTTTTTCCATCCATTGGTGCAGTGTGACATGGGCTTTAGACACATATACCCAACATTCAGGACCTACAAAGCACATATTTAAACATTTAATAAAACAAATATTCATCCTTTACTAGACAAGGTAATGAAAAGTAATCATATGACTCCAAGATACTGCAACCATGATGAATACATGCCAGTTGCCAAGTGTCCTAATTTTTATCATGTGACCATAGGGATGCTGCAAAGGTCATAAGTGTGAAAAACAGTCATAAGTCATCTTTTTCAGTGCTGTTGTAATTTCAAATGGTCACTAAACAAGTGGTTGTGGTTGTCCAGAGTTGAGAACTATCAGTACTTCTAAAATACCCTAAAATTCTATAGAAGTTGAGAACAGAGTCCACAGGTTAATCCTATTAGTGTCAGAATTTTATCTCATAAAGAGATAAATCTCATAAATACTTCACTGTAGTGTTATCACAGAGGAGACAGGTGAATCCAATTGCAGTTCAGGATTTTCTCAAGGTCTCAGTATCAGCAATAGTGCTATAAAATTATTTAGATAAGTTGTGAGAAATAACATACTGTGCTATTTCTTGAAGACACAGTGCAGAAATATCAGCTGCCATCAATAGGTTATTAGGGCTTGATTCTCCTAGCTGAAGGAAGACAGGCTTCGTAAAATATTAGGCACAATCAACCAAGGATATAATCTGATGAATGTACTGATTAAAGATGCGAGTTGTAGATTTGGTAATCCTAGTTCAAATATCATATATCTTATGAACTCACTGGTTATGTCTGCACAATACATAGAATCATATGCTATCTAACATTTTGGTCTACTTTGTCATATGAACTTTAGTCATATGGTTAGTCTATGGTTAAGTATGTTTTGCAAACCCAGCAGTTGCATTGACTTAGTAACTGGATTCACTTTTGAGCCTCAGGAAAGCCATACATCATTTATTTTAGTGTCATTTATTTATTTTAGACATATACATGTGCATCAGTGGTGGTATTGTACTGGTTCAGCCGGGTTCTGGCATACCGGTTGCACTGAAGATCAGCCAAGACTGAACTAGTTCTCTCTGAGCTGCTATTGGGCCCATCTGCCGACTCGGGCTCCTATACTGACCTTTATTCCCTACTTTTGAAGCGCAGCTGCTTTGCGCGGCACATCAGATTGCCACGCTTCAGCTGCAGAAGCAACAGGGAAAGTGCAGTCAGAAAGCTTCTGTGCATGTGCAAAGTGAGCATTTGGTGTGTGCGTGTGCACCAAGTGTGTGTGCACACACAAAGTGTGCCCACCAAGCCATTCCCATCAAACCGGTGGCAAACTATTTTGAAACGCACCACTGCGATACACACATACACAAATGTATAATCGTAACCTTTTTTTCAGATTAACTTTAGAAAAGAATTTACAAAAACTTGTATGTTGAGAATGAGGGAATAAAGAACACCAGAATATTTTTATTAGGTAGAAGTAGATACATAGAGGTAGTCTTCAACTTACAACAATTCATTTAGTGAACATTGGAGGTTACAATGACACTGAAAAAAGTGACTTGTGATCATTTTTCATACTTACAACTATTGTCACGTGATCAAAATTTGCACGTTTGGCAACTGACTCATCTTTACAATGGTTGCAGTGTCCCAGGGTCACTTGATCACCTTTTGCAACTCTCTGACAATCAAAGTCAATGGGAAAGCCAGATTCCTTTTAACAACCGTATTACTAACATAACAAAAACAATGATTCATCTAATAACTGTGGCAAGAAAGGTAGTAAAAGGGGTTAAAATTCACTCAACAATTGTCTCGCTTAACAACCAAAATGTTGGGCTCAGTTGTGATCATTAGCTGAGAACTACCTATAATTGTAATAATTGACCATGTGTCAAGTCAGTGTCAATTCTGAGTGATTACACCAGTCACGTTTTCCTCAGGTGAGGAACAATTCTTAGGTTTTTTTTAGATTTTTCAACTGTGCAATCAGCATTTGTCAAATTGAGTTCTTTCTTCTGGCTGCTGATTCTGATTCTCTTTCTTTTCCTTCCACCTTTCCTAGACTTATGGATTTTTCTAGAGAATTAGCTCTTTGCATAATGTTTCCGGGATATGATAATTTGAGCCAGATTAAGCCCATGTCACACTGCCCAACGGATGCAAAAAGGACACAGTGGACAAGCAAAATGTTCCATCCGTTGTTATCCGCTCTCAAAAGGGGCAAAAATTTGCAAAACCAGAGCGGATAACACGGACACAGGGAGGACGCAGGGCGGATGGAAAACGGATGCAGAGTGGAAGCCCAGTGGATGGAAGCGGATGGCACAACCGCTAGGCTTCGGGGGGGGGGCTCAGCAAAGTGGATGCGGAACGGATACAGCGGATGCAGAGCGGATGAAGTGGATGCAGAGCGGAAGCCTAGCGGATGCACAGCGGAAGCCTAATGGATGCCTGGCATTAATTGCGCATGTGGGGAGGATGCATTGCCTCAGCCCCGCGGATATAACGGAAGCAGCTCAGAAGCAGGTCACCATTCAGAGGAAAGACCTGCTGCCAGACACATCGACTGCCTTGCCTGCCCTGCCTGCATGTCTGCCTGCCAGCCTTGCTGCCAGCCTTGCTACTAGCCTTGCTGCCAGCCTCCCTGTCAGCCTTGCTGCCAGCCTGCCTGCAAGCCTTGCTGCCAGCCAGTCTGCCTGCCAGCCTTGCTGCCTGCCTTCCTGCCAGCCTCCCTGCCAGCCTCGCTGCCAGCCTCGCTGCCAGCCTGCCTGCAAGCCTTGCTGCCAGCCAGTCTGCCTGCCAGCCTTGCTGCCTGCCTTCCTGCCAGACTTGGTTCATTTCTGCCTGCCAGCCTTGGTGCCTGCCTGCCTGCCAGCCTTCCTGCCAGCCTTGGTGCCTGCCTTGGTGCCAGCCTCCCTGCCAGCCTTGGTGCCTGCCTTCCTGCCTGCCTGCCAGTCTTCCTGCCAGCCTTGATGCCTGCCTGCCTGTCAGCCTTCCTGCCTGCCTTGGTGCCAGCCTCCCTGCCAGTCTTCCTATCAGCCTTGCTTCCTGCCAGCCTCCCTGCCAGCCAGCAACTCCACAACCATGCGGAAGCACAGCAAGCCTCAGCCATCTGCTGCCAGCCCTGGCAAGAGGGACAGGGCTACCATCCCGCCCCCTGGCCCTCACTCTGGTTCTGCTGGGGCTTCTGCAGCATGGGCTCGCTCTTCTGGGGCTGGGGCTTCTGCTGCTTCTGCTTGTGGAGGAGCTGATGACAAGCACTCCAGCACCAGCCACCTCCACAGCACCTGCACCCTTCACCCCTGGGACTGAGTGACCAAGAGGAGTGCCAGAGACTCATTTTTGTCTTATAGCTTGTTGTTAATAAAGTCTAGTTTTGATTCACACACTTGCTTCATTTGTTTTTTTTTTAATAAAGTCTTGCTGGAAACTTTTAGAAATGGTTTAAGCCTTTACATGCTTGTGGGATGGGTTAAGATAGCTGTAGGATGGGTTGAGATAGCTGTGGGATGGGCAGGGATACCTGTGGGATGGGTAATAGCTGTGGGATAGATAAACCTCCAGTGCAAGCATAGTGGGACTCTATGGTCCACCCTCCCAGGTGCCACACCTACGGCCCTTTATTATCAATAATAATGTAATAATTATCCACACATGTCAACATAAACACAACTCTTTATTAAATGCCCTGTTCATTGTAGGCCAACCAAACATACATGGCCCAAACTCATCTGTGTGATGAGACAGGCTGAAGGAAGCATCCATTAAGCATCTACCATCCTGTCTTGCCACTCCACTGCTCCAGCTGGGGAGTTGCACCATTGTCTCAGGAGGTTGCGCTGCTTCTTCGCTTCATGTGAGGCTCTGTTGGGGCCTTGCACATCCTCAGTGTCGATCAGGTTTCGCCCTTGCCTCCATTCCCCAGGCTCCATGTCCCCATTGCTGGAGGTCCATGAGCCTGTTCTGCAAGACTGGGTAGCGGGTGCGCATGAGATTGTGCAGGATGCAGCAAGCTTCCATGATCCTCCTCATGGTCTCTGGGCAATGCTGCATGGTGGTGAGAAGTACCTGTAACCTGTTGGTCAAAGGCGTTCTCCACCACCCGCCTTGCCCTGGACAGCCTGTAGTTGAAGATCCTCTCTTCACGGGTGAGGAGTCTGGAGGTGTAGGGCTTCATGAGGTAGGTTGTGAGGGAGAAGGCGTCATCCCCCACGATGAAGTAGCGCACATCTTGTGTGTCGTTGGGTAGGGGTTCTGGATCTGGGAAGCCCACGATGAGGTTGCATTCCAGCTCCTCCTTGAGGTGACTGCCGTTGTATACCTGGGCATCTGAAGATGAGCCGTTGCCTGAAGTATCGATGTAGATGAACTTGTAGTCAGCATGGACGATGGCGAAGAGGATGATGCTGAAGAAGCCCTTGGAGTTGAAATAAGTGGACCCCGACTTGGCTGGCTTTTTGCAGGCCACGTTCTTGCCATCTTTGGCTCCAATGGTATGTGGTAAGTTCCCCTTCTGATACAACTGCTCTGCAACTTTCTTCCATCCTTCTTCAGTGGAGGGGTACTGGAGGAGCTCCTCCTTGTATTCTTCGATGATGGCCTGCACCACTTCTCTGACCACAATGCTGATGGAGTTGGATGGCACCCTCCAGCCATACTGCATGCTCCTATAGGAGGTCCCTGAGGCCAGGTGGCACCTAGTGAGTGCCACCTTGAGCCCAGGTTCCAGGCTGGGTCGGAAGCTGGTTTTTGCCTTGGTCAACCTGGGTGTCAGGCGCTGTACAACTTCGTCAAACATGGCTGGAATCATCCTCATGAAGTTCTGGAATGCCCGAGTGTCTTCGTTCCTGAGCTCCACCATCAGCTTGTTGTACAGTCCGTCCTCTGCTCTTCTGGCGAACCATCTTTGGATCCAGACTCTTTTTGGGTGGCTCCTTTTCTTCTCGCAGTAGAATTCACAGAGCCTGCAGATGGCTTCGCACTGTTGCAGAATGATGGTGGCTGCCGAAAGGACTTTGTTACAATCCACGGTGGACATGACTGGATGCTGTGAAAGAGGAAGAGCCAGATGAAGGCTGCAGAGGTCTGCACCACTGGGCTGCTGTTCTGAAAGTGAGATGCAGGCGAGTTGCTCCCCCTTTTTATAGGCAGTATGGGTTTTCCGCTAGGCATCATCTGGGCATTCTCTAGGCATCCTCTAGGCATCCTGTAGACATCCTTAATATCCGAGATAGGTCCCCTCTGCGAACGTTTTTTCCGTTTTAAACGCTTTGTTTCCGTGCTGCATCCACTAGGCATCCGTTCTGCATCCATTCTGCATCCGTTCTGCTTCCTCCCTGTGTCTGGGCAGATGCGAGTTGCGCGGATGCGTAGTGGACGCCAAGCGGATATAGCAGATGTGTAACGGATGCGTAGCGGATATGTAGCAGATGCAGAATGGACAAACTGGATACATTTTCCGTGCAAAAGTTTTAGGCAGCCCAAAACTAGGAGCGGATCAAATGTTAATAAACGGATGCTGGACGGATAGAGAGGAAGCAAAACGGAGGCAGTGAGTACATCTCGTTTTCAAACAGATGGCAAGGTTTTACATCCTCTTTGCATCCGTTGGTTCAGTGTGACATGGGCTTTAGTTGTGTTTTGAGAGAGAATTCTGGATTGATTTCTTCTATGGTTTATGTTATAATAAAGCAATTATTATAATTCTTTACAAGGTGAGAGAAAGTGAGAGACAGAGAGAGTGTGGGAGAGGAGGGAGAGAGGGAGGGAGGATTTCGATTGAATAGGAAAAAAGGTCATGGGAACTTCTTGTGCTTTAGAACTTTAGAAAGAGTTATAAAGACATATTCTATTTTATAACTTCTCCCTTCAGTTCTTAGAAGTATTTAAAATTTAATGTGATAGGTTGCTTTGTAGTTTTCTGTTGTCTTTTCCTTCTCTGAACAAAGAAATCTGGTGTATTTTTCATCATTATATTTTCATTACTTGCTTCTCTTGAGCTTTTCAGAATTAGGATGATTAAAAATATATTATATTAAAAATATTTTGATTTGTTTTGTATTTTTAAAATCTAGAAAACTGCCATTTAAAAGAAGCAAATTCTCACCAGATTTAATTATTTAGAACCTTGCTTCCTTGTTTCCTTCCCTTCCTTCTTTCCAGAGTTTTTGAATCCTCACTATTCATTAGACAACCATTTGATAGTGCAAGTTGTCCTTTCCATGAACTGCTTGTGAGAAGTTTTCAAAGTCACATCAAAACGAACCCCTGAGAGAGTACAAGAGAGTCGAAACAGGATTTTTTGGGTGTAAAAAATCAACTTAAAGCAGAAGCACATCATTATTATTTGGTCTGTAATGAACGTTTTTGGAAGTATTTTTTTTCCAAAGGATATGCTAAGAAAACAAAATGCTTTGTCTATAAGAATCAGGGGGAGGTAATGCTTCAATGCACGTTTCAAGACTGTGACAAATTAGAAAGACTGGAATGAAGAGGTGATTTCTTAGAAAAACTCTTTTAGTCTGAGTTTCCATAGCTGAATTTGTGTTTTGGGTTTACCAGGGAAGAAGGTTGTGGTGGTGTGTTGTTCTTAGTGGTTAGTGCATGACATAAAGTGAAAGTCCCAAGTTCAAAGGGTTTGGCTGTTTACTGGAATCCCACCACCCGAGAACTGGCAATTGAATGTGAGGTTACTCATCTGCGTTAATTCTTTGGATAAACATCTTCCTGTCAAAAGCATAAGGTTGGCCTACTCATTGCCTGACAAAACCTTAGGTTTAAAAATAAACAGCACATATGCTTGAATTATGGGTTTATTTTTGAAAGACACATGGAGACACATTTTCCCAATTGTAGGCCTGCTTTCCTCTTTAAAGGATCCATATCCAGTGGGATTAATTTTGAGGACTCCACACTGGCTCAGAAAAAGTTTTTTTTTGAGAAAATTAGGAGAAACAGAGCAAAACCACAGAGATCTCTTTAGATCATGGGTGTCAAACTCAAGGCCGGGGGGCCAGATCCGGCCCTCAGGGTACTTATATCTGGCACACAGAGCCACCCTGGAAACATTGAAGGACTGGCCCATGGTACTTCTGCCACTGAAAACGGGCTCCTGAATTCCATCTTCGGCTGCCATGATACGGCCCTCCTGAGCTCTGTTTTCACTGGCAGAGAGTTGAAGGAGGCTGTGACAGCCAAAAACAGAGCTGGCCATATCTACTTTGGCCACACACACCCTGCCCCCCAGGGTCAAACACTAACCTGATGTGGACCACAGTGAAATCGAGTTTGACACTGATGCTTTAGATTATATAAGGAACTATGTTCCTATAATAAAGATATCTCCAGGTATTTCCATATTATATCAGCTAATGCAGCAATATAACATATTGTGTACAGAATGAGTAAACATGGGGCCAGTTTGAAAAGATCAGTAGAAATTATTATCCTACCACAATATCTAACCATTTGTGTACTGTATATTAATCAAAATGATTCAAAAATGGTATTTTTTCTAGAAAACCAATCACAGAAAGGTGTACAATAGCAAAGGTGATTATAAAAATGGATATAGCAGAAATATTTATGAAATAGCCTTTTTTTTTTACTGAATTCAGAAAAAGTGAGATCAAACTCAAAAAGTTGGGCATGTTCAGTTTTATTTTGGCAAAAAAAGAAAAATATTTCCATCCTTTCAAAGTGTGACTAAATTAGCGTCTTTTTACATATCTACTTGTGGTGTGCAAATCCAATTTCTAAACCGATTTTCTCTGTTCAGTTCTGCTAGTTCTGGCCAATTTATACCTTATTAGGGACACCAGAGCCAACAAGTCAGATTAGGCTGAAACATAGACTTGGTCACCCTGCCATACTTCTAGCAGAGCTATTTTGGGAATAGTTTTCTATTGTTTTCTAAAATGGCATTAGCATGAGTTTCTGTTATCAGCAAAGATGAAATCAAAACTAAATTCTTATCTGTATAAATGTAAAAAAATATTACTTCTTCATAGATGTATAATGACTGCCAGAAACCTTTTCCAACCCTTTAAAGCAATCACATACTCCTCTGGTGCCAATTTCCCTCTCAATTTCTTGAAATTATATGATATTTTGTAGAATATTGTTTGAATTGGTATTCATTTTATTTTATTTAAGGAAAGGAGTCTTCAAAGTCCCATAGACTAATAAGAGTTGACTAATAAGCGTTGACTAATAAGCACTGTTAATAGGTGTTGAGCCTATACAGCATCATGCAACAGATAACCTGAAAAATAAACTAAAGGACAAATTGAATATGAGAGGCTTTTTAATTACAAAATGACAATGGTTCATGCATATATGTAGTGTCAGAGCCTAACCATAAAAACAGAATGGGATATGATATCATACCTACTATGCAACATGTTGCTAGACCTCTCAGTCATGGACTCTTCCTTTTACACAATTTATCTCCAATCTCAAGACTGTTAAGTCCCTTTTTTAAACTGCAAGTGTTGTATAACTCTCTCCTATTACTCTCCACCTGTCTCCAGATGCAGATACAGATGTGATACATTTATTCACTATAAGTGAGACAAATTAAATCAAATCTGCTTCAGATTTCTGGCCCGATTCCAAGCCAGCTAAGTCCATGGTTTCCAACCTTTGTGGACTGGCAGACTGGTAGAGGCAGTGGTGGTTGAGGGAGTCTGAGGGGATGGTTATTCATGTGTGCTCTGCTTTCACAAATGCAGCTTTGCATGAATAGGTGCGCACATGCCGCTCAACCCATCACTTCCATGGGTCGGTTCCGAACGGACTGTGAAACAGCACTGAGCTGCAGACCAGTGTTTGGGGACCCTTGATCTAAGTAACTGAGGTAATATTTTAATATTTAATATTTTAATATTTATTTTAATATTTATTTTAATAAATATTTTAATAATTCAAGGGATATAAGCCATCAACCATGTCAAGACTTTGAAAGGATTAGAAGATAAATCAGTTGATATAGTTATGCACAAATACTTCTATTATCTTCAAGTATGCTCCTACTCGAGAAAATGTGAATATTAGACAGAGAATCCCACCAACTCCCAACGACACTGACAGGGCAAGCCACTAGAATATAAAGTAGGGGAAAACCAGGGGTGGGATTCAAATTTTTTAACAATTGGCTTAGTTGGTGGATGTGGCTTGGTGGTCATGTTATTGGCTGGGCATGGCCAACTCAATATCACTCATATCAAGGCACGCATCTCCTCGTCTGGCCTCTCATGATTGTGGGGATGCTGCAACAGTCGTAAGTGTAAAAAATAGTCATGTCACTTTTTTCAGTGCCATTGTAACTTTGAATGGTCACTCCACACAAGCAAAGTACCAGCAAAGGAGGGGAAAAAAACTCCAGAGAAGTTCCTGAGATAGGAAGTTCTGTCCTGCCAAGAATGTAATAAGGGTTAATGGAGAGGTAGTTTCTGTAAGCAACATCAGAATGTTTCCTTCCTGCCTTTCTTACAGGATTAGGCCAGTAATTTCTTCTAACAACCGGTTCTCCAAACTGCTTAGAATGTTAACAACTAGTTCTAGCAAATAGGTGCAAACTGGTAGAATCCCACCGCTGGGGGAAATCCCATTCCTCACTAGCATGGATGACATTACCTGGTTTGGGCAATGAAACATCTGAAAGAAAATAACCAAGCTCAGAGAACATCAAGGATCCCCCATTTCAACTCTGAACTACAAATATTTTCCTTTATTAGAGTGAGTGCCAGGAAAAAGGTGCTTAGGTAGCTGACTTCAGATAAAGACAGATGGACCCGTTTATTTTTGAAGACTTGCCTTCTATTTCTATTACACCAGAAGGAAAATTACCTGCTGGCTCATGATGCAGAGATGACCTTTTCCAAGTAGTATATTAACCAGGACTCCCACATACACCCCCCCCCCATTAAACTAATGAGTCCATTAAACTACCATTAAAATAACACATTCACCATTTTTTCCTAAAACAAGTAAAATGTCACAGAATGATATAATTTTTTCAGCTTTGTGAGCTGTTTGGCCAGGACTTCACTTGATGAGTGTAAAAGAAATGGCCTTCTAATTTTACTAATGAAGAGGAGCCTGTTGCTGGCATAAAAGGGCAGCTCCTCTCTTCTGCCAAATCATGGCCTGAGGATGTGATGACTGATACTCCATGGTGTCCCTCTTTGGTTGAAGTCTAAAAACTGAGTAAAACCCAACATACTGTACATCATTTTTTCAACTTTGGACTTCAATTCCCAAAATTTCTCAGCCATTCTATACATGGATGTCTCCTTTTTCTGGCAAATTAAGTGTCGAAAAGGAGGTAAGACAGTACCCTCATGTCTCTGCTCCAGGTCTTCTTGCAAGAAGTATTCCCACCCTGTCTCCAGAAAAACAGTTCCTTGTATTATCTAATACATGGAAGGAATTAAATAGCCATTAGTAACTTTCTTTCTTTAATTAATACATTTTTATACTGTTACTCTTTTGGTCATTTTACTTTACTTTAAAAATAGAAGCACAACATTCAACTCTGTGAATCCTAGCATCTCTATCTTTAGTATGGGGTACTAGTATTTTAGTACTGTCTGTAGAAAAATAACAGTGTGGCACTAAAACATTTTAATTAGTGTCCACTTCCCATCCCATCCCAGAACTTTTAACTACCACACGGAGGAATCTATTCATCCAGCACAGTGGTGGTGTTGTGTATAGAACTTGGTAGACTCCAAATACCTTAAACTGATTGGCTGAGAAGGCCGTTCTCGGATTGGTTATTTAGGAACCAATCCGATTGGCCCACCGGATGGCGGGAACATTTAAAGTGCTGTCATTGGCCACTAGCCACGAGAAAGCTGCTATAAGAAGGGCTGCCATGGTTTGGGCTGTTGTTCCATTACCATTGCATTACTTGTTGAAATAAAAGAGTTGTTGTTGGAACCCGGTCTCGTGCAACTTATTTCCGAACAGAACACTGGCGACAAGGATGGGATCGTCGTAGAAGAGCAAGACCGAAGCACGTGGCAATCAGAACTGAGCGAAAGAGATGGCCGGTAACAATGCACCACCTGCACCATTCAACCCTGACAAGGAGGATTGGGAGTCGTATATTGATCACTTTGTAATGTTTTTAGAAAGCAGTGAACTGCAGAAGATATCTGACCAAAGGAAGAGGGCTGTCTTCCTCACCCACTGCAGACCAGCCGTTTTTAAAATGGCAAAGGCACTAGCCAAACCAAGAGACGTTAAACAGATGACTTGGCCCAAGCTGAACAGAATGCTCCGAGGACATTACGCACCTGTAGTCTCCAACTTGATAAAAAGGCATGAGTTCTACAAAAGAGACCAAAAAGAAGATGAGACCATCTGAGATTTTGTAGCAGCCCTGAGACATATCGGAGGAGCCTGCAAGTTCCAGAACATGGACAAGGCCATGAGGGATTGCGTGGTCCTCGGATTGAGGGACGCTACACTCCAGAGTAAGCTGCTAAACCAAACATCACTGTGGCCGAGGCCATCACAGAAGCCACTGCTGCAGAATCAGCAAAGAAATCCGCAGCCACTATGCGCCAGATGAATTCAATTCCAGATCCACCAAATCAAGCCAGAGAAAAGAAGGTGGAGGGAAGCAAGAAACAGCCCACAGCGACCGCCCACTATGAAGATATCGACTCCCTGAGCGACACTGATGACGACAATGAAGATTTCCATAGACTACAATCAGACAAGAAATGGCAGGAAAAAAGAAGAAGCAGGCAGGAATTCCAGTATGCTGGATGCGGAGGCAACTACCCGCGATCTGAATGCAGGTTCCTAGATGCAATCTGCAGAGCTTGTAACAAATGGGGGCACATCGAAAGGGTCTGCTGACACAAAAAGAGCTATAGTCCTAAAAGATGCGGCAGCCTTCCCCCCCCCCAGAAATGAAGAGAGACAAGCCAGAAGCAGATGGAACCTGCTAATAGAAATAAAAGAATGAGCGACAGAGAGGAAATGCACCAGATGGTAACAATCGGAAATGCCAGGGCAGCAAACGTAAAAAAGGTCCAGATAGAGGTGAACATCGAAGGGAAGCCCTGTGAGATGGAAGTTGACTCCGGATCCTTTTTATCCATGGTATCTTGGAAAACCATCCGATGCCTGATACTGAACATCAGACAAAAAGAACTAGAAAAACAAAAACTGATCTTAAAGGACTACCAGGGAAATCAAATTCCGGTAGTAGGCCTTGGACATTTCCTCGTTGAGTTTAAAAATCATGCCAAAATTTTGCCTCTGACCATCGTCGACCGTGATCACCCTAGCCTCCTGGGAATCGAATAGTTCGTGCCCCTGGGAATTGGGATGACTGGAATCAACAGCATCGTTGCAGCCAACTGGGAAGAGAGCCTGTTGCAAGAGTTCTGAGATGTTTTTGATGGGACCCTAGGCAAGTACAAGGGGACCCCAATTTCATTTAGCCTAGACCCGAAAATAGCCCCCATCTGGCTCAAAGCCAGATGCATCTCTTTGCCTTAAATTTACCAAAAATTGATGAACAACTGAATAAACTAACAGCACAAGGGGTGTTAGAGCCAATCGACCATGCCAGATGGGAAACACCCATCGTGACTCCTGTCAAACCAGATGGGTCAGTGCACATCTGTGGAGACTATAAGGCAACCCTAAATCATGCACTCCAACAAAGCGCATACCCAGTGCTGGTAGTGCAACACTTATTGCACTCCCTTGCGGGAGGAAAATTTTTTGTGAAGCTTGATCTCGCACAAGCGTACCAACAGCTACCCGTTGACCCTGCAACCGCAGAGGCACAGACTATAGTGACACACAGAGGGGCATTCAAGTGCAACCCACTTCAGTTTGGCCTTAGCGTTGCCCCCAGGCATTTTCCAAAGCCTCATGGAGCGCCTTCTAAATGGAATCAAATGAGTCGTCCCCTATTTTGATGATGTAGTAGTGTCAGCAAAAAATGCTAACCAACTAGAAAGCAGATTAAAAGATGTATTAAGAAGATTCAGAGATGCAGGCCTTAAAGTAAAGTGAGAAAAATGTAACCTAGCCACCAACCAGGTTGAATTTCTAGGCTATCTCATAGATGAGCAAGGGATACACCCCACGAAAAAAAGATAAAGGCAATCAAAAATGCACCTAGACCTAGGAACAAAACTGACTTGCGAGTATTCCTAGGTCTCATAAATTTCTACAATGTGTTCCTGCCCCAAAAAGCAACCATAGCAGAACCCTTACATCAATTGTTAGACAAAGAAACTATGTGGAAATGGGGCCACTGGGAACAAGCAGCTTTTCAAAATATCAAAGATCTATTAACATCTAAAACCGTTTTGATCCAGTATCGCAATACCCTGCCTTTGACGGTCACCTATGATGCATCAGCGTTGGAATCGGTGCCATCCTGAGCCACAAGCTACCAGATGGCAGAGAGGCACCAGTCGCCTTCTATTCAAAAACACTATCCAAATCGGAGAGAAATTACAGCCAACTCGACTGAGAAGCCCTCGCAATCATAGCCGGAGTCAAAAGATTCCATGAGTATCTTTATGGCAGAACTTTTTCGATCATCACTGATCACAAACCCCTGCTAGGGATTCTAGCAAGAAACAAACTGACCCCGAACATTCTGTCACCTAGAATGACGAGGTGGTCTGGATTTCTGGCTGCCTACAACTACACGCTAATCCATCGCCCAGGGAAGACCATCACCCATGCAGATGCCTTGAGCCGTTCCTTGCTGCCCATCACGGAAGACGACCGAGCTCCCACCGTCTCAACTCTCCAACTCGAGGCCTGGCCAAACCTGCCACTAACCACAGTGGATATCTCTAAAGCCACCACAAAAGACCCGCTGACAGCTTGCATTCTGCATTGGGTAGGTAAGGGCTGGCCGGACGAAAACAAAACCGAGACCTTTAAACTGTTTCAAACCAGATTGAACTGTCTATTGAGAAAGGCTGTATTTTGTGGGGTGACAGGGTGGTAATCCCTGAAAAACTACAGGAAAATGTATTGTGTATGTTGCACAAGGGGCACCTGGGCATAGTTAAGATGAAAGCCCTGGCCAGGAGTTACATCTGGTGGCCAGGGCTGGACAAAGACATTGAACATTGGGTGGCAACATGCCATGACTGCCAAAAATCGAGGCCTACCCCCCCACTGGCACTAGTCAGGGAATGGGAAACTCCCCGAGGCCCATGGTTGAGATTGCATATTGACTTTGCTGGGCCAACAAAAGGCAACATCTTTTTGATAGTCATGGATGCCTACTCGAACTGGTTAGAAGTCATACTTATGGCTTCCACGACCACCAAGGCAGTGATGAAGCAGTTAGACAAACTTTTTGCCATGCATGGACTGCCTGATGTGTTAGTGTCAGACAATGGGCCCCAGTTTACCACATTGGCATTCGAGCAGCACTTAACTGCACAAGGCATCCAACATGCCTTGACAGTGCTGGCTCATCTGGCTGCAAATGGCAGGACTGAACGCATGGTTTGGTACACTAAGGAGGGCCTGGATAGAATGGACAAGGGGGACGTACAAGAAAAGCTAAACCGATTGTTAACCATGCAACATATTACCCCTAGCAGCACCACCAAAAAGAGCCCAGCAGAACTCCTAATGAGAGTCAGAGGTAATATTTGCCAGTTTTCTGAAAAACTCAAAATTTGCAGTACCAGTTCTTCAGAACTGGTCAGAATCTATTTAATACTACATCTGATGCAGCAGCATAGCCATTGTTATTATGATTGAACTGACTAAAAATGACAATAGCTATGTGAGCTTTGTATTATCTAGCCCAATTTTCTCCAGAATAGTTGGATTAGAATTCTGAGAAGACAAGTTGGGTAGAGACCACTTGGCTGGTGAAGGCTGATCTTTATTTGTATATGACAATATATGGCACTTTACTTATAATAAAAAAAGCAGCAATAATAGTATTACAAATACATTGACAAAAGGAAATGCTCTGTATTTTAATCTAGAGGTAGGGTGGGGAGCTGCATAAAGAATTATTTTCATTTATTAAGTATTTTAGTCTTACATTGGATTTTGTGTTTGGTTTTCCAGTGAGCTGCTTTTTCTTAGACTCTTTATAGAAAAAATGAATAAAAAATAATCATTTCTGGCTTCATAAAGTTTCACAGAAAATTAATGTGTTAAAAATACATAAAGCCCCTGTCACACAGCACCAATGGATGGAAAGAGGATGTGAAATGGAGAGAAACACTTGCCATCTGTTGGTTAACGCGATGCATCCGTTCTGTACTCACTGCATCCGTTTTTCATACTCTCTATCCGTCCAGCAACCGTCTACTGACATTTCATCCACTCAAAAAGTTTTGAGCTACACAAAACTTTTTGAGTGGAAAATGTTTCCAACACGTCCATTATACATCCGCAACGCATATGGGGAACATCCGTTATACATCCGTCGTCATCCGTTACGTGTCCGCTATATCCGCTAGGCATCTGCTGCGCATCTGCGCAACTCGCATCTGCTCCAGCGGAAAACGGACACAGGGAGGAAGCAAAACGGATGCGAAATGGACACGCAATGTTAGTAGCACAGACGTAGAAAGGATGAAAGTGGATGCAGCTTGCATACAAAGCATTAAAATGGAAAAAACGTTCACAGGGGGGACCTATTTTGGATATTTAGGATGTCTGCAGGATGTCTAGAGGATGCAAAAGGACACCAAGCGGAAAACCTATATTTCCTATAAAAAGGGGGAGAAATCACTTGGATCTCACTTTCAGTCCAGCAGCCCTGCGATGCAGACCTCTTCAGCCTTCATCTGGCTCTTGCTCTTCCACAGCATCCAGTCATCTCCACCACGGATCATCACACACTCCTTTTGGTAGCCGCCATCGTTCTACAACAGTGCGAAGCCCTCAACAGCCTCCTTCACCTGTTCTACAGGAAGAAAAGGAGGCATCCAAGAAGTGTCTGGGTCCAAAGATGGATCGCGAGAAGAGCAGAGTACGGACTGTATAACAAGCTGATGGTGGAGCTGAGGAACGAAGACTCTTGTGCATTCCAGCACATCATGAGGATGCCGCCAGCCATATTTGACGAAGTTGTGCAGCGGCTGACACCCAGATTGACCAAGGCAAGCAGCAACTTCTGACCCAGCCTAGACCCTGGGCTCAAGGTGGCACTGACTCTGCGCCACCTGGCCTCAGGGACCACATACAGGAGCATGCAGTATGCCTGGAGGATGCCACACAACACCATCAGCATTGTGGTCAAAGAAGTGGTGCAGGCCATCATCGAAGAATACCTGGAGGAGCTCCTCCAGTGCCCCTCCACAGAAGAACGCCTTTGGCATCCTGGCCAACAGCTTCCAGGTACTTCTCATCACCATGCAGCATCACCCAGAGATGGTGAGGAACATCGTGGAAGCTTGCTGCATCCTGCACAATCTCATGCGCACCTGCTACCCAGTCTTGCAGAACAGGCTTGTGGACCACCAACAAGGGAATGGGGAAATGGAGCCTGGTGAATGGAGGCAAGGGCGAAACCTGATAGATACTGTGGATGTGCAAGGCCCCAACAGAGCTTCACATGAAGGGAAGAAACAGTGCAACCTCCTGAAACACTGGTGCAACTCCCCAGCTGGAGCAGTGGAGTGGCAAGACAGGATGGTAGATGATTCATGGATGTGTCCTTCAGGCTGTCTCATCACACTGATGAGATTGTGCCATGTATGTTGAGTGGGCCTACAATGAACAGGGCATTTAATAAAGAGTTGTGTTTATGTTGAAATGTGTGGATCAATGATTACATTGTTATTGATAATAAAGGGCCATAGGTGTGGCACCTGGGAGGGTGGACCATACAGTCCCACTATGCTTGCACTGGAGGTTTATCTATCCCACAGTTATTACCCATCCCACAGGTATCCCTGCCCATCCCACAGCTATTACCCATTCCACAGGTATCCCTGCCCATACCACTGCTATCCTTACCCATCCCACAAGCATGCAAAGGCTTAAACCATTTCTAAAAGTTTCCACCAAGACTTTATTAACTAAAAGAACTGAACCAAGTGTGCGAAGCAAAGATAAACTTTATTAATAACAAACTGTAAAAGCAAAATGACCCAAGTAAAGTGTCCCAAGCAAAGATAAAGTCAACAGGTAGCAACCCAGTCTCTGGAACTCTTCTCAGACACTCTGAGGCATTCCCATCATCTCAGGGGTGAAGGGTCCAGGTGCTGTGGAGGTGGCTGCTGCTGGAGTGCTGGTCTGAGGCACCATTGGGGTGCCTGGCCCTGAGAGGACAACAGGGGATGGTGTGTGGAGGAAGCTCTCAGAGAGCTGGCTCAGTCCCGTGATGTTGAGAGCCCCTTCCTCCATGACATGGGGTGTCAATCCCAAGACTGATGACAGATGTTCTGAGGCCAGGCTTGGCTGTGGGGTGGAGGAAGGAGCAGTGTAGTGGGGATGTCTGGTCTGAGTGAGGTGAGGCGTGGGTGGTATCTGTGGTGTGGGTGGCATCTGTGGTGTGGGTGGCATCTGTGGCATCGGTGGCATTCGATGAACCTGTGGCTGGACTGGGAAGGGCTGCCTGTGCTGCTGGAACTCCTGGTAGCCATAGCCTTGGTAGGTGAGGGCCTGTGGAAAGCCTTGGAAGGGCTGTGACATCAACTGGGGTGGAGGAGCAGACCTAGACTGGGTGGGAGCAGGTTCAGCTGGGCCTGGAGGATTGTGCTGAAGACCAGTGATCCTCTCCTTTGTCACCTGGTACTGTGATTCGGACGTTTCCATGAGGATCTGGTTGACGTAGGTGAGGAAGGGCTTTCGGTTTGAGGATGGTATGTCGGTGTGTACCAGCTGAGAGAGGATATCTACGCTGCTTTTGATGGTATCCCTGATCTCCAGCAGGACAGTGTGGCTCTGCTCCTCCGGTCTGCCTCTCTGACTGCTTTCTGTGGAGGTGGAGCTGGGGGTGGGGGTGGGTTGGTCTCTGGTGGAATTGCCCTCTCCTTGCACCCACTGCATCAGGGGGTCCTCCACGCACTCCGCCTCATCGAGTGCAGCTGTCGGGGGCGTCTCTGTCAGTGGGCGCTCCAAAGATACCTGCCTGGACATAAGAGGACTGGCTCTCTGTGGGCTGCCTGAGAGAGAGGGTAGACAGAGGGCCTGCTCCTCAATGGCGGACCTCACCCTCCAAGAAGCTGCACTTGGCCATCATGTAGGTCTCCCGGTCGGTGAGCTTGACTGTGGCCTGGCTAGACTTCTTGAGGTGCAGCTTCCTGTACCAGATGTGCATGTGCTTCCACCAACCGAGGAGGACCTCTGAAGTGTAGCCTAGGCTCTCCACCTTCTCTCTCCAAGCTGCCTGCTTCCTCTTGGTGTCTCGATAGAGCCTGTGTCCTTCCGCCATAGGTACTCATTCTCCCTCAGCCATTCAATCACCTCATCCTCATGGTCCTCTTTGATGGAGTATTGCCTCATCTCCCGTTCTTGCGTATGCCTCTTCCTCCCTCTGGCAGGGCCTTCTGGGCCCTCATCAGAGGGGCTTCAAGGTTCTAGGGGCTGCTCCACCACACCACCACCACCATCAGCAGCAACAACAACAGTAGCAGCAAAAGCAGCACCAGCAGCACCAGAATCAGCAGCAGCAGAGTAAGCACCAGCAGCACCAGCAGCACCAGCAGCACCAGCAGCACCAGCAGCACCAGCAGCACCAGCAGCACCAGGAGGACCAGGAGCAGCACCAGCAGAAGCACCAGTACCAGGAGCAGTGCCAGCAGAGTAAGCCCCAGCAGAAGCACCAGCATCAGGAGCAGTGCCAGCAGAGGAAGCCCCAGCAGAAGCCCCAGCACCAGGAGCAGCACCATCAGAAGCCCCAGCATCAGCAGAATCAGCCCGAGCAGCAGAAGCCCCAGCAGAAACAGAGTCATGGCCAGGGGGTGGGATCGTGGCCCTGTCCTTCTTGCCAGGGCTGGCAGAAGATGGCACAGGCTTCCTCTTCTTCCCCATGGTTGTTGGCTGGAGCTGTGTCTGGCAGCAGGTCTTTCCTCTGAATGGTGACCTGCTTGCGAGCTGCATCCTTTTATATCCACGGGGCTGATGCAATGCATCCTCCCCGCATGCACAGTGAATGCTGTGCATCTGCTCGGCTTCCACTAGGCATCCGCTCGGCTTCCGCTCTGCATCCGCGTCATCCGCTCTGCATCCGCTCTGCATCCACTCCTTCCGCTGCACGTCTGCTTCACTGTGCTCCCCCGGAAGCCCTGCGGATGTGCCATCCGCTTCCATCTGCTTCCATCCACTAGGCTTTCATGGTGCATCCACTTTACATCCTGGCTACATCCTCCCCCCGTCCGTTCCTTTCCATTGTTTTCTGCTTTGTTTATGCAAATTTGGGGCACTTTTGAGAGCGGATAACAATGGATGGAAAATTTTCTTGTCCGCTGTGTCCTTTTTACATACTTTTTGCATCCATCGGTTTATGTGACAGGCCCTTAAGGCATACCATTATTTAACAATAGCAATAGCACTTAGACTTACATAGTACCTTGTAGTGTTTTACAGCTCTTTCTGGGTAATTTAGAGAGTCTGCATATTGCCCCCAACAATCTGGGTCCTCATTTTACCAATCTCAGAAGGACAACAGGCTGAATCAAACTTGAGCCACACCAGGATCAAACTTCAGGCAGTGGGCAGTTTATCTGCAATATGGCATATTAACCACCGCACCAAGGTTCTTCAGTATTTAAGTCTGCAGTGTCTTATGATCCTTGCTAATAAAAAATAGCTCCATCATCATATGCTGAGAAGGTATATTGTCAAAGATATTTGCCATTTACAACATATACTACATTTTTGCCCCTTGGGAAAGGAAGGTGGTTTACAGCAAAGCAAACTATGGTAGCCTCTTACCCAATGATACATTAAACCCTGCTTGAAGTGAGGGAGCACATATGTTAAAATTGTAAGAGCAACTTTATAATGTTTTTCAAAGACTTGTGACATCTTTAGTATCTGACAATTCACTCGAGAAATAATAGACATATAATTAAGCATTATGGATTTACCTGACTGAAAACAAAAGCTGATGACCAAAAAATAGCCAAAAAATAAAAAAGTCTTAGAAAACAAAAAACTAACTTCCTCTAAATTGAGAGATTTCTAGGCAATTGGGGTTTTTCCTCGATTTAAAGACAAAAAGTTAATACTAATCCTTTTCTGATTCTACTTGAAATGGGGGCTCATGAAACATCAAGATATTAATCACTGTGAATTAGAAAAATTCAAGGTCTCCCTTAATCTCCTTGATTCATTCTATTATCTTGCAAAATTTTTCTGTCATTTTTTTTCAAAAGATTTTCCCTGTAAATGTTGCATTTTGAACTGTGAATAAGCCATTAAAGGATGGCAAGAGTCCTGTACTTTTCTTGTAATGACTTCTCAAGTTACTCTAGATTTTCCTAAGCCAAATGAACTGAAGCCATATGCATAATTTTACATTGGCGGCTTACATGAAGCAGACCTTGTTCAGCTGGGTCTTCTATTTTTAACACACTCCTTTTGACAAGCTGATGAAGAACTAGGAGCTTTCACCCATGCTATTATTTTGGAGTGGTAGTGGAAGGAGTAAAATACTAAATATAACTAAACCACATTGTTACCTCCACTGCTTATTTGGTGGAGTGAACCTTTTGGTAATTTTTGGTAATATTATAGGAGATATTTAAGGGAAGAATGGGAGAGGGAAGAGCTGATATAATTCTTTGTTATGTTTTTATCTTCTAGAATAGTTTGCCATTCTTATCACAAGTCCTAAAGCCCCTGTCACACTGCACCAACGGATGCAAAGAGGATGTAAAACGGACAAAAAAACTTGCCATCCATTGGTTAACGCGATGTACTCACTGCCTCGTTTTGCTTCCTCTCTGTCCGTCCAGCATTCGTCTATTGACGTTTCATCCGCTCAGAAAGTTTTGAGCTGCCCAAAACTTTTGCGCGGAAAATGTATCCAATTCATCCGTTCTGCATCCGCAACGCATCCGCTACACATCCATTACGCATCTGTTACGCATCCGCTATATCCGCTAGGCATCCGCTGCGCATCCACGCAACTTGCATCCGCTCAGACGCAGGGAGGAAGCGGAAAGGACGTGGAACGGATGCAGAACGGATGCAGAATGGATGCAGCACGGAAACAAAGCATTTAAAATGGAAAAAACGTTCGCAGAGGGGACCTATCTTGGACATTAAGGTTGTCTACAGGATGCCTAGAGGATGCCTAGAGGATGCAAAGGGACACCTATACTTCCTATAAAAAGGGGGAGCAACTCATCTGGATCTCACTTTCAGAACAGCAGCGGACCTCTGCAGCCTTCATCTGCCTCTTCCTCTTCCACAGCATCCAGTCATGTCCACCGTGGATCGTAACATGGTCCTTTTGGCAGCCACCATCCTTCTGCACCAGTGTGAAGCCATCTACAGGCTCTGTGAACTCAACTACGAGAATAAAAAGGGGCGGCCAAGAAGCGTCTGGGTACAAAGATGGTTCACCAAAAGAGCAGAGGACGGACTGGACAACAAGCTGATGGTGGAGCTCAGGAACGAAGACACTCGGGCATTCCAGAACTTCATGAGGATGCCTCCAGCCATGTTTGACGAAGTTGTGTAGCGGATGACACCCAGGTTGACCAAGGCAAACACCAACTTCCGGCCCAGCCTGGAACCTGGGCTCAAGGTGGCACTCACTCTGCGCCACCTGGCTTCAGGGACCACCTACAGGAGCATGCAGTATGGCTGGAGGGTGCCACAAAACACCATCAGCATTGTGGTCAGAGAGTGGTGCAGGCCATCATCGAAGAATACAAGGAGGAGCTCCTCCAGTGCCCCTCCACTGAAGAAGGATGGAAGAAAGTTGCAGAGCAGTTGTATCAGAGGTGGAACTTCCCACACACCGTTGGACCCTTCGATGGCAAGTACGTGGCCTGCAAAGCACCAGCCAAGTCGGGGTCTACTTATTTCAACTACAAGGGCTTCCTCAGCATCATCTTCTTTGCCATGGTCGATGCTGACTACAAGTTCATGTACATCGATGCTTCAGGCTGCGGCTCATCTTCAGATGCCCAGGTATACAATGCCAGTCACCTCAAGGAGGAGCTGGAAGGCAACCTCATCGTGGGCTTCCCAGATCCAGAACCCCTGCCCAACGACACACAAGATGTGCCCTACTTCATCGTGGGTGATGACGCCTTCTCCCTCACAACTTACCTCATGAAGCCCTACACTTCCAGACTCCTCACCCGTGAAGAGAGGATCTTCAACTACAGGCTTTCCAGGGCAAGACGGGTGGTGGAGAATGCCATTGGCATCCTGGCCAACAGGTTCCAGGTACTTCTCACCACCATGCAGCATCGCCCAGAGACTGTGAGGAGGATCATGGAAGCTTGCTGCATCCTGCACAATCTCATGCGCGCCCGCTACCCAGTCTTGCAGAACAGGGTTGTGGACCTCCAGCAAGGCAATGGGGACATGGAGCCTGGTGAATGGAGGCAAGGGCGAAACCTGATCGACACTGAGGATGTGCAAGGCCCCAACAGAGCTTCATGTGAAGGGAAGAAGCAGCGCAACCTCCTGAAACACTGGAGCAACTCCCCAGCTGGAGCAGTGGAGTGGCAAGACAGGATGGTAGATGATTAATGGATGCTTCCTTCAGCCTGTCTCATCAAACGGATGAGATTGGGCCATGTATGTTGAATGGCCCTACAATGAACAGGGCATTTAATAAAGAGTTGTGTTTATGTTGACATGTGTGGATGATTGATTATATTGTTATTGACAATAAAGGGCCATAGGTGTGGCATCTGGGAAGGTGGACCATACAGTCCCACTATGCTTGCACTAGAGGTTTATCTATCCCACAGCTATTACCCATCCCAAAGGTATCACTGCCCATTCCACAGCTATCTCAACCCATCCCACTGCTATCTTAACCTATCCCACAAGCATGCAAAGGCTTAAACCATTTCTAAAAGTTTCCAGCAGGACTTTATTAAAAAAAAGAAATGAAGCAAGTGTGTGAATCAAAAATAGACAAGCTTTCAGACAAAAATGAGTCTCTGGCACACCTCTTGGTCACTCAGTCTCAGGGGTGAAGGGTGCAGGTGCTGTGGAGGTGGCTGGTGCTGGAGTGCTTGTCATCAGCTCCTCCAGAAGCAGAAGCAGCAGAAGCCCCAGCCCCAGAAGACCAAGCCCGTGTTGCAGAAGCCCCAGCAGAACCAGAGTGAGGGCCAGGGGGCAGGATGGTAGCCTTGTCCCTCTTGCAAGGGCTGGCAGCAGATGGCTGAGGCTTGCTGTGCTTCAGCATGGTTGTGGGATTGCTGGCTGGCAGGGAGGCTGGCAGGAACCAAGGCTGGCAGGAAGGCTGGCAGGGAGGCACCAAGGCAGGCAGGCAGGCAGGCACCAAGGCTGGCAGGCAGGCTGGCAGGCAGGCAGGCAGGCACCAAGGCTGTCAGGAAGGCTGGCACCAAGGCTGGCAGGAAGGCTTGCACCAAAGCTGGCAGGAAGGCTGGCAGGGAGGCAGACACCAAGGCTGGCAGGCAGGTATGAACCAAGGCTGGCAGGCAGACTGGCTGGCAGCAAGGCTGGCAGGCAGACAGACAGCCAGGCTGGCAGGGAGGATGGCATGGAGGCTGGCAGCAAGGCTGGCAGGGAGGCTGGCAGCAAGGCTGGCAGCAAGGCTTGCAGGCAGACATGCAAGCAGGACAGGCAAGGCAGTCAATGTGTCTGGAAGCAGGTCTTTCCTCTGAATGGTGACCTGCTTCCGAGCTGCTTCCGTTATATCCACGGGGCTGACGCAATGCATCCTCCCCGCATGTGCAATTAACGCTCGGCATCTGCTAGGCTTCCGCTGTGCATCCGCTAGGCTTCCGCTGTGCATCTGCTTCATCCGCTCGGCGTCCGCTCTGCATCCACTTCATCTGTTCCGCGTCCGCTTTGCTGAGGTCCCCCGGAAGCCTAGCAGATGTGCCATCCGCTCCCATCCGCTTCCATCCGCTCCCATCCGCTTCCATCTGCTGGGCTTCCGTTCCGCATCTGCTTTCCATCCGCCCTGCGTCCTCCCCCCATCCATGTTATCTGCTCCGGTTATGCAAATTTTTGCCCCTTTTGAGAGCGGATAACAACGGATGGAACATTTTGCTCGTCCGTTGTGTCCATTTTGGATCTGTTGGGCAGTGTGACAGGGCCTTTAGATTGACAAAGTAAGTTGGCCAAAGTGAATTGTGAATTTCATGGCAAAGCAGGATTCTGAACAACAGGTCCGAGTACTTTTCTATCCAATATATTGTACTTTTATTTTCGTGGATTTTTATATTTTTATTTCTTTATCTTATAAAGACTTATTCTTAATAAAGTAATCTTAATTCTTAATCTTATTCTTTATAAAACAACAATTACAAATTACAGGCAGGCAGTTGTTGAATCTCAATCATATTAGCCTTTCTTATCCTTTACTTATTTGTTGCCAAAAGTGAGACTCATTTTCTCCACTGATCCAAATTAATGTACCAACAAAGTAGATCTTCTATCATGAGCATCGCAATAGCAATAACACTTAGACTTATATTCTGCTTCATAGTGCTTTACAGACATCTCTGAGGGGTTTACAGTGTCAGCATATTGCCCCCAACAATCTGGGTCCTCATTTTACTGATGTCGGAAGGATAGAAGGCTGAGCCAACCTTCTGAGCCAGTCAGAATTGAACTCCTAACAGTGGGAATGCAGAGATAGATACAACATTTCATTCTAACCACTCAGCCACCACAGCTATTACATCAATGCTGATGGACTACAATGCACCTGAGTTCAGGACCAAATAAAATGCTGTGCTATATAAGGATAGAATTATACTTAAACAGGGAGTAGACCTTTGTCTGTTTTCAGACATATTCTTGTCCCTCTGCTGTATTCCCATAAATCAATAACAAGATTAGTCCTTGTATTTATATTAAGAGCAAGTGCTTCTCATCTGGAGGACAGTTATGTGTGGTTTGACTACTTGCAAATTATGAAAAAAGAGATAAAAAGGGATAACTTTGCTAATGTTAATTTTTTTTTACATTTATGTTTTTATTGTATTGTAAACCACTGTGAATCACTTTTAAATAGCAAAATGGGGTGGCATGTACATTTACTAAATAAATCAATAAGGATTTGAATAAGGTGGATTTCTACTAATATGTACATACAGATGCAAATTTAGCAATGACTAATACAAAAACAAAAAACAGCACACCTCATGAGAAGATTGTGATCAAGTGGTTCAGGTGCAAATGTCTTTGTTCTTTCTCTTGGGAATTCTGAATGAATGAGTGTGTGTGTGAGTGAGTGAGTGAGTGAGTGAGTGAATGAATGAATTCTTTATTGGCAAAGTGTGATTAGACATACAAGGAATTTGTCTTGGTGCATATGGTTTAAGTGTACATAAAAAGAAAATATACATTTGTTAAGAATCATAACATACAACACTTAATATCGTCATAGAGTACAAATAAGCAATCAAACCATACCAGGGTTATCTTATTTATCTTATTACTGGATCTAGAACTAGGCAATACAGGAGTTCAGTTTAGTTCAGATTCTGTTGTGAATCATCAGAAAGGAGAAGGATCTTCCTCATCTTTCATTGAAATTTGATTGTAAACCATTAGGAAACAAAACAGTGTAACATTGTCTGAAAGGTTTCAAATAAAAATGACAGATGAAAAGTTTCCATGCATACAAGTATTTAAAACTTATGGATGAATTTTCCATAGATTTAAGCTCTGGAAATAGTTCAGAATATATCTTTCAAATGCATTTTATTCTTTCCCTCAAATGCCTCTTCAAGAACAGCATAGCTTGAACATGAATTGAAGTTAGATATTGGTGGAAAACAATTTATATTCATTTTTATCTGAAAAAAAAACCCCACTCCAGAAGAACTAAGAAACTTTTACTTTGGAACATCACATAATTATCTAGCAGAGCAACACCAGAATCCAAGTGCTAATTTTACGGATTCATGCATTTAATTTAAAAGCTTCATTTATGTTTTGCTGCAGGGTAGATTTGATTTAATTTAAATCAAGTTGATTTAAATCACTAGTAAAAAGGCTTGATTTAAATCAACTCAATTTAAATCATAATTTTTAAGAGCAACTGTCATCTCTGTCCCGCAGTGGCTGCTCCTCTGATCTGCTGTTGACTTGCCGACAGTCCCAATATTACAGAATATACAGCCTCATGTTACATAATTAAGCTCCATTTCATGCTGAATAAACAAAATGTTTAATGTATCTTAAATAGAAAACTATCTTTAACTAACTATAGATTTTTACTCCAAAAGCATTTTATTAAAATGAATTTGATAAAAATAAAAAAATCCAATTTAAATAAAAATAATCTATTTTTTTTAATTTAAAAAATCATCAATTTTTATCCACCCTGTTTTACTAACTTTTATTCCTAGTTCTCCCACATTTTTAATCCTGATCATGCTTCGCAAGTATGAATAGGGCCTTCATTCCCCCAAATTGGCCTTCTTCTCAAAGAGAAGATGCCTTCAAAAAGAGGACACTTGGTCACCCTACCCTGCATATCCACCATTCAAAATAACCCCTTGGACAGAGAACCAAAGGAATGAGTGGGACCATGATGAGGGGAGAAATTATATTTTTCTGTTTTATTGAGCAAATATGGACAGCAGTAATGTTGATATCTTTTCAATATCTGGAAAGTGTTCATAATTCATTGTTACTTAATGTAAAACAAGGCTTAACAGTTTTGCTCAATAGCATAAGTACCTTCCAAATATTTTTTTTTTAAATGTTACTTTAAAAATGGCTAAACAATTGCAAGATCTCTAAAGTTTGTGACAAATTCTGATTTCTGAATCCTTTCTCCCCTTTTTTCCTTTTCTTTTTCTAAAGTTACAGAATGGTTATCATGAACTAAATTGTGCCTACAGATACAATCTGGTTGATAGATAATAATAATTCAGAGAGGGAGGGTAGACATCACAGCCTCTTCTTCCTGACTCCAGCTTTGACCCTTGGAAAATTAAAACAGACAGGAATGCATTGAACAGTTGCTTTTTTTCCACTTAAAAATTCTGCTGAATATTCTAGGGGGAGGAGCTGACATCGCAACAATACTGCATGCAATCTTGGAGGTCTGAGATTGCAGCCGATATCTTTGCCCCTGGATGGTCCAAACGGACCTAAACCATCCCGAAGAGATAGTGATAGTGAAGGGCGCGCCCTGTAGATCCCAGGGATATTGCAAAGTCCCTGGTTGATCCAGGAGAAACCCTTTTTCCAGAGGCAGAGAGGCAGCTACTAAAGCTGCTGAAGTTGGGACAGCTCTGAATGGAAGAGGTTGAAAGAGAAAGTGTGTCGGTTTGGTGAGAATTGTTCTTTTATTATTCTAAGACTTAAAAGGACTTTAAAGGACACCCTAAAGGGAAAAAGAATTCATAAAAGTTTTGACAGAACTGAATAAGCGGCGTTTTTTAAACAGAAGTGTCAAAGTAAGGCTTTGTTTTATGTTTTTTTTTTTCTCATGGCTGGACTTCTATCATGATTTTGCATTTGCTAACTGGACTGTTTTTTTCTCTATTTATATCTTTTTTCTCTTCTTTTTTGACTTTGTAATATTTTAGGTTAGAGGCTCCCTTAAGTTATACTTGTTTTTTTTTTAACTTTTATTATGTTTTGTCTGGGAAAGGAGGGGGAGAGTGAGAGTAAAGAAACTTTGTAACACTGCCACCTAGAGGCTTGAAAATATCTTAGACGAAGCTGAGAAAGCTGAGAAAGAAAGCTCTGAAATGCTTTTTCAGGGACATTGCTATGTGATAAGATAGAGGGAAGAGCATGGGAGAGTGTTATTGCAGGTGTTCTTCTGGATTTCTATCAACAATTGAAACTTGGCTTTGAAGTTTGGAGAGAACTATGACAAGAGCCTTGGATAATTAAATAAAGTGCAGTGTGTCTTTTTTATTTTCTTAAGTTGGGTCAACCCCCCCCCCACCAGCTGTACTGTTCATTTGTTTTTTAAACCTTTATTTTTGTAATATTTTCATCTTTGCTTTGTATTTTAAAGGGAAAGCCTCAAAATTTTCTTTTTTCTTTTCCTTTCTTCTTTGGGATTCTTTGTTTTTCAATATTTTTTTTTTCATTTGAAAATTCTCAGTTGGATTAAGGTGTTGAAGAACCTGAAGAATTACCTTTTTTAAAATTCTTTTTTACTTTTTAAACTTTTTTTTATTCTTCTCCTTCCTTTCTACCTAATTACTGATTGGATTATGGTTAAGAAGAACCTGAAGATTTTTTTTTCTCCTTTTCTTTTTATTATTATTGGCTTTTTCTCTCTACCATTCCTATTTTTCATTTTGGATTATAATTGGCTATTTCATAATTGGATTAGGGTTTAGAAGAACCTGAAGATCCCGAATTATTTAAAATGAATAGGAAGTTTATAGCTTCTGGCTCCTCAACTTCTACTTCTGCCTCCCCACCATCTAGAGGACAATGTTCAATTCAGACAATGTTAAAGCAAGATAAAGATCAAGAAAGAGCGACTCTACAGATGATTATGCAAGGAATCCAAGTCGTTAAAATAAAATCAGATACCATTGAAAAGAGAATAGAAAATATTGAGCAAAGAACAGAGAAAACTGATGAAAAGGTGGAGAATATTCAACAAATGATGGTGAAGTATGATGAGAGATTCCAAAAAATTGAAGAAGAAGATAAACAAAGAGACAAGAAGATTGGAGATATCTATGTCAGATTAACAGTGGTTGAACAAGATAAAAGTGGGATACTGAAATGGGAGATGGACAGATCAGAATTCTATCTCAGACTTCAAAACATAGAGGAAGAAAAAGGACAAAATCTAGCTGAGATAATGATAGAAATATTGGCTGAAGCTTTGGAAATAACAGAAAAGAAGATGATGGATGGAGTAGATGAGGTATACCGAGTTTTTACAAGATATGCGATGAGAAATAACCTACCAAGAGAAGTTCATATCAGATTTACAAAAAAAGCCATTAAAACACAAATATTACAAGTGGTAAGAGAGAAAACATTGAAATACAAAGGCAAGGAGATTGTGGTTTCAAAGCAAATACCTTGAAGAGTGAGAGAGATGAGAAGACAATATTGATTTTTGACTAAAATGCTATTGAAAAAAGAGGTGAATTATAGATGGCTCATCCTAGAAGGGTTAATGTTTATATGGCAAGAACAGAGATATAGAATTGACTCAATCGAGAAAGCAGAATTATTTTATGCAGAATTTTTTGGAAGGAGAGAGGAGGCAGAATAAGAGATTTCACTAATTAAATTTCAAGATGACCAAATGGAGACTGAAAAAGAAGAAGGCACAGTAGGTGGATCAATGGAGACTAAAGAACAACATGAACCAAGATCTACGAGAGCTGCCAAACCTAATTATCAAGCATAATTATGGAAGAGAAAAAACTGATTGCAATGAATATAAATGGACTTAATTCAGCTGTTAAAAGAGGGAATTTTTTTCACAGATTAGAGAAACTAAAATTTGATATAATTTGTCTACAAGAAGTACATATTAAAAAACAATATGAACAATTGTTGATACAGCCAAAATTAGGGAAAATATTTACTTCTTTGACTCAATTTTAGAAAAGAGGAATGGTTTTATATATTAAAAAGACCATTTTAGCAAAATTGATTTATACTGATGAAGACAGAAGAGTATTAATGGTGGAAATAAAGGTCAATAATACAAAAACACTCTTGATTTTATGCTCCGAATGATAAACAAGAAGAATTTTATAAAAAATTACACGTGAAAATTATTGGACTATGTCAATATAGTTATGATGGGAGATTTCAATGGAATTGTAGACAATAAACTGAACTATATAACAACAACAACAAAGCAAAATAGGAAGACTCTCCCCAAATCCTTTTTTAAAATGATAGATGAAATAAATTTAAAAGATAAATGGAGAGAAAGAAATGTTAAAACTGAACAATACACTTTTTACTCAAATAGACATTTAACATAGTCCAGAATAGATATGATTTGGACTTCAACAGAATTAATATCTAATATTCAAGAAACAAATATTGAAACAAGTACTTGGGCAGACCACAATCCAATGACAATTAAATGGAAAGGACAAAAAAGAAGATCGAGATGGACGTTAAATAATACTATTCTAAAGGAGAAGGATTTTATACAGCGGATGGAGAAAGAATTGGTTTTTTTCTTTTGAGAAAATAAAAAAAGAAGATACTTCAATCCAGAACGTATGGGACACAATGAAGGCATGTGCTAGAGGCTTGATAATAGACTACACAAGGAAAAGGAACATTAGGAAAAGGCAAGCCACGGAAGCTTTAGAAGATGAGTATAAAAGACTTGAAAAAGAACGACAGAAAATGCCACAGAAAAAAGACATTAAGCTAAAACTGGATACAATTAAACATAAAATGAGTTTAATAGAGAAGGAAGAATTAGCACAGAAAATTAGAAGTGCTAAAGAGAATTATTTTGAGGATACAAACAAACCAGGTAGATAGGTAGCATACAAATTGAGAAAGGAAAAAGAATCAAGGAAAATACCGCAATTAATAGATGATCAAAGTCAAGTTTGCCATGGCAATAAAGAGAAGAAGGAAATCATTTGAGACTTTTATGGGAAATTATATGCACAAGAGAATATTGAAGCACTTAAGAAACAAAATAATGGGAAGGCACCAGGTCCAGATGGACTTCTGGCAGAATTCTATAAAACATTACAAGAATCACTGAACCTTCCATTGCTAGAAGTCATGAATGAAGTTATGCTAAAGAAGAAGATGCCTAAAACATGGTCAGAAGCCTACATTACACTTATTCCAAAAGAAGACTGATCCATTACAAATTAAGAATTATAGACCCATTTCTTTATTAAATGCAGATTATAAAATCTTTGCTTCAATATTGGCAGAGAGACTCAAAAATATTTAAATAATTTTATTCATTCTGACCAAAATGGATTTCTGCCAAAGAGACAAATTAAAGATAATATGAGCGTAATATTGGACACTTTGGAATATTATGAGGCTCACCCCGAAAAACAAATGTCTTTGATATTTTTAGATGCACAAAAGGCATTTGAAAATGTGAACTGGAGATTCATGTTATTATTATTGGAACAGATGGGGTTTGCCAGAAAATTTATTCAAGCAATACAAGCCATATATTATAAGCAAACGGTAAAGGTAATGATAGAGGGAGAATTAACAGACTCTATCAATATAAGAAAAGGTACAAGACAAGGTTGCCCACTATCACCTTTGCTATTCATATTAACTCTGGAAGTATTAAATAGAAACATTAGAGATGAAAAGAGTATAAAAGGAATGAAAATTAAAAAGGAAGAATTTAAATTGCAAGTTTTTGTGGATGACTTGGCCTTTATTTTAGAAGACCCTCTGGAAACAGCACCAAAACTATTGGAAAAGATAGAGGCATATGGCAAGGTGGCTGGCCTGAAAATAAACAAAGATAAGACAAAGATTTTGACAAAGAATATGTTACTAAGACAAAAAGAAGAATTGGCAGATGTATTGAAAATTCAAGTCATGGATAAGGTTAAGTACTTGGGGATACATTTGACAGCAAGATGTAGTACATTAAAAGAGAACAATCACATTAAACTTAAACAACAGATAGCACTAGACTTGATGAAATGGGAAAACCTACAATTGTTACTAATAGGGAGAATTTCAACAATCAAAATAAATATTTTACCCAGAATTCTATATTTGTTTCAAATAATACCAATTAGGCTTGGAAAGGACTACTTTGAAGATTTAAACAAAATTGTGTTGAAATATATATGGCAAGATAAGAAAGCGATAATAAAGTTAAAACTCTTACAAGATGCTAGAATTAGAGGAGGATTTGGTCTGCTTAATTGGGAGTTGTACTACCAAGCTACAAACTTGACATCGCTTAAGGAATGGATAACATTAAGAAATACTAGATTGTTAGCATTAAAAGGACATGATCTATTGTTGGGGTGGCATGCCTTTTTATGGTATAAGGGAACTAAAATACAGGGTTATTTTAGAAGACATCATATACGGGAGTCTCTGTGGTTAAATTGGGAGAAGATTAAAAGACAATATTATTTGAAAATTCCAGTCTGGTTATCGACTATTGAAGCATTTTCTTATCCTATAACATATAAGAAGGAACAAACAGTGAGATATGGGGAAATTTTGAATAAAAAGGGTGAACTTAAATCGATGCAAAAACTAGAGAAACAAGGTATAAAGATGAATTGGTTTTCTTATGCACAAATACATTCAAGGTATGAAAAAGACTTTAAAACAGAAGGTTTCTATAATAAATTGACTGATTTAGATAAGATTTTGACAGGTACTGATGAAAAGGTGATTAAAAAATTGTATGGATATTTATTAGAAATTAAACTAGAAGAAGAACAAGTTAAAGAAACTATGATTGCTTGGGGGAAGAATTTTGGATATGGGACTGATCTAGAGAAATGGGAAAAAAGTGTGGTCTCAAAATTATAAAATGACAATGTTAAGCCCATGTCACACTGAACCAACGGATGCAAAGAGGATGTAAAATGGACAAAAAACCTTGCCATCCATTCAAAAATGCGATATACTCACTGCCTCCGTTTGGCTTCCTCTCTATCCATCCAGCATCCATTTATTGACGTTTCATCCACTCTGAAAGTTTTGGGCTGCCTAAAACTTTTGCGCGGAAAATGTATCCAGTTCGTCCGTTCTGCATCCGCTATGCATCCGCTACACATCCGTTACGCATCCATTACACATCCGCTATATCCGCTAGGCATCCGCTGCGCATCTGCGCAACTCCATCCACCTGGATGCAGGGAGGAAGCGGAACGGACGCAGAATGGATGCAGAATGGATGCCTAGCGGATGCAGAACGGAAACAAAGTGTTTAAAACGGAAAAAACGTTCGCAGAGGGGACCTATCTTGGACATTAAGGATGTCTAGAGGATGCCTAGAGGATGCCTATAAAAAGGGGGAGCAACTCGCCTGCATCTCACTTTCAGAACAGCAGCCCAGCGGTGCAGACCTCTGAAGCCTTCATCTGGTTCTTCCTCTTCCACAGCATCCAGTCATGTCCACCGTGGATTGTAACAAAGTCCTTTCGGCAGCCACCATCATTCTGCAACAGTGCGAAGCCATCTGCAGGCTCTGTGAACACTACTGCGAGAAGAAAAAGAGGCAGCCAAAAAGAGTCTGGGTCTGAAGATGGTTCGCCAGAAGAGCAGAGGACGGACTGTACAACAAGCTGATGGTGGAGCTCAGGAACGAAGACACTCGGGCATTTCAGAACTTCATGAGGATGCCTCCAGCCATGTTTGATGAAGTTGTGCAGCGCCTGACACACAGGTTGACCAAGGCAAACACCAGCTTCCGGCCCAGCATGGAACCTGGGCTCAAGGTGGCACTCACTCTGCGCCACCTGGCCTCAGGGACCTCCTACAGGAGCATGCAGTACGGCTGGAGGGTGCCATCCAACACCATCAGCATTGTGGTCAGAGAAGTGGTGCAGGCCATCATCGAAGAATACAAGGAAGAGCTCCTCCAGTACCCCTCCACTGAAGAAGGATGGAAGAAAGTTGCAGAGCAGTGGTATCAGAAGTGGAACTTCCCCCACACCGTTGGAGCCATAGATGGCAAGCACGTGGCCTGCAAATCTCCAGCCAAGTCGGGGTCCACTTATTTCAACTCCAAGGGCTTCTTCAGGATCATCCTCTTCACCATAGTTGATGCTGACTACAAGTTAATGTACATCGATGCTTCAGGCAACGGCTCATCTTCAGATGCCCAGGTATACAACGCCAGTCACCTCAAGGAGGAGCTGGAAGGCAACCTCATCGTGGGCTTCCCAGATCCAGAACCCCTGCCCAACAACACACAAGATGTGTCCCACTTCATCGTGGGTGATGACGCCTTCTCCCTCACAACCTACCTCATGAAGCCCTACACCTCCAGACTCCTCACCCGTGAAGAGAGGATCTTCAACTACAGGCTGTCCAGGGCAAGGCGGGTGGTGGAGAACGCCTTTGGCATCCTGGCCAACAGGTTCCAGGTACTTCTCACCACCATGCAGCATTGCCCAGAGACCGTGAGGAGGATCATGGAAGCTTGCTGCATCCTGCACAATCTCATGCACACCCGCTACCCAGTGTTGCAGAACAGACTCGTGGACCTCCAACAAGGCAATGGGGACATGGAGCCTGGGGAATGGAGGCAAGGGCGAAACCTGATCGACATTGAGGATGTGCAAGGCCCCAACAGAGCCTCACAGGAAGCGAAGAAGCAGCGCAACCTCCTGAGACAATGGTGCAACTCCCCAGCTGGAGCAGTGGAGTGGCAAGACAGGATGGTAGATTCTTAATGGATACTTCCTTCAGCCTGTCTCATCACACGGATGAGATTGGGCCATGTATGTTTGGTTGGCCTACAATGAACAGGACATTTAACAAAGAGTTGTGTTTATGTTGACATGTGTGGATAATTATCACATTATTATTGATAATAAAGGGCCGTAGGTGTGGCACCTGGGAGGGTGGACCATACAGTCCCACTATGCTTGCACTGGAGGTTTATCTATCCCACTGCTATCCTAATCCATCCCACAGCTATTACCCATCCCACAGGTATCCTAACCCATCCCATTGCTATCTTAACCCATCCCACAAGCATGCAAAGGCTTAAACCATTTCTAAAAGTTTCCAGCAAGACTTTATTAAAAAAAAGAAATGAAGCAAGTGTGTGAATCAAAAATAGACTTTATTAACAACAAGGTATAAGACAAAAATGAGTCTCTGGCACTCCTCTTGGTCGCTCAGTCTCAGGGGTGAAGGGTGCAGGTGCTGTGGAGGTGGCTGGTGCTGGAGTGCTTGTCATCAGCTCCTCCAGCAGCAGAAGCAGCAGAAGCCCCAGCTCCAGAAGGGTGAGCCCGTGCTGCAGAAGCCCCAGCAGAACCAGAGTGAGGGCCAGGGGGCGGGATGGTAGCCCTGTCCCTCTTGCCAGGGCTGGCAGCAGATGGCTGAGGCTTGCTGTGCTTCTGCATGGTTGTGGGGTTGCTGGCTGGCAGTGAGGCTGGCAGAAACCAAGGCTGGCAGGAAGGCTGGCAGGGAGGCTGGCACCAAGGCAGGCAGGAAGTCTGGCAGACATGCAGGCACCAAGGCTGGCAGGCAGGCTGGCAGGCAGGCAGGCACCAAGTCTGGCATGAAGCCTGGCACCAAGGCAGGCACCAAGGCTGGCAGGGAGGCAGGCACCAAGGCTGGCAGGAAGGCTGGCAGGCAGGCAGGCACCAAGGCTGGCAGGCACACATGAACCAAGGCTGGCATCAAGGCTGGCAGGGAGGCTGGCAGCAAGGCTGGCAGGGAGGCTGGTAGCAAGGCTGGCAGCAAGGCTGGCAGGCAGACATGCAGGCAGGGCAGGCAAGGCAGTCGATGTGTCCAGCAGCAGGTCTTTCCTCTGAATGGTGACCTGCTTCCGAGCTGCTTCCGTTTAATCCACGGGACTGACGCAATGCATCCTCCCCACATGCGCAATTAACGCCAGGTATCCATTAGGCTTCCGCTGTGCATCCGCTGTGCATCCGCTTCATCCCTTCAGCGTCCACTCTGCATCCGCTCTTTCCGTTCCATGTCCACTTCGCTTAGGCCCCCCGGAAGCCCTGCGGATGTGCCATCCACTCCCATCCGCTCCCATCCACTCCCATCCGCTCCCATCCGCTTTCATCCGCTGGGCTTCCATTCCGCATCCACTTTTCATCCGCCCTGCGTCCTCCCCGCGTCCATGTTATCCGCTCAGGTTATGCAAATTTTTGCCTCTTTTGAGAGAGGATAACAATGGATGGAACATTTTGCTCATCCACTGTGTCCTTTTTGCATCCGTTGGCCAGTGTGACATGGGCTTTAACAGCATTTAAAGAAAATTTGTATGAGATGTTTTACAGGTGGCATTTTCCCCTGACAAGAATAGCAAGAATGTTCAAGAATAAATCCGAAAGATGTTGGAAATGTCATCAGATACCTAGCTCATATTGCCATATGTGGTGGACTTGTGTGGATGCAAAAAAATATTGGACTAAAATCCACACGTGGTTGGAAAAAATGACTAAAAAGCATATAGTTTTAAAACCAGAGATATTTTTATTGGGAATTCTACCTGACACATACAGCAAAGATTTAAAATATTTGATTGTAAATGTATTAACAGCAGCTAGGATTGTTTTTGCTAAAAATTGGAAAAATGAGAAAATACCATTGCAGGAGGAAATTATCAAGAAAATACTGGAATGTGCTGAAATGAGTAGATTGACATTTGAAATTAGAGAACAAGAGGATGAACAATTTTACAAAATTTGGGACCTTTTCTATCAATGGCTAGATAGCAAAATATAGTTATAGAATATGTAGAATTATAGAAAATAATGAATATATAAAGATGTATTTCATTATTATTATTATTATTATTATTATTATTATTATTACATATATAAAATGTTTTTAGGATAGATTTGGAAGGACTATATGAATTGTTATAAAATAAACTAAGTAAAATATAGCTATCTTGCAAAGTATGAATGAACAAAATTATAGTCAAATGATTGATTAATAATAATACTAGGATATTCAATTTCTGATAATATGAGTTATTATGTAATGTAATTGAGAGTATGAAATAGATGCACAAAAAATTTGTAAACCAACCGGCACACTGTTTGTATACTTATGGAAGAAAGTTGATGTTTTTATGTTTTGTTTGGTTTTTTTTTTGTCCTTAAAAATCAATAAAACTTAACAAAAAAAAATTTCTGCTGAATATTCTTTCTTGATGTTTCCATAATAATGCTCATCTCCTTCCTTCCTTCCTTCTTTTTTTCTTGATATGAGAGTCTATTACAAAACATTTCTATTACTATTCCATCAAATAAGTATCAGGGCCCTCTATAGCTTGATAGCTCGATAGTTGTGTGGATTATATCATGTCTTTTAACACTAAGAAAGATATACCTGACATAAAAGCTACAGGACTTGAGTTAGAGAAAGTTGGGTTAGACAAACTTTGTCCAGTGCCAGACAAGAATGACATTATTTGCAGAAGCCAGTGAAGGAAATTAACAAAGGAAAGAAAATATTAGAGCCCATGTTGCTCTGTAAAGAAGTGGGATTGCTTACAAATGAAACTACTAAGGCCTTTCAGTGACAATAGTGTAGTCTTGTACCCTGTAACATTGTGGAGCTCTTTGCTTCCCAATCAGTCAATTAGGCACTTATTATCAATACTGTTTCATCAAAGGGTCTTCTGCTGGAAAGAGAAGGCTGCAGCCTTTTGGCTGGAGAGGTGAACACAATGCTACAATAGACCTTGGTGGTGTTATCAGCATGAGGCGGACAGCATGAGAGACTGAGCTGTGGCCCCTGGAGGGGTTTCAGCCACTGTGTTCCCTGAGATCAAAGGCAAGGAAACAGCTGATTCCAGACTGGCTGGTGTCTGTTTGGTGTTTCCTCTACCCGAGGCAGATGGAGTCCTATTTTATTGATTACTCATTCACAACTGAAGCCCGTAGCCCCAGGGAGAACAGCAGAGGGAATGCACGTTTCATAGGCACTTAAAGAAGAGATAGGGATAATCTGTCCCTTTCATTGACAGACACAGCAGATAAATATATTTTGGACAAAGGGAGTCTGTGATTATAGAAGGCTGGATTCAAAACCTTTGCTACAAACATTCCACCTAAGTCTGGAAGGACCCAGGCTGACCTTTACAGACCAGGCCTATCTCAAATTCTATAAGGAGCTTACTATGTTCCAAACTGGTTTTAGGATGAAAGGTCATTCTATCTCATGTGCTGAGCAATATTTTGCTGTATCTTTTTGTTAAAAAAATATTATCTCAAATTGCTACCGTCCTTACAGTTACCTGGATGTAAATTCCACTAAACGTGGTTGAAATTTCAACTCAGTACATGTGCATTGGCTCAAGTAGTGGAATTGTTGTTTTTTAACCTGCTGAAAACAAAAAATAATAAACTTGTGTGGAATTGTACAGGCACCATTCTCAAATGGAAACTAAAATACTGACATTTTAGTTCATCAGTCTGCAAATATTCACAGGTAGCTGCCATTTTGATTTTTAAATCTCTAACTTGGAATAAAGATTTATGGTATTTGGTAAAACATTTCCCATGGCCAATCTGATAGCTGCTGTAAGTTATCAGAAGTAGTACCTCAGTAACTTTCCAGCTGGCTTCATTTTGTGGTTTTTAAGGAAAACTGTCTTTGGTCCTAAAACACTTTCTCAAAAGGTGCTTTGTGCATGCATAAGAGTACTCCAGTAATATAAATATAAAACGAAAAAAACTCTGCAACTTAAGATTTACAGTTACAAATATAAAATTACACATAAGAGACAAGTGAGGATGGAGACAAAATCTCCTATTTGTCTGTTAGGATGTTAGCTTGAACAGCAATATCATCATCATTCATCTAGAATGAAGAGAAGTATATTCGTTCATTCATTCATTCATTCATTCATTCATTCATTCATTCATTCACATACAGTTGTATCTGCATTGGAAGAAAGGAGGTGATACCGAAGTCAGACTAAGAAAGCCGTGATTGCAAGAAAAGTCCTGCCTCTTTTTTACATGAATGACATCATGTAGCAACTTGTTCAAGGGTCAGCTTACCACAAAGAGATCCACATAACTGTCCAGTCCACCACCACACCAAATTCATGGTGTTTTCAAGTATACCCAAAGCCCCTATGTATACTTAGTATCCCTTTCTCCCTTGAATATCAGGATCTTCATTTTGAAGAGCTCATTGGAAAACCCTCTTAACAAGAGTCTCTTGACAAGCTACTTTTACTGAGACTGACTTATGCAGCAATCCAAAAAACAAAACAAAAAATCCAACCCAACCCTGTTTATCCTGATAAACATCCAAATTATGAAATTCTTCTCCTGCTCAGAGTTGGCCAGAAGCCTTTGCATTTTCAGCACTGGCTGAAGACTCATTTATTCGTTCACATTTTTTTGAGGAATATCTATTGCTATTTATTTTTCAAGCTGTTTTTGTTATCCTATTAAATGTCTCTGAAAGTATTTTTTTTAAAGCTGAAACAAAGGAAATAAATATATGAAATAAATGCATATACACACAAAATAGACAAGTGCCTTGGTATGAAACATATTATTTTTCTTATATCTGTCTTGTTTCATATATTTTTAAAATGGCATGTGCTGACATATACTGAGTCATACAGCATCCATTCTCATTGCCCGCAAAATGTTTTTAATTTCTCCAGCTGTTATTTTTAAATTCCGTGGTAGAACAAGTACTTACTTTTATTTAAAAAAAATATTTCAAGCCACAAGTAAAATTCAAAATATAAAATTGAAAACTGGCCAGTAAAATTTTTACCTTATGTACTTGGAATATTGCGATAAATCTGATAGCTATAATAAGCAGAATAATTTTGAAATGAATAAGATTTTAAAGGTGACATTGTCATTTTCTGATTATATGTAAATATTATATAACTGTGGTGAACACTGAGAAGAAAAATAATACTCTGGCTAAAATTGACAATCCAGTTTTCAAGAAGTGTTAATTCACTCACCTTTTGAGAAAGAAGGCAGGAGATTATTTAAAAAATTATTGAACAATAACTTCCCACAGAAGATAAGGTACAATTTGCATTTGTTGGTAAACATGAGTAATACATTGCCATTGAGATTAAAATATAGTTTTTCAGACTGTAAGGAGAATAACTTTCCCTAAAAGATTGAATTAACTTCAAATCTTTTTCATCTTGGCTGGGTAAAATGGGTGGGACTTCTATCCCCTGTATAGTGTATGCATGCATGAATATTGCCAGGTTTCTCATATTATGGAGGGGGGAAAATGGAGGTTGGACATCTAATGCCATTGTTGCTGCTTTCTTGTGCCATTGCATGAATGTTTTTAACATCTTAGCAACAAAGAAAGAACCTATTTTATCACCACTGTTAATGACAAAATTCTGTTCATTCCTTGAGAGTTATGAGGAAATTTCTTTCTTGAACTAGTCCCATCTGCCAGAACCCATTGCTGAATCTCTGCCCCATGGTGGGGCATAGGAATGAGTTTTGCCCCATTTTACAACCTTTCTTGCCATGGTTGTTAAGTGAATCACTGTGGTTGTTAAGTTCATAACATGGCTGTTAAGACGGTCTGGCTTCTCCATTGACTTCGCTTCTCAAAAGATTGCAAAAGGGGTTCACATGATCCCAGGAGACTGAAACCATCATTAATACAAGACAGTTGCCAAGTGTCTGAATTTTGATCCTGTGATGATAGGAATGCTGCAATGGCCATAAGTGTGAAAACTGGTCATAAGATATCTTTTTCAGTGTCTCTGTAACTTTGGTCACTAAAGGAATGGTTGTAAGTCAAGGATCACCTGTAGAAAAAGGAACATGGGACAACTTCCCTTCCTTAAAATATAATTATATTGCTATAGTTTTGTAATTATTCCCTATTCATGGCACATTTTTAATTTCTTAATTGCCGAGTACCAAAATGAGTGTGATTGACACAGAAAAGAAAGTCAGGTCCAACTCCATAGATTTGATTCTCAGCACAGATGGGAGGGAGAAAAAAGCTTAGATGTCCAGAAAATAGCCCATCCTAACCTTGGCAAATGTTTTGGTTTGGATACCTCACTGAATAGATTTTGAGTAAGCCTCTGAGTGTGTTTTGGCAACTGGACATTTCTGAGCTCTGATTAATCCTTCTCTGACAAGCTCCACTGCTTAGCTGATGCAGATGAATCCATCAGAAGATGGTCTTTAGCCTTCTGAACTTTACCCTCATTCATCATGTTATAAAAAAGTACATTCTTCTCTTTCCTTACTCTAAAAATCTCCCAGGTGGTCTAGCATTTGGGGATTCATCTCTTAAAGGATTTAAATCACTGGGTTACATTCTATATGCTTTTATAACCATAGATACTTTGCTTTCATCCTCTTTTCCATTCTGCTGCTTAAAGTAGACTTTATGTCTGAACTATTGAACAAATGCAGAAGTATTTGGTCAATGAATAATCATCTTACATGATCATCTAAAATGCTTTCAGCGGATACTGGGACATAGTTTAACTTTGGGGAACAACCGTTCGTTTCTTGCTCATTGTTCAAACCAACAAAACTTCTCAAAATCAGACAAAGAAAGGCACTTGAAATGCATGCTGAGTTGAGACATTCTCCTGCACTATTTTTTTGACTACAACACTCACTTGAACAAAAGAGACTTTGTTTCAGAACTTCTTTACAAAGGAGCAGAAAGTTTCAGACAAATTCATGTGGATTGAGTGTGGTATTCTTTTGTCACAAGGCATATGTGTGAATGTTCAAAATGTTCCATCTTTTTAGAGGCCATATTTCAATAAAAGCTTCAGGGAGAAGAACCTGAAGGATTGCATCCTCTCATGGACTCTGTCACTAAGGAAGCAATTCCTTTTTCTATAGATATCAGGGAAATGTCCACTCAACTTTTCTGCCCTCAAATTTTGGTGAAGAACTTCAGAATATTGGTCATCCTCAAATCCATATGAAATTCTAAGAACATTCATAAAGTCATAAAAATGGAAATGACCACAAAAAGCACTGAGTCCCACCAAATGCCAAGTGCAGGAATCTATGTTAGAATTGAAGAAGCTTCATGGATGAGAAGCAAAATGTTTCCAAAGAAGTCCAGTTGCCTTTTGGAAAAACACAACCATGACCTGGTTGATTAAAAATCACCATAGACATGCAGGATTCTGAGCATCTCCAACTGAAAGTTATAGAGTCTAATTAATATATCCAACAAAAGCTAACCTATCGCTTATTTGAATACAGATGGTTTTTGACTTAGCAATTGTTCAAAGTTACAATCAATTTCTCATCTCCCCCAAAAAGTACTTATAACCAATTCTGAAGTTCTGAAGCTCCCCCTCCCCTGAAGTCAAAAGATCACATTTTGGATGTTTGGCAACTGGCCCATGTTAACTGTCATTTGCAGCATCCCATTGCTGCATGATTTAAATATACAGATGTAGACTCTACAGAAACATCAAGCATCATCTCTTACATATAGGAGTTGCTAAGACAATAAAGGGGCAATGACAGACAAGAACCACCCAAAAAGAGGCAGGGGAAAAGCAAAGGAAAATTATGGAATAATGTAACAAAGAATCTTGATAAGCAAGGATCCTCATAGAAGTGAACAAAAAAAAAAAAATTCACATGGGCAAGACCCAGGAGATAAATTCTCTACCAATTAAATGTTCTTTGTTCTATGTTCTTTCAAGTGATTAGAGGTTTTTTTTTTTGTTATTTTCACCTCAAATAAAAAATTCATTTGTTATATTAATAAATTGCCTTAGGTGATATTGCTGGAAACAAAGTGAGCAGATTTTAGAAATTCGTCTTACAGTGATAAGTTACTGGTTTCATTTGGAATCACTGACTTCTAATCACTCATTTCAGCACTTAGAGGGGGGCAGACTGTTCTGTAGTATTTCTGATTTCTGTAGTATTTCTAGATCAAGTGCTCTTCTTCTTTACACTGAACAGGCTGCTGTGCCCAAGTTGAACCAAAAGAACTTGGCTGCAGTGTTTTGCTTTCTCAAATCCTAAGGGGTACTTTCCCTTAAACCAACACACACATTTTTCCTTGGTCAAAAGAGCCAGTGTGTGCTAATTCTATCATACATGCTCTCACTCAATCACTCATCATCTGTCTTCCTCTAAAGAAACATTGTGGGAGCCAGGAGTCAAAAAACTTAATCAAATGAATTCAATGAGATTTTCACTCACAGACAAAATACTGAAACTGCTGTCAATGAAGTGGGAAATATTAAACATACATTTTGCTATGCTCAGCTAGTAATATATAGTAGACTGTCAGATCACATCAAAGGAAAAGTCATGCTAAGGTTTAATGCTGCATAGCCTATTGTCTCTGTTGCAAAACAAGAAAGCAAAATAATAATAATTATACATACTATAATTATAATGTACAGGATAACTGTGATATTATATGTATATTGGGCAACTTATTTGTGGGACTGTGTTTCACCGAGCAATCTCTGCCCTTCAAATTGGATAGAATAGTCATGGTCAAAGTTCCTTCCCTTAAATGCAAGCCATTTAACAGGACCTAAGAAATATGCATTTTTCATATAACCTTGCCCTGGTGAACTAGTGGCTCCAAGTTTATTATGTTGTGTTGTGGCTTTTTGGTGGAGTATTGTTCTTGTGAGCCACCCAGCATTACATTTTTAAGATGGGTTATTATAACATCCACTTGCCATTATATCAGAGCTCACTGTATTTGAATGAATGGGTTTGTTTCAATCATTTATCTATCTAAAACCTGCAAGGAACTCATTTGTTCCTCCTCCTCTCAGGTTTTTTTGAACATTTGCACTTTTGCCGCTGAATCTTATTATCGGTAGTCTTCATTTTATAGCCATAATTGTAACTAGAATTTCCAAAATGTTTTAAGGACAATTATCAAGTGACTTACACTTGATTTTACCACCATTTTTTAGCACAGTTGTTAAGCAAATCAATGCCATTGTTAAGTGAATCATGCAGTCGTGAAGGGAATTTGCCTTCTCCCATTGCCTTTGATTGATGGAAGCCAGCAGGGAAGGCAGCAAAGATGATCATATGACCCCAGGCCTTTTCAACAATTGTAAATACATGCTGCTTGCTAAAAAAAAAACCTTAATTTTGATCATGTGACTGTGGCAATGCTGGATATTATGAATGCAAGGAGCAGTTATAAGCTACTTTTTTCAGTGCTGTTGTAACTTTGAACAGATGCTAAATGAATGGTTGTAAGTTGAGGACTACCTGTGAAGTTTTATTTTGATCTTATTGTAGGGACTCTGATGGAACACAGAGAACAGTGACTGGTATAGTGTACCAGTCAGGAGAAATAATTGCCCCTTTAGATTCAGCCATTTTTAACTGAAATAATGATAAATACATACTTTTTGTCATGAAGGGCTATTTATTTCCATTGTTGCATAAGAATATTGGCTCATTCTTTTGTGAATTGCTTCTATCAGGAATATTTTAGGGTTTTTCAGTATGAACTGCTTCTATTATGTCCTGTCACAACATTTCTGTGCAGTTTTCAGCTGGACTAGAAAACAAAGACCAAGCAAATATTAGATCTGCTTATTTTATAATCAAAAGTAATGTTTAACAAATTAATTCAGTCACCTCTGTAGTTGGAGTTTTTCTCTTTCCATCCTAAGTACAACCAATACTTTTTTTCAGTTGATCCCTGAGGTCCAAAAGTTTGGGGACCCCTGTTCTATAATACTGTACTGTTTGTAAGCACTTTTGGGGACTGCTCTGCTTCTTTTTAAGTACTGTACTATACTTTGTAAGCTACAGTATTGTGTTTGTCAGTACAGTTCTTTGTAAAGATAAAATTTGTTTGAATTTGCTTTAAAGCTGCTTGTAGAAATGCTTGCCAGATTCTACACAAAGCATTCTATAAAGTTGTGTGCTAGAAGTTGGATTAGAAAACCTCCAAGAAATCTTCCAGCTCTATTCTGATTGATTGAAAACCATGAAGAAGAATCAGTAAACCCTGGAGACTGAATTCCATGCACCAGAAGATTATAGTTCTCTTGACCAACAGAGTGTACAGTAGTCATACACTTGTTGTACAATTCCACTTAGTTTCTAGGATTCTCAGTAGCCAATCCTACAATCAGGGCTGAGTTACAATTTATAGACAGATGGCAGTTCTTAATTATTTTGTAATTTCTAATCCACAGTAGCAGGACAGTGATAGGGAAGGAACAATTCATTATCTAAATCAGAGGGAGCAAGATTTTCCTGTTATATTTATATTTTGTGGCCTGAGTAAGAATATTAGCAGTAATAAAGATGACAGCAGCAGCCTGGAGGTTTGGACCAATTGATCCATGAATTATCTAATGTTTCTCTGGATATTACAGTACTGTTGGTTAATTAGGAACTGTCTTGTGTTTTATAATTTCAGAAGGATCCAAGTAACTGCATAGCAGATGAGGACTATGACTTGCAAACTCAATAGAAATTTTTTTGAGTACACTTCTGTCTATCCTGAACTATCAATCTCAATTTAAGTTGCTTATATTGAATATTTTATTCACCAAAAAGCTTGAGACACATAATATTGACAGTAGATCATTACTCAGCAGAAAATACACATAGTTTCACAGGTCAGGTTGGGTCAGGCCATGAAGGTGGAAAAACTATCTTGTGAGCTTCATCTGGCTCACCAAACTGCCGCTTTTAAAGGGCCACGATTCAGTCTTCATTTCTAGCCACACTTCTTGGCTTTCATCCATGCCCTTCTTCCTTTTTGAGACACGATAGCATTGATGACATTTGAACAAAGTGGTTCTGGTTGTCTCTCTTACAGAGCCACTGACAGTATTGGCTATTCTGTATCTGTGCTTCATACTTTTTGTGGGGCTCTTCCAGATTTATGGCCCACTTTAACCCAATAAAGAAAAAAATGAACTGCTTCAGGAGCTGCTCCATTAGCTATTTACTAGGTAAAAATCAGTCCTCATAAATTCTAAAAAAACAAAAGGTCAATGTCACTATTGACATGGTCACCCATTTTTTCAACTTACTCTCATATCACCTCCCTAAGTGATTGCAACTCATTTGAATTTATTCTCACATCACCTAAAGGGATGAGGGTAGGAGAACACTCAGATTTGTGTTATGCAGATTATATTCACTCGACAGCAAGGGTGTCAAACTTGAGTCATCACAGTGGCATCACATGACATATCTCAACTTTTCCCCCCTTCGCTAAACCAAGCATGAGCATGGCCATCACATGACTCATACAGCCCACAGTTTTGACACCCCTGCTCTACAGGCTTTCAACAGAGTGGCCTCAATGTTCATAACATCCCATGTGGTCCAGTGACGTCTCTGGACTTAGAATTATTCAAGGTGTTACCAGCAGCTCAGGATAGCCCCTTTCCTATTAAAAGTCTCTTTTCCTCAAATAACTTCCAGGTTTAAATTCTCTTTTTGTTGGCAGACATGGGATTGAGAAATTATGGGAGTGGAGGTGGAGATGGAGAAGGAGCAGGAGATGGCAAAAGACTTTTATTTGCCAGTGCATGGAGAGCTTTTCATATTCAGACTACAGGCTGGAGAAAAGGGGAGTGGGGAAGAGGGATAAGTTGGCCTTTGTGTTAAAAGGAAGGTGCTGAAAGGAAGGCTGTGTGTAAAAGCCAGGGAAATCGACCCTCTGGCTCCCCTTGTGTACCCAGAGACTTTGGAAATGGCCATGCCCATAGACCTATTCCTTTCAGTTTTTGCAAGTAATGCAAGCTCTGTGGGGCACAACCCCCCCCCAAAAAAAAGGGTAGAGGGAGAGAAGCCACAGATTCTTTATCAAGCTGCAGGCTTCAGCATTTTCTCTCCATCCTGGATGTTACCTGGACTGATGGAACCTGTTCCATTTTTTTAAATCACCCTGCCGTCTGTTAGGCAGCAAAGGCTGAGGGAAGTTTCCCAATTATTCATTATTGGTTGAAAATAAATTTATTCAATGCATCTTGCATATTGATGCAGGAATTGGGTATATCTAGTCTAATTAAAAAGAAGAATTATGGATTAAATAATTAGCAGTGTTCCAATATTTGAGGGACTGTTACAAAGAAGAGAGAGTCAACCTATTCTCCAAAGCACCTGAAGGCAGGACAAGAACCAATGGATGGAAACTAATAAAGGAGAGAACCATACTAGAACTAAGGAGATCAATTATATCCTTGAATGGATGATGAGAACAGTTAATCAGTGGAAGGATTTGCTTCCAGAAGTTGTGGAAAGATATGGACAGCCACTCATCTGAAATGGTATAGGGTCTTCTGCTTGAGCAGGGGGTTGGACTAGAAGATCTCCAAGGTCCCTTTGGTTATTCTGTTTTTCTGTATTCCAATTTAATTTTCCAGCTATTTATGCAGAATGGATGAAGACTAAGGAAATTTGCAGAAAGAGGATACTTCATTTCCAGAGCAAGCTTGGGGGACAATTTTGCATCCAAAACAAGCAGCCAGTGTTATTTTTGTTGCTTTAAATTGTTCTCTTTGACATAAGATTTGCAAACGGTGAACAAATATTATTAAAAAGCCAAGAGGGAATATTTTTCCTTCCACCCATGAACTTGTTTTGTTTTTACTTCCCACCCCCAACCCTATTCATTGGAAATCCCAGGTTTGTTCTATCATACCACAGCTGCTCTGCTTAGAGCCATGGCAAGATTTATTACCTTCAAGAAGTTTAGAATTCAATTCAGACATCTGAATCTATATGAGTAAATCCTATCTAAACAAGTGTGATATGTTAGTGGAGCCTTATGTTGACTGGTATGCCTGCCTACTTTAGTCCAAGATGCTAGACATTAATTCCATCATATAATATCCAGTAAGATGGTTAGATCTTATGAACTGTCATTTTACTGCAATTTCGGATGAGGTTTGAATTCAGTGCTGATTGTGGCACATTCGGAGTAGATTTTAATTTACTCAGTATTGTACCACCATTTCTAACTTGCTTCTATCCATACCACGAAACTCCACATTTGATATGTAAATTATTGTAATATTTGAGAGCTTTAGCACTTTGCTCAGAGATGATGTTTTATGTCAAAAAGTGCTCTCCTCACACAAAAATCAAACATATTAAACCTCTTTGTGTTGGTTCAGAGATTAAGAACTCCTCAAATCATGGTCTTTAAATAATCTTAACTCTAACTCTGTAACTTGATTTTTATTCTCTCTCTCTTGTCATAGCCTTTTGAGTGGACAGAGATTGTGGCAGAAGAGATATGTAATTTTTCCCCTCTGAATAGTCTTCTTTCATTATCACCAAGACTCTAATCTTGAATCCTGACTAAGATCTCTGCGATGATCGTAATGTGATCAGCTGATATTTTTTTCCTTTCTCGTCCTCGTGCATATTGTCATCTCATCACTTTATTTATGAGAAAGGCAATTCCTTTCCCTTCTCATTTCTTTAACAGTCTGTTATTATTTTATTAGAACACAATCATTTTCCCATTAAATTAGCATGTTATTTATACTTCACACATCCCTCCAGAGTTGGTTATAAGATGGGTAGCTATAGAAATGTTTTAAATAAATAAATGTATCCTTGGGGTAGTAGGTGTTTCTATAAGCAGTGTCACTGTAGAGATCCAGGGTGAGCAGTGGAAGGCATAAGGAGTGTCTAAAGCAAACACGAAGATGGTAAGGAGTCTGGAGGCTAAATTGTATGATGAACAGCTAAGGGAACCAGGTATGTCTAGCCTAACAAAGAGAATGTTTCGGGGAGATATGCTCATACTTGAAGGGCCATCACAGGGAAGAAGGTTTTGATTTATTCTCCATAGCACCTGAGGGTTGGACAAGAAGCAAAGGATGGAAACTCCTCAGAGGAAGATACAACCTGGAATTAAGTGGAAGTTTCCTGACAGTGAGGACTATTAAGCAGAACTATTAAGTAACTCATGGAGTTGTGGGTGCTCCATCATTGGACATTTCCAAGAAAAGATTGGACTATTATTTGTCCAAGTTTATTTATTGAAGTTTATTTATCAAGTCTATTTCCTGTATTCATACTCATGTTCATTCTTATACCTATTATCTTGTAAACAATTGACAAATCTGATAAATAAATAAATGAATGAATGAATGATTGAATGATTGAATGAATGAATGAATGAATGAATGAATAAATGAATAAATGAATGAATGAATGAATGAATGAATGAATAAATAAATAAATAAATAAATAAATAAATAAATAAATAAATAAATAAATAAATAAATAAATAAATAA
>BLBF01000033.1:20208525-20232694 GCA_015471245.1 Laticauda colubrina
GAAAGTTGGTATGAAATCACCCTCTTTGGGCAGGGAGTTAGAATAAAAAACCTCCAAGATCCCTTTCAGCCCTATGATTCTGTTTTAAATGCATGATGAGATGCTTTATAGTATCAGTGGTAGAAAACCCTCCTTTACTCCCAAATGATCAATATTTTAGAGAGAACCTCAAGTTTCATTCAGTCTAGTTTATTGTGCTGGATGATTTATGACCATTTTTTCACATTTATGACCATTGCAGCATCTCCATAATCATGTGATCAAAATTCAGATGCTTGGCAACTGGCTCATACTTACAATGGATGCAGTGCCCCAGGGTCATGTCATTATCTTTTGTAAGCTGACAAGCAAAGTCAATGTGTAAGCTAAACAGCTGTATTGAAAAAGGTTATAAAAATAGGGCAAAACTTATTTAACAACTGAGTTGCTTAGCAACTGAAACTTTGGTCTCAACTGTGGTCATAAGTCAAGAACTATCTATAATTATATCCAATGAATCTGTTTGTGTTTTATGATTTGCCCTATATTCACTTTTACTAATGGACACTATAAACAGGGTCAGCAGCAACATTTCAGAGACCTTGTTTTTAAACAGGCAGAAACACTCTTTTTATTTTGGGACCAATTTGATTGTTTATTGTTGTATAAATAAAATTAACCCCCATCTCTTTTTCTTCTAAACTAATGGTGTCAAACACTACTACACTTCTTGGCTAGACAAACTAGAATACAAGTGGATTATGCTTTATCAGTGCCCATTGAAGATACATATAAAATATAAATTATGTATTCAATTGTCCCATCTCTCTTTCTGTCCCATTTTTCTTATTTGTAGTGAAGCTCAGCTTTTGGAATTGCAGATGAAGAGTAGGAAAAAAAATATTGTGCAAGTCTTCTCCCACACCTCAAAAACTGATGAAAGAGAACTTCAGAGAATGGCTTGCTTAGTTTCTTAATTAAGAAAGAGAGGCAGAGCAAATTCTAATTTTACCTGAGGTGAATGGGCAATAAAAGGTAGCATAGTCAAAACTATTTATCACTGAAGTGACTCTTCTTTTGTCACAAATCTGATTTTCTCTCTCTCTCTCTCTCTCTCTCTCTCTCTCTCTCTCTCTCTCTCTGTGTGTGTGTGTGCATGCGTTGTGTGTGTATTGCATGTCACAGTTCGACTGCAGACCAAAACTTACATTTCCTTTGGAATAAAAATAAAGTGGAGCAGCAAGGGTTACTGCTTTTAAATGTAGCTACTGTTTGAGAACAGGCATACTGGCTACTTTTTCAAATAATTTAATTGCTTTTCAAAACATTTGTGGCAAGAAGGAAACTCCAAATGAATTGGACAAAAGCTCTATTCATGCAAATGGCAATCGGCATTCACATGGCGTGAACTTTATGGCAAGGAAGGGTCTTTTGAGGCAGAAAGCTGAAGACATGAAATCAAGTATCCTGATAATTTTGCTCTTCAGTGTCTTAAGGATTTCTGAGATAAATGAGTTTCGTGTATGTTTTCTTTTTTCTTTTCTTTTCTTTATTTATTTTTGATGGGGTGGAGGAAAGGTTTGCTGGAATATTTGCAAAACATCTGAAGCAATGGAGAAAAATATAATTTGCTTGTAAGCACGTAGAAAGGTAAAGGCGTCCTCAAGTCGAGCTTGACTCTTGGTGATTTCATCTATGTAAGAGGTTTTTTTTGGCAGTATTACATATGTAGTTTGCCACTGCCTTCTTCTGGGATGTTCAGTCAACTTTTCAGGCTATGTGACAATCCTGAGACTTCAGACAGTCTCTCAAATCAAATAGTTTAGTCCTAGTTGGCCAGATACCAACAGCAGCTTAAGAGTATATAATTTAGGCATAAAGAATGGGAGATCACATGCAAAGAGTGTTAAATCTTTTAATAGTTGGTCAAATGTAACTAAAATTGTCTTGATTTGCTCTGGGATGACCATAAATACCCTCAACCACTGAAATCTCATATTCCTACTTGATTTGTTGTTGTTGTTGTTTTCTTTTGTCCTTGATCTTGCTGCATAGCTCATCAAAGCATGCCCCTATTTCTCCTTATCAGCAGATGGAAAAATTTAAAATTTTGCTGAAATGACAGTCATAATATAAGTTTTGGACGCTAAATAGTACGATTTAGGGAGAAGAGAAAACCTGTCTCAAATTCTGAAATTAACAGCCTTAGACATTTTGAAATAATTTGAAGTGATTTCAAAGTGGTGGTGGATTTTTCTTCAAATAATGCTTTCTGAAATATATCTAAAATTGAGGATATATGTACAGGTCCTAGATGTCTTTGATACTGTGTGTGTATAAACCTAAAGTGAACTGTTCTCATGAACTTTTCAAATAAGAACCAAAAGTATCATATTTGCATGGAAAGGTCATTCATGGTACAAATTGTTCAGTTCTCATCATAAGAATAATAATAATGTAACTTAATCCATGTTTCTGGAAATATGGGTTATGGGTTAAGGTTTACATTGCTTAAAGACAAGTATTTAATGAGTCACATGTACTGAGTTTATCAAAATTGATTGTCATTTCTTAAATCTCCATATCACTAAAGCCCATGTCACACTGGCCAACGGATGCAAAAAGGACACAGCGGACGAGCAAAATGTTCCATCCGGTGTTATCCGCTCTCAAAAGGGGCAAAAATTTGTATAACCAGAGCGGATAACATGGACGAGGGGAGGACGCAGGGCAGATGCAAAGCAGATGCAGAACGGAAGCCCAGCGGATGGAAGCGGATGAGAGCGGATGGCGCATCCGCTAGGCTTCCGGGGGGGGCTCAGCAAAGCGGACGCAGAACGGAAAGAGCGGATGCAGAGCGGACGCCAAGCGGATGAAGCGGATGCACAGCGGATGCACAGAGGATGAAGCGGATGCAGAGCGGAAGTCTAACGGATGCACAGCGGAAGCAGAACGGATGCCGAGCTTTAATTGCGCCTGCGGGGGGGATGCATTGCGTAAGCCCCCCGGATATAAAGGGAAGCAGCTCGCACGTGGCCAGCATTCCGAGGAAAGACCTGCTGCTGGACACTTCAAGTTCCTTGACTGCCTGCCTGCCTGCCTTCCTGCCAGCCTTCCTGCCAGCCTATCTGCCAGGCTTCCTGCCAGGATTCCTGCCAGGATTCCTGCCAGCCTACCTGCCAGGCTTCCTGCCATCCTTGGTGCCAGCCTGCCAGCCTTCGTGCCTGGCTTCCTGCCAGCCTTCCTGCAAGCCTTCCTGCCAGCCTTGGTGCTTGCCAGCCTCCCTGCCAGCCAGCAACCCCACAGCCATGGGGAGGAAGCGAAAGCCTCAGCAGCCTACCGCCATCCCTGGCAAGAGGGACAGGGCCAACCCCCCACCCCCTGCCCCTGACTTTGCTTCTGCTGGGGCTTCTGCTGAAGCTGCTCCTGGCAGTGGTGCTTCTGCTGGTGCTTACTCTGTTGAAGCTGCTCCTGGTCCTGCTCGTCCTGCTTGTGCTCCTGGACTTGCTCGTCCTGCTCGTGCTCCTGGTCTTGCTCATCCTGCTCGTGTTCCTGGTCCTGTTCATGCTCCTGGACTTGCTGGCCCTGCTGGTGCTTACTCTACTGCTGCTGATCCTGGTCCTGCTGGTCCTCGTCCTGCTGCTGATCCTGCTGGTGCTGCCGCTGCTGCTGCTGCTGATGATGATGATCCTGCTGCTGCTGCTGCTGCTGCTGCTGCTGATGATGATGATGATTAAGATCCTGCTGGTGAGGATGATGATGATGATGATGATCCTGCTGGTGCTGCTGCTGCTGGTGCTGGTGTGGAGGAGCAGCCCCTACTCCCTGGGAGCCCCTCTGATGAGGGTCCATCTGGTCCTGCCAAAGGGAGGAAGAGGTGTATGTGGCAACGGGAGAGTAGGTAATACTATATTGAGGAGGCGCATGAGGATGAGGTGCTGGAGTGGCTGAGAGAGAATGACTATCTGTTGCGGAAGGGACACTGGCTGTACAGGGACACCAAGCAGAAGCAGGCTGCTTGGAGAGAGAGGGCGGAGAGTATGGGTTACACTTCGGAGGTGCTCCTCAGCTGGTGGAAGCACATTCACACCTGGTACGGGAAGCTGCACCTCAAGAAATCTGGCCAGGCCACGGTAAAGCTGACAGACAGATAGACCTACGTCATGGCCAGGTGCAGCTTCCTGGAGGGTGAGGTCTGCCACCGAGGTGCACCAGCAGCCCCTCTCATGACCCTCTCTCTCCGGCAGCCTGCTGAGAGCCAGTCCTCTTCCGGCCGAGAGTCAGTCCCTGTCTCCAGGCAGGTTTCTGTGGAGTGTGCCATGGCAGAGAACTGGGTGGACAGGTGTGGTAAGCGTGGTTGAGTGCGTGGAGGACTCCCTGGTGTGGTGGGAGAAAGGAGACATTGAGTCCACCACAGTCCTAGCCGCATCCACACACCCCAGCTCTGCCTCCGCAGAAAGGCAGAGAGCCGGACAGCAGGAGGGGCAGAGCCACAATGTCCTTCTGGAGATCAGGGACACCATCCGCACCAACATAGATCTCCTCTCTCAGCTGGTCCACACCGACTCCTCATCCTCCAACCGCAAGCCCTTCCTCACCTATGTCAACCAGACCCTCAAGGAAATGGTGGATCCACAGTACCAGCTGGTGAAGGACCGGATCACCAAGCTGCTTCACAACCCTCCAGACCCAGAGGAACCTGCTCCCACCCAGTCCAGGTCTGCTCCTCCACCCCAGGTGATGTCCCTCCCATTCCAAGGCTTCCCACAGGCCCTCACCTACTAGGGCTATGGCTACCAGGAGTTTCAGCAGCACAGGCAGCAGCCCTTCCCAGTCCAGGCACAGAGTCATCGGGCGACGCCGTTGCCACCGGTTCCACTGATGCCACCGATGCCACCCAGGACAATGATGCTACCGACGACAGTGATGCCACCCATGACAGTCCTCACCCAGCTGCAGAGCAGACAGCCCCACTACACTGCTCCTTTCTCCACCCCACAGCCAAGCCCGGCCTCAGTACATCTGTCATCAGTACTGGGGCTGACACCCCATGGCATGGAGGAAGGACCTCTCAGCATCACGGGACTGAGCCAGCTGTCCGACACCTTCCTCAACACACCGTCCCCTGTTGTCCTCTCGGGGCCAGGCACTCCAGCACCACCCACCACCACAGCACCTGGACCCTTCACCCATGAGACTGGGCACACCTCCGAGTGACCGATAAGAGTGCCAGAGACCAGGTAGCTGACTACCTGTGGACTTTATTTGGACACTTGACTTGGGTCATTTTTCTGTTACAGCTTATTGTTCAATAAAGTTTATCTCTGATTCACACACTTGCTTCATTTCTTTTTTTAATAAAGTCTTGGTGGAAACTTTTAGAAATGGTTTAAGCCTTTGCATGCTTGTGGGATGGGTTAAGATAGCAGTGGGGTGGGCAGGGATACCTGTGGAATGAGCAGGGATACCTTTGGGATGGGTAATAGCTGTGGGATAGATAAACCTGCAGTGCAAGCATCGTGGGACTGTACGGTCTACCCTCCCAGGTGCCACACCTATGGCCCTTTTTTATCAATAACAATGTAATCATTGATCCACACATGTCAACACAAACACAACTCTTTATTAAACGCCCTGTTCATTGTAGGCCCACCCAACATACATGGCCCAATCTCATCCGTGTGATGAGACAGGCTGAAGGAAGCATCCATTAAGCATCTACCATCCTGTCTTGCCACTCCACTGCTCCAGCTGGGGAGTTGCACCATTGTCTCAGGAGGTTGTGCTGCTTCATCGCTTCATGTGAGGCTCTGTTGTGGCCTTGCACATCCTGAGTGTCGATCAGGTTTTGCCCTTGCCTCCATTCCCCAGGCTCCATGTCCCCATTGGCTTGTTGGAGGTCCACAAGCCTGTTCTGCAAGACTGGGTAGCGGGTGTGCATGAGATTGTGCAGGATGCAGCAAGCTTCCATGATCCTCCTCAGGGTCTCTGGGCGATGCTGCATGGTGGTGAGAAGTACCTGGAACCTGTTGTCCAGGATGCCAAAGGCGTTCTCCACCACCCGCCTTGCCCTGGACAGCCTGTAGTTGAAGATCCTCTCTTCACGGGTGAGGTGTAGGGCTTCATGAGGTAGGTTGTGAGGGAGAAGGCATCATCCCCCACGATGAAGTAGGGCACATCTTGCGTGTCGTTGGGCAGGGGGCCTGGATCTGGGAAGCCCACGATGAGGTTGCCTTCCAGCCCCTCCTTGAGTTGACTGGCGTTGTATACCTGGGCATCTGAAGATGAGCCGTAGCCTGAAGCATCGTTGTACATGAACTTGTAGTCAGCATCGACCATGGCGAAGAGGACGATGCTGAAAAAGCCCTTGTAGTTGAAATAAGTGGACCCTGACTTGGCTGGATCTTTGCAGGCCACGTGCTTGCCATCTATGGCTCCAACGGTGTGTGGGAAGTTCCACCTCCGATACCACTGCTCTGCAACTTTCTTCCATCCTTCTTCAGTGGAGGGGCACTGGAGGAGCTCCTCCTTGTATTCTTCGATGATGGCCTGCACCACTTCTCTGACCACAATGCTGATGGTGTTGTGTGGCACCCTCCAGCCGTACTGCATGCTTTTGTAGGTGGTCCCTGAGGCCAGGTGGCACAGAGTGAGTGTCACCTTGAGCCCAGGTTCCAGGCTGGGCCAGAAGTTGGTGTTTGCCTTGGTCAACCTGGGTCTCAGATGCTCCACAACTTCGTCAAACATGGCTGGTGGCATCCTCATGAAGTTCTGGAATGCACGAGTGTCTTCGTTCCTGAGCTCCACCATCAGCTTGTTGTACAATCCGTACTCTGCTCTTCTCCCGATCCTTTTTCGGACCCAGACACTTCTTGGCCGCCTCTTTTTCTTCCTGTAGTAGAGTTCACAGAGCCTGTAGATGGCTTCGCACTGTTGCAGAAGGATGGCGGCTGCCAAAAGGACTGTTTTATGATCCACGATGGACATGACTGGATGCTGTGGAAGAGGAAGAATCAGATGAAGGCTGCAGAGGTCTGCACAGGTGGGCTGCTGGTCTGAAAGTGCAATGCAGGTGAGTTGCTCTCCCTTTTTATAGGCAGTATAGGTGTCCCTTTGCATCCTCTAGGCATCCTCTAGGCATCCTGTAGACATCCTTAATGTCCGAGATAGGTCCCCTCTGCGAACGTTTTTTCCATTTTAAACGCTTTGTTTCCATGCTGCATCCATTCTGCATCCGTTCTGCATCCATTCCGCGTCCGTTCCGCTTCCTCCCTGCGTCCGAGCAGATTCGAGTTGCGTGGATGCGCAGCAGATGCCTTGCGGATATAGCGCATGCGTCACGGATGCATAACGGATGCCTAGCGGATGCGTCGCGGATGCAGAACGGACGAACTGGATACATTTTCCACACAAAAGTTTTGGGCAACCCAAAACTTTTGGAGCGGATGAAACGTCAATAAACGGATGCTGGACGGATAGAGAAGAAGCAAAACGGAGGCAGTGAGTACATCGCGTTTTCGAACAGATGGCAAGCTTTTTTGTCCGTTTTACATCCTCTTTGCATCCGTTGGTTCAGTGTGACATGGGCTTAAATTAAAAAAAAAAATCTAGACTCACAATAGGAACTACCATGGTTGAAACATTGCATTTTTGAAAACACCATCATGATTGAGCAGGAAATTTCATGAAAAATATAACTGTATTTTTTTCAACAGCCAAAGGGATCAAAGTGAATCGATGATCAAAATTAATGCAAGGTCAACTTTGGACTTTAATTTATTTTTCTCTTCAAACACAGACACAATATTTACATTTGTTTGCCACTATTTGTGTTTAAGAATGCACATGCAATCTGTTTACCTAAAACCCACAACTTTCCATTAGCTTTGAAAAAGGATGAGGAATGATCTGGCTTAAAACCCTTATTTTCATGTGCTTTCATTTTGGTCATTTCATTTCAGTAGCTCTGGTAAAATTCCATTTCAATAATCTACATTTCAATTGGTAAACATGATGAATACAATCAAATGATAGCTTGAAGAAACTGCAAAGAATTCAGCTTACTCTGATAATGAATTAAACATCAGTTTTATCCATAGTGTTAAGCATAGAAAGAATTTGGGCTAATATTCCTGTATATACATGCACTCTCTGTGTGAATTTGTGTGTGTGGATGTGAATGTGGATGTATGTTTGTTTACATATCTCAGGAATTTTATTTTGCTTTCTTAAAGTGACTGGTAAAATACAGCATTTTTGCTTAACTCCATAATCAAAATGCATATAGTTCAGGAAGTCATGGCATAAGTGGCTAAACATAACTCTGTAAATGTTACATCTAATTGGTTTAATGGCCAGATTACAAGCCACTTAGAAAGATATCCCTGCAATATTACATACACTATTCCAAGGAGATCTAACTGGTATACAACAACTGGTTTGCACATAAAGAAAATATACTATGATATCCGAGAAGAGAGTGGGAGAAAGAAAACTGTCCAGCAAAACCATTAGAGTCTGAAAATCTCCCTGTGTGTGGGAGAGAGAGAGGAGGAGAGGGAGAGGGAGAGGGAGAAGGAGAGGGAGAAAGAGAGGGAGGGGGAGAAATAAACAGAGGGAGGGAGAGAGGGAGAGAGAGAGAGAGTGGGGGAGAGAGAGAGAGTGGGAGAGAGAGAGAGAGGGAGAGATACTATGCTTTCAGTAAAGATCAGAAGACACTCAAACTTTAATTTTTGCTTCAAATGGGCTTGTCAAAATACTCCAGACTTGACTAGTTATAATTTTTGTTGAAGATGAGAATGGTCCTAGTATTGCTGTTGTTTGGCATTAACAGAGTAGTAATTCAGAGCCTTTATTCCAATTCTTTATATACCTATAATCCAGATTTTCAATTTTTAAGTTTCTTCTAGTTACTTTTTTGACATAACATATACTGCATGTGATGGTTCTCTTGATGGTTTTGGGTAGCTGAGATATGTTTACATAACAGGCCTCATACTAGCAACAATAATAAATCCATACTTTTCAGACATTAAACTCTATATTCAGGAATTTATTTAACAGAAAAATCTCACCTATAAGTAATTAAGAAGACATGTATAAGAAAAGATCTGTGTTTGACTATCTTTGAAAATTGCAATTTGTACATTTTTAAAGATGGATGGCTCTCCCCAATTTCTAGGGTGTTCCATATTTTCAAGTTTTCCATAACAAGAATAAGAAAAAGTGAAATATTAATTCCCTTCTTTCATATGTTTCTAAGTCCTCCTGAAATTCAGCCTGGAAAAAGCATGCTTCCTGCAATCTTTCCAAGAGGTTAGAATTGAGAAGCAATAGTAGTATTCCTGAAGGTTACAGAGTCCAGGAGTCAGTAAATCATGGACTGCATTTTTGGAGCCATTGTTCTTGTCAAAATGTTGGAAACCTGATAGGAAGAAGAAATGTTATATAAAAGCCTTTGTGTAAATTCTTGTCTACAATTCTAATTCCTTAAGCAGGTTGACCATATATTGCTAGGGGGTTTTGCGAAAATGTGAGCTGCAGAAATGAGATGAATTATTCAATCTCAAGCACTTAGGGGACAATGACTATGCTTCTTCCTTCAGAAATGTATCAGCACAGTCCAGAAAAGCAGAAGGATGTACTTGATGAGCAAGTATTAAGTGAAGGGATTTTCACACTCTTCAGGTTGTGATTTTTTCAACCTTGGGAATCAAAGGAAATGTTTTCCTGGTCCAAATGAATATGTAGACGGTGAGTTTATTATTAGTTCAGTCCCAAGAAAAAGCCAATGGTGAAGCCAAATAAAGGACAAGGACTTCTCGTAATGGCCAATAGGGTGTAGCAAAGGTTCCATAAGCTCTGTGGTGGGAGCTGAGCATAAGAACCAACTAACAATGCAGAGAGAGCAGAACATATTTACATGGAGTAGAAAGCTTCAATGAAATCATCAATGGAATAGATGCTACTAAGATATGCAGCTATTTTTGGTATCATCTTTGTAACACGGCTGATTAAATGTTAGTGTGTTGTGTTGCATGCTTGGACTTCACTCAATTTCTGGTTGGGTGGGACAACAAATCAGCTTTGTTGACAAAGCTGGTTTAGAACATTCAAAGCATCCACTTACAAAATGGCCCTTTTCCACAAGCATGACACTTTGTAGATGAGTCAGAAAATGAGACCTTAGCAGGGCATTCAGGTGTGAAACTATCAGGTTCCAAAATATAAATTGTGGACCTTGAGGTCTTGTGGACCTCAAGACCATTCTTCCTAGGGAAATAGTGGAGATCTGCAAGATCCTACACGTCTTGGTTCAACTTCTGAAATCTCTGATATACAAATGGGGGGCGGGGAGTCAGAGCATCTTCCTTTCTCTCCTGTACTGTAAATTCCTAGCTCTTCTATCAATGTCCAGGCAATTTCTGTCAGAATTTCTGGGTTGACTTAGAAATTTAATTTGTACCAGCCTGTCCAAATCCTGAGCTGATAGCTGAAACTCAGTGTAATATTTCCTTCCCAAAATTGTACAGTTCTCTAAATCTGAAGTCTTTTGAATGAAATAGGGGTTGCTCATTTTGCAAGTTAATTTTCAGCCCTCATCATCAGACAGTGGACCAATCACCAGATTTCAGGGTGCATACTTCAAACAGAATAAGATACAATTGTGTTGGTTAAATTCCCATTGTATTTATCATGTAAGGAGGTATTGGAAGGCTACAGCAGCTGCAGTCATATCTCCAGTCATGGCTGCAGATTCTTAGGCTGCCACAGCAGAGGTGGTATTCAGCAGGTTCTGACCAGTTCTAGAAAACTGGTAGCAGAAGTTTTGAGTAGTTTGGAGAACCGGCAAATACCACCTCTGACTGGAGATTTTACAGTATCCTTTCCCTGCCACACCTACCAAGCCACTCCCACAGAACCAGCAGTAAAAAGAAATTGAATCCCACCACTGTGCCACAGATACCGATATCGCTAGTTGCTATAGACTGTCTCACCTGGGGGAATGACCAACTGTTCATCATTAAGGCTGAATTGCCAAATGATTCTGATCATGGAATATGACATGGATCAGGCCTGTTAAATGGGTGGCTCATGGGCAGTGTGCTGTCCCAGCCAGTCTGTGGGAACTGGATAGTTACTTAGGAATTATGACCTGTCCCCTTAAGGGAATGCATCATGGTAAATGTAGTTGAAGGTATCCTGGGAAATGCAGTCCATATCATGTGACCACATCTGTAATCCTGATTGGTCACTAAATTGACCCTTGGGGGGTTGGGAGAAGTTTTCCTCACTTTTGCCTGAACTCCCTAACTCATGGGAGCTGCTTTCTATTGCTACAAGATGGGTTAGGAGATAACCATCTTTTACTACAAGACAGATATACAAAGGATTGGTCATTAAAGAAGAACTTCATCACAAATGTGAGTTATGAAGATACCTGATGAACCAATAAATATACTTTGTTATGGATGTCTTGTTGAGTTATCTATCTGCATCTGTACAGCTTATAAATCCACCTCTGTACAGAAGACAGAAAAGGCAGGATGTGTCTCACACTCTGCAAAGGCAAAAAATGTTGTGATACATCATGATATGTCATGTGACATAGTCAAGTTTGATACCTGTGGCATGGATAATCTGATCAATAGTTTGTGGAATGCTAGAATGTTTATAGTCTTAATTTAAACCTTGGTATGCAGGAGGAGCCTATACTCTTGCAAAGATGGAAATATAAGGAGTTTGTTAAGTAGCAGACTTTGTTAAGTAGCTCAACAATAAATCATAGATCTCTGGAAATATAAGCCCTAATTCAGTTTTCAGCTAGATGTTAAAAGATTCCCAAATGGGACTTGGAGAGTTGGAATCTTTATCGCAGATATGAAAAAAACCCATTGAATTGGACAGCCACTTGTCTAGAACAGTATAGGGCCTCCTGCTTGAGCCGGGAGTAGGACTAGAAGACTTCCAAGGTCCCTACCAACTCTGTTATTCTGAATTACAACACAGGAGTCTAATGAAAATGAAGCTGTGTTTCAAAATGCTTCTACTATTTCTTGGAAAAAATCTACACTCAGCAGAGGATTTAGCAGGGCTGATGCTATAAAATTTCTTTGCCTTATTAACTTCATGCTGTTTTGTAGAGCAAATTAGGGAAGTCCATCTGGCATGCTCTTGCATTAAAAGTTACTCTTAAAAGTTACTATTAAAAGTTACATGTTTTTCCATCATATTCCATCAATTAATATATAGCCACCCTCAAATGCATTAAAGAAAACATGTTTTACAGTTATATCCATTTGGATATTTCCTTTGCTTTCTCCAACTTTTTATAAATAATTGGCTATGCTGATTTACACTTCTGAAATATAGATTTCTGAAAACAACTTTAAATTGTAGAAACATTTATATGTAGGAATGGGGTTAGTAAAAATGGTTGTTATTAAAAGATGGCCAAAAATGCTACAATTGATCTTTTAATTAATTCATAATGTGAATAATTCTCAGATTTAATTTTTTTTTAATGTGAATCTCTAATTTGCAAATGGCATGGTGCTGCAACTGAATGATATGCACAAAGAGCAACTGGCAATCTGGATAGAGTTTTCTTAAAATTTGCGAGAGTCAAGCTATCATGAGTATAGGTAAGGAACAGTTTAAACAGCTAGTGTGAATATAGCCAATATTTAACAAGCATTGAATGTCAGCTATATGTTTGAAGACGAAGGAAATCCCCGAATGCCTTATCATCTACCATACCAGAATCCAAAGTAAAATGAAAAACTGTAAGTTCAACATGCAGCAATAATCAAAAACTGTACTTAAATAATCATATGAATGCATCTATATAGGCTCTTTTAAATAGTGCTGAAGAAAGGGGGAGAGAGAGAGCAGTCTGGAAGAAAAACTCTTAAAAGGCTTATTTAAAACATGACAAGTGTAGAAAACAAAACAATAATCCCATCCCAAAGGCCAATTATTTAACAAAGTTCACAAACCTACATTTCATTTGTGCCATACCCTCATTCAGAATATCTCCTTCAAAGGCAAGCTTGAGTAAAAGTTCTCAAAAGGATTATAAGTAAGTAATCAAAGGCTGAAATAAAATAATATCAGACAAGACATAAACTTGATTCAACAGGATCCAAGAGAACATGGAATAAGGATTCCAAAAGCATTTTTAATTCTGCTGGTCTTCCTCCACATGATCATCCTCTGGGCCTTTGTTAATCCATTGCATAAATGAAGTGTATTTCTTAAGAACCAAGTGCTGGGAGAATACATCTTGACAAAGAACACTAGGGGTTCAAGCTGGAAAGAGCATCACATGATATATACCACATTTGCAAGATGGACTAGATGGTGATACAAGTAGTCTTCAACTTATAACTGCAATTGAGCCCAAAATTTATGTTGTTAAGTAAGAAGTTTATTAAATGAGTTTTGACCCATTTTACGACTATTCTCACCACATTTGTTAAGTGAATCGCTGCAGTTCTTAAATTAGTCACCTGGTTGTTAAGTGAATCTGGTTTCTCCACGGACTTTGCATATTACAAGGTTGCAAAAGATCATGCATGACTCTGAGACATTGCAACCATCATAAATGTGAGCCTTTTTTAAAGCATCTGAATGTAAATCATGTGATCATGGGTGCAACAGTCATAAGTGTGAAAAATGGTCATGTCACTTTTTTCAGTGCCAGTGTAATTTTGAATGGTCCCTAAATGAACTGTTGTAAGTCAAGGACTACCTGTGTGCAAGCCCCCAAACAGAAAGGTACTTACTTACATTTCATCACAATACATGACTATTAGTCATTCATTATAGCTTGGTGAGCAGTTTATAGTTTGCAACCATTTTATTCTTTTCTATAGAAATTGCTGACTATCTGTAGTTCCAGTCAATTGCTTAAATGCCTTTTGTTTTGGTAATAGCAGCACTGAATAGCTCAAATAAACTCAAAAAATGAGTATAGCTCAAATAATTTTATTTATCATTCATTTTCTTTCTTCCTTTTGCTTGAAAACATAAATTGGGGATTTAAGGAAGATCAGAAGATGGGCCAACATCTCCGTATCCTTGACATTTAAAAGCATTTTTAGCCAATTAATGGCCAAAAAAACCCCAACCTCATGAAAAAACTCTTGCCTCTCACCACTCAGCTTTATACATAAGAAGGAAATCCATGAAATTAAATTAAGGACTTTAGTGGTTGCCTGTTGCTTGCCATATTTTTGGCAATTGTTTAAGTAGCAATGAGGTGATTGTAACATTGACCAGCATGTGACATAAATTCAGAATTATTTATAAGATCAAATGACTAAAGAGAACAGCAGTCCCTGATTTCAGGGTTTATTGTGAATTGTCAGGATAATGGAATCTGAATCAGGTTGTTTATTTTAGGAAGGATTAATTGCTCAAAGTGGCACAAAATGCAGCAACTAATTTTTGAAACAGGGCTAATGGCATAATATCATTAAAACTGAATCAGCTCTTACATCTTGAGTCCCTTTGACATATTAACAGGGACCCTATTTGTTTTGAGGTGGTTCTTATATTGGCCCCAAATGGCTAACATCTGTAAGAAATCATTGTTCTCCACAAAGAATGATCCAAGCTTTGAAGCTGATTGGCTTGTTTGCAAATGAGTAATTGAAGGGTTATAACAAAAAAAATAATTCCTTTGCATCCCAGACAGGGTGTTTCCATTTCCTTTTGCAGTGATTACTTTCCAGCAACAAATGCAGCCTGTTTAAAGATGGTAGGGCTAGGCTTGGTTAGTCATGCCAAGCTTCAGATGGCCCTGAGAGAGAAAATAGAACTAGAATGGGAATCCATCCTGGTTTGAATGAGGGAAATATGTTTGAAAGCTTTCAGATTAGTTTTTCATCCATTAAAACTCTGTTGACCTGGTGCCTAGCCTTCAGAAATGTTGCTCAAAACAGAAAATAAATGTTGCAGATTATCTTCTCTTTCTACATAGCATTTTCCATCTTTGTCTAATTTTTTGTGATGAGCAATTTGATCCCAAAATAGGGCATTGTTAAAAAGAAATGAATTATCTCCTCCCACAAAACATGAAGACTCCCTTGAAAAGATGGGGTGCATGAAGGTGGTTTTTGCAACTTGAAGAGCTTCATGAAAACCAAATAACTGACCATAAAGAAACTGAGTATATTTATTTATTTGCTAAACTTATGTATGCATTTATTAAATTTATTTATTAAATTTATTTGCCACTTATCTCCCTGTAGGGCTCCTCTAGGCGGCCTACAATAATAAAAAAGTGGAAAAATAAAAGGTGAGAAACCAGAATAGAAGTAGAATAGAATAAAATAAACAATGAAAAAAGAATACAATGAGAATAATACATCAATATGATACTCAAAGCAATGGATGGGTAGAGAGAAGAGAACAAGGGGTAGGGAAGATGGAATCTGCCATCATTCTAGCAGCCACCTTCAGGGTAGTACTCCTCCATTTCATCCCCAGACCAAACAGTACAGCCAGATCTTCAAGATGTTGCAATACTTCATGATTATGTGATTTGCTGCATCTGTCTTATGGTGTCCCTCTGTTAAGCATTTATTCCAATTGTAGGTACTTAACTTCAGGCATATCACTATATCTGGTTAGATAGTGTAGCTTCTTAGGAAGGTCACCCTGTAACCACAGACACTGTTAGACTCTGAGATAGAGTTCTTAAATATTTGAGGTCAATTTGATCACATTACACAGAACAGAATGACTAAAAGTCTACTAAGGCTCTACTAACTGTTGCTGATGGAAATGTTTGGCAGGAATTCAGGTTGGATGCAGAGCAGAATATTAAAAGTTGCCCTTCGCTATACCCCAGTTTTATAACTAGGGGCAAGTTCCTATCTTTGTTGTAGAAAAAGAAATCATTAAGGAACTCTTAATTATTGGCTCAAACTGCTGTGTGTGCTTAAGTACCATTTGGCTAGGATGATTTTACAGCAACAGGAACTTGGCCCTTGGAAAGCAAAATTTTGGGCTCAAGGTATATCCTGTCTAGTTCAAAAACAGCTTTTCAGAGGCATATTTTTAACCAAGTGATTAAATTACAGCTAAGAAGGAGCTTACAACTTATACCCTGTATATATCTTGCAGAATAATTTTGCCTCATGTAAGGCAGAAAAAATAGAAATTACTTAAATTATATCATAGGTCCAGAAAACTGTTTTATTGAAGTGAGAAAGCTTTAGAGCTGGAAAGATCCTGATGTTCTCAAGTTGTGGTAGATGAAAGATTGGCTAGGATGAGACCCTAGTGCTTCTTCTCTTGTGGCAAAGTAGATGCTTTGTTTTTTATCACAAGAAATTAGAGAAAAGTTTACCTTTTATTTGTTTCAGCTGGTTTCTCATTCAGATTCACAACTTTGTTTTCATGTTGGAGGTGCCCTCCACAAAGTATGTGAGTGGGAAAGAGACAAATCGGGGAGGCCAGAACAAACACCACATTTGATTTAGTCAAAGTGATATTTATATTGCATGATAAGTCAAATGTATGATTGATCCAGATGTTTTCAACAATTTGAATAATATGAATAACTTTTGAAGCTTTTATTATTTATTTGTATCCTATGTTTATTATTTTTACAAATAACCCAATGTGGCAAACCTATCTAATGCTTTTCCTTCCTATTTTCCTCACAACAACAACCCTGTGAGGTGGGTTGGGGGGTGGAGAGAGAGAGACTATGCTTTCAGTAAAGATCAGCAGAGAGGGAGGGAGATCCAAGATCACCTGATTTTCATACTTCAGGACTTGAACTCATGGGCTCCAACTTTCTAGCTTGATACCTTAACCACTACCTGAAACTGCCTGAGATGTTATAATACCTTAATATTACATAATATTATATTACATAATATAACATTAAAAATTGGTTTCCTTCCTTCTTCCTTGTGTCCCATCACTGTTAATGAATGAACTACATTTGCTGATAGTTTTGGTACCTATATCTATATACCTGCTGCCTTTCAGCTGTATACTGTATGTATGTGTATAGTCTGGTTTCCTTCCCAATTCACTTCTGCAGCACTGTCGATATGTCACACTGATATGGAAGCAATTAGTACACATATGCTGCAGATAGCAATTCTGTCTTAGAAGTGAGCTACTTGTTCATTCAGGAAAAATAAACGCAGCACAGTTAAAACCTCAAAGCAGTGCAATATCTTTCCAGAAACAACCACAATAAATTTTAATAGCTGAAAGTAGCCCCAGGCTATTTAATTTGAGTTTGTGATAGCCATTATCACAGATATTAAGCAAGTTAATCTTCAGTTCAATGAAGTCACTTACCTCCATGCGAGCAATTGTGGCAAAGAATATTAGTATGTTGGGAAGGTTATGCTTTCTAGTTAGTTAGATGCCAGAAGTAAAATAAAAAACCAGTGGCAATTCAAGGTACCCCAAGGTAAAACAGCAGGCAGTAGCATATGGTTTCACTTTCTCAGAAATATATTGGTAAGATTGTGTTCTAAGAAGGCAGGGCCAAACATGACTTCTCAAGATAACCTAAAATATCTCTGGTTTTCCTATAGTGAATCTTTGTTAACTATGGTGGGAACTTTCTCGACCCAAAAAAATCAAATAATAATTGAAGGAAGGCTGTTCATAATGTTTATTATTCAGTTTTCTGTTAATAGAAGGGACTTTTTTTCTTTTTATCCTAATGGTAAGCCCACAGAAATTCAATAGTTTAATATCATAGATAATTATTTTGCCAGGCAGCAGCAAAATTTTTCTGGCAACTGATCTTAATTGTATGAAATATATTCTACAAGAGGACAGAAGTAGGTGGGGAGGGAAGTTAATAGTTATAACCACTTGGCTGATTTCAGGCCAGTGATATATTGCCTAAATTAAGTATACAGAAATATAGCTTTTAGGTGATCTACTCTGTTATTTAGGGGGTTAATCTGATGAACACAATTTATTCCTCTTTTCATTACCTGATCAGTTCATTTTTATCTAATTTTGGACATTACAAGACACCACTTCTTAGAATAATTGGATTTTTTTTAGTTTATAGTAAACTCTATTTGATACATTAATTACAATTAATTGTTTTTTTCTCCTTTAACAGACACTCAAAGACAAAGAAAAAATTAAAAGTATTCAACAGCCATAGGATAGGCCATAATAATAATAATAATAAATCAACAGTTTTTACTTTTAGTTTGAAAAACATAAACTCTAAAATAAAAATTATGTTGATTCATCATGATGCCATATCTCATGGCTGCTGAGCACTTTTGATAATTTCTTGTTGTTTTGGGGTGTCTATTAAAGGAGAAATTGAGGTATCATATACCACTACTAGCAGAACTATTAAACACTGTCTCTTAAAACATAACGTCATCTACCTGGCAATACACTCAATTGAGTAAGATGGGTTTTAATAATGAGCTGTCAAACAAACAGCACTCATATATAAAATTACTCATATATAAAATTAATTATAATTTACTCAGGGTCACTTTTCTGAGTGAAATGAGTAGCATAAAAAGATAATAAATAATATAATGTCTCCAAAGTAAGGATTGGCTTCAAGAAACTAAGCCTAAGTAAACTTGAATTATATAGGTAAGAAACAGCATCTTAAATAGGGAACCTATATGGAAAGAGAAGGAAAACATAATGTTCATACTGGTTTTCTCCTGTATCTGAAAGAATAAAGGACCTATTCAGTCTGACTTCTTGACTGAAACTGCTGGATTGAATTTAATTATTGGTCTTCATGATCTTTCCCCAAACTGGAACTTTTTCTGGTGTTTTGATTTTCAAAAGATCCTTTCAAATATTTTTGTGTGCATCACATAAAATATGATCCAGATAGATAAAATGATATCCAGTAGATCATTTACACCCATTCAATCTGTGCTTGTAGCTGCTATATTATAGCTGCTATACAGGAAGTCCCAACTCAAAATCTGCATCTTTTTCTGTAATAATCCCCACTAGAAAAACAGGCCTCCTTCTTTCCAAACAACTTGGACCATCTGTGCTGATTCTACACACATAGAAAGTGATAAAATACACAATTGTGAGCTGTAGATTGATGCTAGTTTTTTAATGTTGGAATCGCCCATGTCTCAATAGTTGTGTTTCTATTCAACTATTTCAAAAATCTTAATAAGCAATTCTAGAATTTCTCAGCTTAAAGTAAAATTTTCTTTTATGCACAGTGTAACTTTCCTCCCAATTTGAACAATGTTCCATTCTATTCAGATGAATATTTTAGATTTCCCCCCCTCTTTTTAATTTTTTCTGTTTTTTTGTTTGCCTCTAGGGCAGTAGGGGAAAATACACAAGCAACAGACCCTATGATCTGCATATCATTCCTAAACCTATTATGGTACCTGGTGTTGGAGACCCTTTCAGTCTATCAGTAACTTAGATTGCACAATTTCCTTATTTTCCAAAGGAAAACAAAATAAAACCCTTGTATAAAACTCTACAATAGGCATATTTTTTTCAAATGAACAATGTCAAAATTCTCAGCTGCAAACTGGGAAGATAGAAAACTTGGATTCTGTCCTCATGGAGACTTGCAAACACATACACTTCTCTTCATTGCCCTGAACATATGAAACTCTCTTATCAGCCTGAAAAAATAAATGTATGTCTTTCTTCATCCAGCAGCAAGACTTGTATGATAAGTTATTTATTTTCTTCATTTGATAGGAATCCCATTCCTCTAAATTTTAACTTGTAATTAAACATATCACTATTGCTGTATTTTTTTAAAGTGCTATATTTAGACTTTTATATCACCTTTATTATTTTTATAAACAGCTGAAACTTACATATGTGAACTTGTACAATATTCCCTCCTCCCATTTTTCCCTGAGGAGGAAAAACTGAGAGATAGTGACTAGTCTAAGTCATACCACTGGATACACTGTTTTTTATTTTTCTCTCTTCACTTTCATATCCATTATTCTCTGTTTGTATATCCACTTATGATTTATGGTTTTGATGATCATGATAAAGGACTATAGAAAAATTATCTTTGCTTATAACCATAGAGAAAGAAATATTTTTTGTAATTGCGCTTCCATTTGCTGTAAAAGAAATTGGAAGCTCTCTATTTTTTTATTCTTTCTTTCTGCACTTTTCTTTCTTTCCTGCTTCTGCTCTTTATTAATTTTACATGGCTTGTAAAACTTTTGTTAAATTTTTATAGGGCTTGGTGTTAATTTTTACGTTTACTTATAAAACTTTTGTTTTTTTAAAAAAAGAAATGCTTATATATCCACAGAATCACTCACATGCCTTGTTGATAAATATAAACCTCTTTTCTGGATCTAGAAGTGTTCAAACTGGATTGAATCGTCAACCTCAGCCTTTGTCTAAAGTTAATAATCTTTGGGAAATAATGTTAGATTTTTTTGTTACAGTGTGTGAAATTATAATTTTGTTATAGTGGGTGCAGTTGATACAATGAGCATATCCACATACACATTAAAGTCTACTTAAAATGAGGTCTTCAGAACAACAGAACAATCTTAAACAAGGAAAGTTACTGTCCTTTTGTTTTAAAAAAGCCTCATAAAACAGGGGCTTTAATTTTTATAAGGGAATTATATGTGTTTATATGGGAGAGACCTATGTATGAAATATTCTTACCAAATTCAGAAATTAGGAAAAGTTAGCATGTCCTATCTGGAGCTCAGCCAGAAAGAAACAGTAAATCTTCTCTTGTAAAATCCCTAAAAATTGCAAGCGAACCCATAAACAGTTTGTAGAGTGAATCAAAATGAATTGTTTTATGTGCCATTATGGAAGGGGTCATTTATTTATACTTGGATTCAAATGTAACAATATGACCTCATCAAATGATTTATTATTGGAAGCATAACAAGAGTCAATATACACTGATACATGGAAGCATCCCTTGTTTTAACAACAAAAAAAAAAAAGTTAAGAGGAAACCACCGATTCTGAAGTTTGCCTTCCCTCTGCTGGTGATGAACTGAGCGCAGGGAAACCTCTCCTACTTGGATCTATGAGAGGAGACTGTGAACCACAATGATTTTTAGATTTTTTTAAAAAGCTTTAGAAAAGGATATTAAAAGCATTCTACACAAGAACTAAAGAACTATAGATAGAAGAAATTATAGATTTCTATATCGATTCTGATACATTGTAAAAGCAAAAGAGCACAGAAGAAATAAGTGGCAATAGACAGCCTCTTAGAGGCTTTGGGACTGCAGCTCCATCACCATCTTGGTTGTTGGTCACTGGTTAGAATTTATTAGTTCTGGAATACCAACAATATCTGGAAGTTGGCATATAGCCCGTCCCTCGATTGGAGCTTCTAAAATACGCAACATTTAACATGATTTATTTTTCACAACAATCCAGGCAAATATTTGCTAGATTCCACACCTCAAATAACATGGTTAGAAATGGTTCCTTAAAATGGATCTGGAGTTGTTGTTTGGAACAGCCCCAAATAAGAGCTCAGTGCTGGACTTAGCTACATAGTAGAACAGTTAATTGTTCAACAGTCAACTTTACAGGCCCAGCCTTTTCCAGGTGTCCCTTCAAGTTCTTACTTGATAGACATAGAGTTGGGTTTGACTTTTCCAGGTAACCTTGCTGGCAGGAGAAAAGGAGAGGCCACAGTTGGATAGCAGAGGTGGTATTCAGCAGGTTCTGACCAATTCTGGAGAACTGGTAGTGGAAATTTTGAGTAGTTCAGAGAACCAGCAAATACCATCTCTGACTGGAGATTTTACAGTATTCTTCCACTGCCACACCCACCAAGCCACATCCACAGAACCAGTAGTAAAATTTTTTGAATCCCATTACTGATGGAGAGTGTTGAGATAATTCCCCGTTAGGAGAATGAGCGCATACAGGGAGACATATAGAGAGTAGTGTTGGAATAATACACACACAGTACACAGATACACTGCACAGTAAAGGTAGGTTTTTACTTCCGGGAAGGTTTAAGCAAAGACCAAAATAAGCAGTCCAAAAGTCATTCACAGGTTAATCAGTCAGTTTTTCAATCCAGGGATATTCCAGTAACAAAGTCCAGTGTCAAAAACAGTTAAGTATCAGACTTACATTAAATCCTGTAATATCAGTCAATTAGGAAAAATGGAGCAACAGCAATACTTTCCAACAGAAGGAAATAAAGATACACTCTCTTCTCTTGAGACTCAGACGAAGACAAACCATGTTTCTGGCTCCATCTTATGGCCGTTTGAGAAACCACACCCAATTGCATGCTCTTGCATTCCCTGAAAGATATAGTACTAAAATGTCTATCCTGGTTTATATATTTCAAACCCAAATACCTGTTAGGTGTTTCATATTCCTAACAGAGAGGTAGAAAGTTCTTGATTTAGTCTTTGGATCTCCATCTAAAACAGGGGTGTCAAACTCACAGCATCACATCATCATACATCATCATGTGATGTATCGTGACTTTTCCCCCCTTCATTAAAATGGAAGTGGATGGAGCCAGTGGGTGATGCATTTTTTGGTTTGATTTGATTTGATTTGAATGATGTTTAGTTTATTTTAATCTGAGCTGTCTATGCGGTATCAGGTTTGATCTGTTTTAATGGAGTACTGGGGGGAGGGGGGTTGCATGCCACATAGAGTCCAGTGGATTTGAGTGGCTATAATAAATTTCAAAAAACAAATAATGTTTTGATATACTAACCTTGAAACTTTTTACACCGTTGTTGAAATACATTCAACTGGGCATTGACTGATCACTGCTTAAACAAGACAAATTAAAATGTTCACATGCAAGGCAGAAAGAAATCGTTTTTCTCTCTGCACAGCAAAAGCATTGCTTCTAATATCCCTGACAATTGTCGTAGGAAAATTGAGTCAGAAATTTTCATACCTATCTATGAAAGGACATGTCATGTCCCTATCAGAATCTGAATTAGAGGAGGAAGACAAACAGCTGGCAGGGAGTGGGAGTGTAGCTCCATTGCTTGTGGAGGAAATTGGGGAAGGGCAAAGTCCAACTAGGCAGAGCAGTTGGAGAGATAGAATAAGGGAGAGGGAGTTCAGAGGAAGACCCAGGCCCCCCTTCTTCATCCTAGGGCATGCAGGGTGGAATGGAGAAGAAAGAAACATGGGTTGCATGGCTTACAGAGACGAAAGGGCCCTGATTCCCTTCATTAGCCATATTGAGAAGAGAGTTTAAAAGAGATGCATGCTGAGTGTGGCAGCTGCTGGGAGCAAACATGAGTTTATCTTTTGTTCACTTTGATTATCTGTGTTCCTGGCATCCTCTCAACCATGTTGCGTTATTGCTGTGCCTTCATGTCTGGAATTCTTGCTCCTGCCCTGCTGGAATAATTACCTCATTTTGCCTTGATTGGACTTATATTTACAGTTTTTGCTGACCATGTTTGGATTTGTTTCTCTGCAGCCAAATGTTCCTGGGAGACTTTTTCTCCAGCCAGAAGGTAACCAGGACTTTGGGGGCAAAGTTGGAGCTAATAAAGGGACTCCTACTGCTTATTTGACTATGTTGCTTTTGTGCCATGTCCCGGATCATCACAGGAGACTTCTGGTTGCAACTAACCTCCATCTTCATTTTTTTCTTTTTCCAGCTTCCCTGAAAATAAAAATCTGACCTCAGATCCACTCTAAGCCCTTAGAATAAAAAAAAAAAAAACCTAGAAGACAAAATAATAGTAAACGACAACATTTTGAGGCAGAGGTTTTGACAGATTACTGTTGCCAATAGTTGGTCTTTAAAAATAATAATAATAAACAGGCAAATAAATACAAGCTATTAACTAAGGTTAATGGAGTTGCACTGTTTGTCAATTGGCAAACACTAAATGTACTTGGTAACAAAACCCCAGGGTGTGAGGTTCACTATTTGTTCAATTACATGCCCATTGCCTGATGGTTGTTGAAACTGTGGTATGTGTAAACTAGATGCTACTAATAATTTAGGTTCTGGGTTAATTCATAAACCAAAAGCTTGTGGTTGATTTTAGTTTCTTAAATCACACTGCAAGTACAACATTTTACATACTTTCCTCTGCGTTCTTTTAGGAAGAGTTGTGTACCCAATGACTATGGCAAAATTCTCAAAACCGAATTTTAATTTTAATTTTAATTAAATGGAAGGGACAAAAAAAAAGATCGAGATGGACATTAAACA
>BLBF01000033.1:20237694-20310612 GCA_015471245.1 Laticauda colubrina
CGGAAGTATATATGAGAGTAGATGTTTTTAATGTTTTGTATGTTTGTCTGTTTGTAGAAAATTAATAAAAACTTTAAAAAAAAAACAAACCGAATTTTACCAATAATCTCTTTGATTTTTAATAGACATATCATATCTGTTTTGGAAGTTGGAGTTTCATCATTCTCATCTTCCTGAGCTCACTACAGTTCTTGAATCAACTGATGAGGAAACAAGGAAAAGAATCATTTTACAAAATAACTTTGGATGATGTCTGCCATCATCCATTCCCATTTTTAAGAGCTCACTCTAGTTCCTACATATTTGGGGTTTTTAAAGCTCTTTGTTTTTATACAAATACAGAATATTTTTATATGAGGAAAACATGAGCACTGTCAACAATGAGTCCTATATCTCAGCAACGGTAAACATGAATTTTGTAGGGACTGCCAGCAGGAAAATAAGAGTTGATTATTGTTTTATAATGATAAAATAATAGTTAGGTTTTTCTTTGCAAGGATACATTTAGTTTGTACTTGAAAGTTCCAATAAAGTAGCCTTCAATAGCATGGAGCCTTTAGGCTCTGTTGGAGAAAGCTGATCTAATGCTTTCAAAAGTCTATAATTCCAGTACCAGGTTCACAAAACACAATGGAGAATTAACACATTAGCAAGCCATTCATACTGAAAGCCATTTAACTTTGTTAGGTGTGTTTAACAAGGAATCACTTCAATATTTTCTGAACCAAAATCTACATTTATTGTTCTCACATTAAACTGGGGATCTCTTCATCTGATGGTTGTTTTTTTTTTTTAATTTCTCTTCCAGAAAGCTTAACATGGGTTTCTGGCATTAGGCTCAGTCAATGAAGTGGAGTTATCAAATCAAAGATGCTAATGATTGGGAGATTACAAGGAGAGGAATAGCCAGCTGGATATATAGGGAAGTACTATTCATGTTTCAAACATGGGGCGGAGGGGGGGTTGAGGATGAAGGGGTTGGTCTGGGTTTGGCTTGTTTTGTTTTGTTTCTAAACATTCAAGTAGCATCAATTGGGAAGACTGCCAATTACTGGGAGGGAGTTTCTCTCAAGCAAAATAGAGTATTCAGAGAAGGAATTTTCTCTGGACCACAGCAGGAAAGGAAAGAATTTACTCAAAAGATTTTATATGAATCCAGAGGGTTGTGTAGGGTTCTTGAAACCTTTGGGTGTGACTTCCAGACACCTCCAAAAGTTGTAACCAAATTATAACTTCTAAAGTCAGAGAGAGTAAATGAGAGACTGGGGGGGGGGGGGATCAGAAAATAAAAATGTTAGCTATTATTTAATTTGAATTTAATACAAATATAAATATGAATGTGATTGAAATGTAATGAAATCAGACTTATTATTTTCTCAAAGCTCCATTTATTATTTTTTAGAAAGGAGTCTCCAGATTGTTCTTCAATATTGTACAGAACCCAGGCACTGAGAAACCATCAAGATCAAATTTTAAATATATTCTGACTTTATACGTTGGCCAATTCAAGTGTAGAGTTTGCATGCTACAAAGGCATTCATTAGAAATTTACTTTGCAACATTTTAACATACAAGCGCCCATGATCTGAAATGTATTGAATATTTGTATAAATGTATGTTTTTTAAGTTTCTCAACATAAAAGTGGACTGTTACATTGTACTTTATATCCCTCTCTTCTGAGAAGTCAAATGGGTTTGTTGATTGTTTGTTGTTTGATTTGTTGTTTGCAAGTTGGGTATTTTCAATGGATCTTTTCTTTAAGAAAATACCTAGAGCAATGGGAGCTATCAATCGGGGAAATTCTCCCTTTCTATGGAATGTGTAGAATGTGAAATCTTGAAAGATGACTTTCTTGAAGCTTAGCCAACATTTGCAAAAACTTGTGGCTCACTTTATAATTCAGTAAGAAACTGAGAAGCAAGATTAAAATGGTTATTCTTCCCTTCAAACCTGATAGAGCAGGGGTATCAAACTCAATGCCCTGAGGCCAGATCCAGCCTGCAGGATACTTAGATCTGGCTCATGGGGCCACCCTGGAAACAGTGAAGGACTGGCCCGCGGTGTCTCTGCCAGTGAAAACGGAGCTCAGGAGGGCCACTGATGGCCCTTCTGAGCTCCGTTTTCACTGGCAGAGGGTTGCAGGAGGCCGTCATAGCCAAAAATGGAGCTCATGAGCCAATTTTCTCTGGCAAAGTGCTCAGGCCATCACCGTCCGTCCCCCCTCGATGTGAGTGACATTGAGTTGCTCACACCCACCTTGGTCACACCCACCCTGGCTCCCCAAGGTGGGCCAAACACAACCCTGATGTGGCCTTAAATAAAATTGAGTCTGACACCCCTGTAATAGAGGATTGGTAGATTTGCTTCACACCTAATAAAAGAGAAACAATTTCCTTCTGCTATGACCTTTTTTTTTGTAAAAGAAATTAATACATTTTTCCATCATATCCTGTTTTGTATTTGAAAATGAAACTAATATTCCAAAGGCACAGTAAGTCTCTAACATTCTCCTACAACCAACAAACTTGATATTGCTCATGGTTTTAAATATCCTGCCATCAGCAGTGGAATAGTGTTTCCTTGAGGAAAATTGGGAATCAAGATCAAGTCACTTGAAAGAAAGAAATCAGACTTTCAGCAATCAGCCTCACAGCAAAAGCAGTTTCACATGATGATGTCCTTGTATTTTAATCCTAATAGTTTCCAGATTCTTGGAAGGAAAGCTCTGGGCATGCAGATGAGTGTTCCTGAGGGCAGGGATTTAACCTGAGCAATGATAAGTGGGGCAGGTTTTAGCACTGTTACAGAAAAAAGATTTATGCAAGCAAATGCATGATAAGGATAAAAAAAAAATCCTAGTGCCTAGGTAACTACAGAAGGAGCATCAGAAAGCAAGTGTTTTATGCATATGTGCTGGGAAAGAAGGCTGAAGAAAAGTTCTGAGATAAACAATCTCAAAAAGAAAAAGCTGGCAGAATGATTGACCAAGAGGGGACACACAGTCAGTCCTTCACCATCTAAACATGGGGTGTCAAACTCATGGCATCATGACGGTGTCACACGACATATTGGGACTTTCCCCTCATCACTAAACAAGGCATAGGCATGGCCGGCACATGACACATCCGGCCCAAGGGCTTGGAGTGTGACAGCCCTGATATAAATTCTGCTGTCTTTCATGGATAATAGGTCAAGGGTTGCTGAAGTACCAGGGCCACTGAAGTTAGTAGCCCACACAGACATCAATAAAGGAGCATATTTGTAGCTCAGGATTGGAATGAGGGGTTCTTGGTGCTTTTGAGCTTGGCTGTTTTCTTGCAGATATTTCGTTACTCCAACTAGTCTAGCATTGGGGATATTACCTAATTTGGTTCATGAAACATCTGCAAGAAAACAACCAAGCTCAGAGAGCACCAAGGATCCCTCAACATTGACATAATTTCGACCATTATTTCTGTAAAGTAAAGTTGGTGATGAAAGGTGATTCTTTTTTTGTTTGGAAATGGTTATCTCAATTATTTGAAACTTCAGAAAGCAATTTCTCATAAAAGATACTTTTATGATGAATTCAAATATTGATGAATAATCATCTCCATGTTGATATTCTTCACCTGTAGCTCTGGAAACATTGACAGTCTGCATAAATGCAGTAGAATTGATGTCGAGACTGATTAGCTTAAACCCCTTGACTTTAGAATTACATTACCTATTTAGAATTACCTAGAGAAGCATGGTGCTTTTAAAAAAAATAATAATAATAATTACTGGAATGGTTGGAAATATGTTCTCCACTGAGCCATTAGGTTCACATTGAAAGCTCCTTCACTGAAGAAAAGGTAGGAGCCAAAGTGAGTTTGGTAAAAGGAAAAACACAGTTAAGATAAGTTGGCTGCGCTCTCTGGATGGAATGATTGGGTTGGAGAAATCCAGTTGGATTTATGGCACGAATCTGGCTGAATTAATTTACTTTTGGTCATTCAGTATGTTTAAGCCATTTATTCTTGTTCTACATTTATTTTCAGCAGTCAGAGATTTAGCCAAAAACATTTTTAAAAAAATCAAGTTACGCTTGAAACTCTCTCTCTTAAAATACTTAATATGGAGCATGCAAAAAAAAAAAAAATCCACCTCTCTTGAATTAAAGAAACTCTGAGTGTTAATGTAAATTTGCATTTTAATAGCAGGTCTAACACACAAATATGTGTGTGCACCAAAACATTGACAATGGATCTTTTATTTTCTAGGGTTTTTTGGCGTTATTTAACACTTAAAATGGTTTGGCATATTGGTACAAATAAAAGCAAGGAATAACATTAACTGCTTGCCTAGAGAAAGGAGAGAAGCCTTCAACTCTGATTATTTTTAGAATTTCCACGATGGATTGACACATCGCAACAGAAGAAAGTGGCTCCTGCTGCTTGCTGGGAATCTCTTACAGGTGAGACAGCCCACGATGTATGATCACAAGCCCCAAAGGGCACCGTTTGCAACACAAGGCCTTCATTTCTGAGCTTCCTTGACATAGGGCACAAATAATGTTTTTCTTGGCCAGGTAAGCTGTAAAATATAAATTATTCTGCAGCCAGTCTGACAGAGCTGGGCAGAGGGTACATGGAACTGGACAGTTTCCTGAAGGCTTCATGCCTAGAATTTGTTCTCAATGTGTGAATTTGGATGGGATTTCTCACGGACAGACAGACAGACAGCTGTGCATAGTATATGCTTCCATTTCAAATCTAGCTTTTCCTGATGCAGAATAGTGGTATATTCAGTTGCTTGGGCAAATATAAGTGTTGCCCAACTGACCACAGTATCACATTTTGTCATGAGGATTTTCAGAATTGGATTTGTCATTGCAATCAGAATTTCATTTCAAAGCCTTTTCCTAGAATGACCCATCAACTCTTTTGGACTAAAGGCCCTGTCACACTGGCCGACGGATGCAAAACATTTGTAAAAAGGACACAGCGGACGAGCAAAATGTTCCATCCGTTGTTATCTGCTCTCAAAAGTGCCCCGAATTTGCATAACCAGAGCAGACAACACGGAAAGGAACGGACGGGGAAGGACGTAGGGCGGATGGAAAGCGGATGCTCCACGGAAGCTTAGCGGATGGAAGCGGATGGGAGTAGATGGCACATCCGCAAGGCTTCCGGAGGAGCACAGCGAAGCGGACGTGGAACGGAAAGAGCGGATGCAGAATGGATGCAGAGGTGATGAAGCAGATGCAGAGCGGAAGCCTAGCGTTCACTGCGCATGCGGGGAGGATGCATTGCGTCAGCCCCGTGGATATAAAGGGAAGCAGCTCGCAAGCAGGTCACCATTCAGAGGAAAAACCTGCTTCCAGACACAGCTTGCCAGCCAGCCAGCCAGCCAGCCAGCCAGCCAGCCAGCCAGCAACCCAACAACCATGGGGAAGAAACGGAAGCCTCTGCCATCTGCTGCCAGCTCTGGCAAGAGGGACAGGGCCACCCTCCCACCCCCTGGCCCTGACTCTGCTTCTGCTGGGGCTTCTGCTGCCCGGGCTCGCTCTTCTGGTGCTGGGGCTTCTGCTGATGCTACTTCTGGAGGTGGTGCTTCTGCTGATGCTGCTTCTGGTGGTGGTGCTTCTGCTGGTGCTTACTCTGCTGATGCTGCTTTTGGTGGTGGTGCTTCTGCTGATGCTGCTTCTGGTACTGGTGTTTCTGCTGGTGCTTACTCTGCTGGCACTGCTCCTGGTGCTGCTGGTCCTGCTGGTGCTTACTCTGCTGGCGCTGCTCCTGGTCCTGCTGGTCCTGCTGGTTCTCCTGGTCCTGCTGGTGCTCCTGGTCCTGCTCGTGCTGGTGCTCCTAGTCCTGCTGGTGCTCCTGGTCCTGCTGGTACTCCTGGTCCTGCTGGTGCTCCTGGTCCTGCTGGTGCTCCTGGTCCTGCTCGTGCTCATGCTCCTGGTCCTGCTGGTGCTCCTGGTCCTGCTGGTCCTGCTGGTGCTCCTGGTCCTGCTGCTGGTGCTGCTGGTGCTGCTGGTGCTGGTGCTGCTGGTGCTGCTGGTCCTGCTTTTGCTGCTACTGTTGTTGCTGCTGCTGCTACTGGTGGTGGTGTGGAGGAGCAGCCCCTTCAAACTTGAAGCCCTTCTGATGACGGCCATTATGGTCCTGCCAAAGGGAGGAAGAGGCAGACGCGTGAACGGGAGAGGAGGCAATACACCATAGAAGAGGAACATTAGGAGGAGGTGCTGGAGTGGCTGAGGGAGAATGAATATCTTTGGCGGAAGGGACACAGGCTCTATCGAGACACCTAGAGGAAGCAGGCAGCTTGGAGAGAGAAGGCGGAGAGCCTGGACTACACTTTGGTGGTGCTCCTCGGCTGGTGGAAGCACATGCACACCTGGTACGGGAAGCTGCACCTCAAGAAATCTGGCCAGGCCGTGGTCAAGCTGACAGACCGGGAGACCTACATGATGGCCAAGTGCAGCTTCTTGGAGGGTGAGATCCGCCACTGAGGAGCAGCCCCTCTCACAACCCTCTCTCTCAGGCAGCCTGCTGAGAGCCAGTCCTCTTCTGGCAAAGAGTCAGCTTCTGTGTCCAGGCAGGTATCTGTGGAGCGTGCCATGATGGAGACCCCCCCGACAGCTGTACTACCCCTGGCGGAGTGCATGGAGGACCCCCTGACGCTGTGGGAACAAGGAGAGGGCACTTCCACCACAGCCCAACCCGCATCTACCCCCAGCTCCACCTCCACAGAAAGGCAGAGAGGCAGACCAGAGGGGCAGAGCCACACTGTCCTGCTGGAGATAAGAGAAACCATCTGGAGCAGCGTAGATCTCCTCTCTCAGCTGGTACACACCAACGCCCCATCCTCCAACCACAAGCCCTTCCTCACCTATGTCAACAAGACCCTCATTAACATGTCGGAACCCCAGTACCAGGTGGTGAAGGACAGGATCACCGATCTTCTTCACAACCCTCCAGACCAAGCTGAACCTTCTCCCACCCAGTCCAGGCCTGCTCCTCCACCCCAGGTGATGTCACTGCCCTTCCAAGGCTTTCCAAAGGCCCTCCTCTACCAAGGCTATGGCTACCAGGAGGTCCAGCAGCACAGGCAGCCCTTCCCAGTCCAGGCACAGGTACATTGGACACCAACGGTGCCACTGATGCCACCCATGCCACCCATGCCACCAATGACACCCACGCCACCGATGCCAGCCATGCCACAGATGCCACCCATGCCACCAATGCCACCCACAACATTCCTCACCCAGCTGCAGACCAGACAGCCCCACTACACTGCTCCTTCCTCCACCCCACAGCCAAGCCCAGCCTCAGTACATCTGTCCTCGGTACTGGGGCTGACACCTCATGTCATGGAAGAAGGGGCTCTCAACATCACGGGGCTGAGCCAGCTGTCTGAGAGCTTCCTCAACACACCGTCCCCTGTTGTCCTCTCGGGGCCAGGCACCCCAATGGCACCTCAGACCAGCACTCCAGCAGCAGCCACCTCCACAGCACCTGGACCCTTCACCCCTGAGACTATAGGCACACCTCAGAGTGACTGAGCAGAGTGCCAGAGACTGGGTTGCTACCTGATGACTTTATGTTTGCTTGGGACACTTGGGTCATTTTCTTTTACAGTTTGTTATTAATAAAGATTATCTTTGCTTCACACACTTGCTTCATTTATTTTTGTCAATAAAGTCTTGGTGGAAACTTTTAGAAAAGGTTTAAGCCTTTGCATGCTTGTGGGATGGGTAAGGATAGCAGTGGGATGGGTAATACCTGTGGGATGCGCAGAGATACCTGTGGGTATTCCCTTCACATGAAGCTCTGTTGGGGCCTTGCACTTCCTTAGTGTCTGTCAGGTTTCGCCCTTGCCTCCATTCCCCAGGGTCCATGTCCACATTGCCTTGTTGGAGGTCCATGAGCCTGTTCTGCAAGAGTAGGTAGCGGGTGCGCATGAGATTGTGCAGGATGCAGCAAGCTTCCACGATCCTCCTCAAGGTCTCTGGGCAATGCTGCATGGTGGTGAGAAGTACCTGGAACCTGTTGGCCAGGATGCCAAAGGCATTCTCCACCACCCGCCTTGCCCTGGACAGCCTGTAGTTGAAGATCCTCTCTTCACGGGTGAGGCATCTGGAAGTGTAGGGCTTCATGAGGTAGGTTCTGAGGGAGAATGCGTCGTCACCCACGATGAAGTAGGGCACATCTTGTGTGTCGTTGGGCAGGGGTTCTGATCTGGGAAGCCCATGATGAGGTTGCATTCCAGCCCCCCTTGAGGTGACTGGCATTGTAGACCTGGGCCTCTGAAGATGAGCCATTGCCTGAAGCATCAATGTACATGAACATGTAGTCAGCATTGACCATGGCGAAGAGGATGATGCTGAAGAAGGCCTTGTAGTTGAAATAAGTGGACCCCGATTTGGCTGGAGCTTTGCAGGCCACATGCTTGCCATTTATGGCTCCAATGGTGTGAGGGAAGTTCCACTTCTGATACCACTGCTCTGCAACTTTCTTCCAGCCTTCTTCAGTGGAGGGGCACTGGAGGAGCTCCTCCAGGTATTCTTCGATGATGGCCTGCACCAATTCTCTGACCACAATGCTGATGGTGTTATGTGGCACCCTCCAGCCATACTGCATGCTCCTATAGGTGGTCCCTGAGGCCAGGTGGCACACAGTCAGTGCCACCTTGAGCCCAGGGTCCAGGCTGGGCCGGAAGTTGGTGTTTGCTTTGGTCAACCTGGGTCTCAGCTGCTCCACAACTTCATCAAACATGGCTGGAGGCATCATCATGAAGTTCTGGAATGCATGAGTGTCTTTGTTCCTCAGCTCCACCATCAGCTTTTTTTACAGTTTTACTGCTCTTCTCGTGATCCATTTTCGGACCCAGACGCTTCTTGGCTGCCTCCTTTTCTTCCTGTAGAACAGTTGAAAGAGCCTGTAGATGGCTTCGCACTGTTGCAGAACGATGGTGGCTACCAAAAGGACTGTGTTGTGATCCATGGTGGACATCAATGGATGCTGTGGAAGAGCAAGAGCCAGATCAAGGCTGCAGAGGTCTGCACAGCAGGGCTGCTGGACTGAAAGTGAGATCCAGGTGAGTTCTTCCCCCTTTTTATAGGCAATATAGGTTTTCCACTAAGTGTCCTTTTGCATCCTCTAGGCATTCTCTAGACATCCTTAATATCCGAGATAGGTCCCCTCTGCGAACGTTTTTTCCGTTTTAAATGCTTTCTTTGAGAGCTGCATCCAATTTCATCCTTTTTCCGACCCTGCTACTAACGCTGTGCATCCGTTCCACGTCCGTTTCGCTTACTCCCTGTGTCCATTTTCTGCTGGAGGGGATTTGAGTTGCGCAGATGCGCAGCGGCTGCCTAGTGGATATAGCGGATGCGTAACGGATAATGACAGATGTAGAACGGATGGTCCTCGTATGCGTTGCAGATGCAGATTGGACGCGTTGGATATATTTTCCGCTCAAAAAGTTTTGAGCAACTCAAAATGTTTTGAGCTGATGGAACCTCAGTCGCCAGATTCTGGACGGATGGAGAGGATGAAACACGGAGGCAGTGAGTACAGAACAGATGAATCATGTTAACCAACGGATAGCAAGTGTTTATCTCCCATTTTACATCCTCTTTCCATCCGTTGGTGCAGTGTGACATGGGCTTTAGTTGAAAGTCTGAATAAGCAAATTAATTGATTTAAACTTATCTTTTGGCTGTGTCCACAATATTTTCCTATTTATTACCTACTTATGTTTTTATGGGGAAAGAGGAATTGTAAATATTAATTCTAAAAACAAATTTATAAAACCATACAATTACAATAAGTAAAACGGCAACATTTGAAAACAGGATAACAAGATACAATAAGGAATATAAAACAGGAGAGATTCAATTCAACCTGGAAATATGTCTAGTTTAAAAGGCTTGTTGTGATCAAAAAGGGAAGAGATTCTACATAAGGATCCATGTCTTCTGGCTACCCCTAATAAACTAACATCTTCATCCTTCCTTCCAAGATATAAATGAATATGCCAATAGCTTCTTAATTATAGCTTCATCTGAATGTAGGAAATAATGGATTAACATTCCCAGGATATGAAGATAATCTAGTTGGCTTAAGTCCTGGCTTGTTGCAGAAGGAGCCTTGGAAGTCTTCTTGTCCAATCCCATGCACAAGTAGGAAATCCTATATCATTTCAGACAAAAGGCTGTCTAATCTCTTCTTGAAAACTTCCAGTGATGGAGCACTCACTACTACTGAAGGTAAGCTGTTCCACTGATTAACTGTTCTCACTGTGAGAAAAATTCTCCTTAGTTCTAAGGAGAACTTAATGTCCTTGATAAATTTCCATATGTTCTATTTTGTCCTGCCTTCAGGTGCTTTGGAGAATAGGTTGTCCCATCTTTTCTTTGTGATCGCCCTTAGATATTGGAAGACTGCTATCATGTCACTCCTAGTCTTTCTCTTAGTTAGGCTAGACATACCCAATTTTTGTAACTGCTCTTCATATGTCCAGTTCCCTAATCATCTTTGTGATGCAGATTAGAATAACCAAGTGGAGAATTTTCAGATCACATTGTTCCATTAAGGGAGGAGCTTGTTTATTCACAAACTTTTTTGAATTTTTGTTCTGTGAGACACAAACCTTTGAACTATCACAAAGACTGATATTTGAAATAATTAAGTCCTTTCCCTTATAGTGACTTAAAGCATTTTCATAATATTTTCTAGCTGTCTAGGAAGTAATACAAACTCTGTCTTTGTTACTGTTATTTTGACACAATAGCAGATGTTGAATAGCAGATGTTGAATTCTAGAAGTTGAATAAGCTGCTGAATGAGAAATGACCTAAAACTCAATTAAGATACCTTCAATCATTATATGGGGAACCCTGGCTTTGCTTCATCTCAGTAGCAATAAGACATCCTGGTTGAGAATACATCCTGGTTGAGAATGGAATTAATAGTGACTCCAGTCAAGATCCTATTTTTTTTTGAATTTTTTTTTATTGATTTTCAATAAACAAACATACACAAACAAAACACAAAACATAAAAACATAAAACTTCTTTTTGAAAAGCAGCTTCCCAGGTTATATCTTTTTATACAGACATAAATTCGAATTCATACTCACTTTTTATCCCATTTCATATCTTATTTACCATTCAACATTTTCTATATAGCTTCTCCCCTCTTTTCACTCTCTTAATTCTATTTTATTTATTTCATCTCAATTTAAATCATTATGCGTAAATCTTTTGTCTGTTCTATTTCAATTTTCTATTATCTTTTCTCATTAACACAAAATTTCTCCTGTTATCACTGATTGAAGTATGACGCCTTTAAATCTTTCCCCTAAATTTAACACTTAAAATATTATATACTTTTCATTCTGATTCTGCTTAGTACATTCTAAAGCTACATACTATATTATAAAATAAAAAAGTAATGTTTATAATATAATTAAAACAATAATCCATAGCAAATTAAGCTCCATTATTAAATCCAGTTTTCTAACATTATTTCAAATATAAATACAACAATACAATCTTATGTACTTTTGCAGAGTCTCTTTTTTAATCATATTTTTACTCACTATCTCTGAGTAAATCTTGTTTCTTTACATCTTGTTTTAAACCTTTGTAACTTCTGTTCCCTTTTTCCCTTCCTTTCTTCTCCAATCCTGCCATTTTACCCCCTTGTCTCTTAATCTCCACCTTCTTAATCTCCACCTTCTTCTGTATTCCTCTCCATTCTACATTTTCTATATAGCTTCTTCCCTATTTTCACTCTCTTCATTCTATTCTATTTATTTCATCTCAATTTAAATCATTATGCATATATCTTTTGTCTGTTCTATTTCAATTTTCTGTTATCTTTTCTCATTAACACAAGATTTCTCCTATAATCACTGATTGAAGTATGACGCCTTTAAATCTTTCCCCTAAATTTACTTTTCATTCTGATTCTGCTTAGAACATTCTGAAGCTACATACTGTATTATAGAATAAGAAAGAATAATAAGTTTATGATATAATTAAAACAATAATCCATAACAAATTAAGCTCTATTATTAAATCCAGTTTTCTAACATTATTTCAAATATAAATACAACAATACAATCTTGTGTACTTTTGCAGAATCTCTTTTTTAATCATATTTTTACCCACTATCTCTAAATAAATCTTGTTTCTTTACATCTTGTTTTAAACCTTTGTAAGTTCTCTTTCCCTTTTCCTTTCCTTTCTTCTCCAATTCTGCCTTTTTACCCCCTTGTCACTTAATCTCCACCTTCTTAATCTCCACCTTCTTCTGTATTCCTCTTTTCTGTTGCTTTCTGACATTGTATCAATTTTTCACCTTATTTTTCCCTTTTTTGATTGTTTTTTTAAATCTTAAATTCTCCATTCTCTTTCCCCTCTTTCCCTTTTCTTCTCTAGCTAAAATAGTTTGTTCATTAAAGATGGCTTCTTCTTCATCCCAGTCTTCTTGTTCTTGTAGTTTCTGGTAGGTAGAAATTGCCATTTCTAAAAAATGGAAATCAGATCCAAAAGAGCCCTTCCCTTCTTGTTCCTCTTCTTTTAGCTTTTTAAATTCAATTTTCAGTTCATCAACAAGTAGTGCCATTGTAAAAAGTTTTTTTTATACAACCCAAATGTTTTTAGTCTTTCAAATAATGATTTCCAAAAGTCCCAAAGTCACCAAGCAATCCACATATACACAGACTGTTTCATTTAGCACTTTCTTCTTTTTATACTTTCTCTTCCTGGAGTTATAGTTCAGTTACAAAGTTCCAATTAAAATATATCTTTTAGAAGTCTTGTTACAGTTTAGCTCTATTCTTATAAATTCCAAGCAGCCGCCTCCAACAAAATCTTAATATTTATTGTTTTCCTCTCCCTTCCCACTTCCAGCAAAAAAGAGTTCTCTTTTTTTTTCCCCTCCGATGCTCAGAAATCTTTATTGTCCCCTTGGCTTTAGTTTTCAAGATTACCTGCTAATGCCAAAATGGGTTTTTCCGATTTCTCCATTCATTTGCTATCACCGTAAGGAAGGAGGGTGAGAAAAAACAAACTTTCCCTTTTAACTTTCATTCGCTGCTTTTTCCGTCTTCATCAGGAACGATGTATCTTTAAAGCAGCTTAAATTCCAGGGTATTTAAATGTTACTTATTATCCTGTAATAAGTAACATTTATAATGTTACTGTAATAAGTAACATTCCTGTAATAAGTAACATTAAATGTTACTTATTATAAACTTTCACTTTCTCAGCTTCCTCCTGCACATTCTTATCTGGATGAAAACTTCTTTGTGGCAGCCATTGCTGACCGCTGCTCCACCGGTTTCAGAAAAGGGAGTTAAGTCAGATGAGGAGGGAGGTTGCGATTCCCCCAGACCCTTGCGGGATCTCCCCTATCTTCAGTTACCTCTATGGGGTAACTATAGCCTCCAAATCCAGCTGGATTGAGGACACTCCAGTGGCGAGCGCAGCAGAAACCATGCACAATCGTGGATTCCTGCCACCACCGAAGCCTTGCAAACCGGAAGTCCATGACCCTATTTTTAATTGTGGTTCAGGATGCTCTTTCCTGGAACCTCAGAAGGGCAGTGATGTTATACTCTATATGTCCACCTGCCTAATTAGATATGGCAAGATTCCAGGGTCGACAGATCCTTTTCATCTTCAAGCAAGGTTCATGGATTCTTCTGTCCAAGGGGCTTGGCATCCCTCCCTGAGTTTGAATGGTTAGTTTAAAATCCTATTTGGGAGAATGAGAAAAGTGAGAGTGGTTGTGTCATGGAATCCCCATAATTACTGTACCTTCCTTTTCGATGTCTAAAAAGTTCAATCAAAGCCAATGGAAATAGCTAATACCTGTTTTATAGTATATGTCTAGATAGCTTTGGTGTAGCATCCAGTCCAAAGACATCACCTCAAAACAGTTGAAAAGACTGACTGGCTTGAAGCCCGTCCTGGTAGTTGCAACCGAGGGATGCTGAGTGAGGTTTTAAAGCAGGAGGATGGTATACAGATTTAAATCTATTCAGAAACCCATGAATTAGTTTGGTCAATAAAATAGATCAGAAACTGAAATAAGTGGCAGCATGAAACCAGAAATTAAAAGTTGTATCTTGGTTAGGAGGAAATCATTTTCCTTAATTTCTTTTACAGATCTCTAAAAACGTGCATATGGGAGAAAGTGACTTCCAGAAACCAGCTGTTTTAGTAGGTCACACTGTGGAACTGCCAATCATGTAAAAACAGGACTTTGGAGATAGAAAGCAATGTAATCTGACTATGGGACATTTTGAGCATGTGACAACATTTCTGTCAGAATAGAACTGGAAGGGACCTTGGAGGTCTTCTAGTCTGTCCATCCCCATCCTGCTCAAGCAGGAGTTCCTGTACCATTTCATACAAGTAGCTGTCCAATTCCTTAAAATCTCCAATGATGAAGCATCCACAACTTCTGAAGGCAAGTTGTTCCACTGGTTATTTGTCCTCACTGTTAGGGAGTTTCTTCTTAATTTCAGGTTGCTTCTATTTCTATGTGACTGCTTGTCAGGATTATCAGTGACACAGCAAAAATACTGAAAAGCATAAAATTTAAAATATCATGCACAGCCATAAAAGTATTACTTGCAGTCCAACATGCTATTGCTTTTCACTGTACATATTGTGAAGAATAGAAATTAAGGATCAGAGGATGGCTTGCTTTATTTTATTTTTCTCATTCCAATTTGGGTCTTGCAGCTGTCAATCAGCTGATATGTGTAGAGGCATTCCAACAATGTGCCAGTGACAAATGTTATATTGAAGGATCAAATGTATTGGTTTTCTTTCTTTGTAATGACAACATCTAAGGGAAGATCCTCCACTTATCTGCATTGCAGCTTACCTAGCTGTAATGAATTTGCACCTTCCAGAATTTGCACCTCAGCCACTGGGAAAGGAAGTGGGTGATAAGATATCTGAAGAAGCAGAGCAGGAAATATGGCACCTAAAGTATCTCCCCCCACCCCCAGCATGTGGTTGCCATTTACAGGTGTAACTGGACCACATTATCCTGCTCCGAAATCAATTAAGGATTGAGAAGGAGCCTATAAAAAGATGACCAGCTAAGCAAAAATTAAGCCTCTGTCAGCCCCAATAAGCAATGATCCTCCTGTTGATTTGGGATTTCTTCCAGGACCTTTCTGAAATGGAAGATAATGTGAGTTGACACCGCAATACCTGGGGGAGAGAGGCTGCAGCCCTGCTGTGATTGCAAAGTACAATGACAGCAAGAACCAAGCTGGTAGGTAGCCAATATTCCCACTCATCAAGCCATCAGGAAACTTGGGAAATTCCCAGGGAAAGAAGGAGAGAGACAGCAGAGAGCCATACAGTTGATGGATGGTTTATGTTCCAGACTGGACAATGATGTCAGAATTTCCAATCAGAAAAAAGGAAAACCTACCATTACTTTTTCACTGAGCGCTTTGATTCAAGTCATTAAAGAAAACAACCCCAACCAACACAAGCTTTATATAGCTTTTCAGAAGGGAGGTTAGTGGCATGATGCAACTTGGTGCTACTTCTTCACCGAAGGCAGAGAGAATGAGACAGACAAGCAACCCAGCAGTGGTGGGAGTCTTCTTTTGACTCCTTTTGGTGGTTTCTTTGCAGAGCCAATCCAAGTTTTCCACTGGTTTCAGCCAAAAAGGCAGACCTTGAGAATGTACAAAGATCTTTTGTTACAATAATAAATCAATAGAAAAAAAATATGACTGCCTCTAGACTTGTTTACATATTATATTTTAAAAGTTAACAGCATTTTGCTTAGATTATACTCAACTGTCTATAAGGGCTCATGGTTGGACCAAAGGACATTCATTGATTCATCTATAAAGTTGAAAGACTGTTTTTCAACAGTTGGGAACTGCTCTTGGCCATGAGGCCCATCTCTTCATGAGAGGCCTGTCTTTTCCATGGAAATAGTAGTTGGGAGCCACAGTAAGCAGAAATACATTGAAAAGTCCAGGAGGTAGAAGAATGAATTTGACAATGAGGGGGCTTACTCTCTCTATTATTTAAATCGTGCTGTGCATAAAAACAAAAATAACAACTAGTCTTTTGGGTAGCACAATCATACAGGAGGAAGGCAGGTAAATTAATTTTTCTACTGAATTATTATTTGTAGGAAACCTGATCTTGACAATCCTATTATCTATTAGTACATGTTCTGTGCATGTATAGTAAAACTTTTCCCAGCAAGCAAACCCAATTCCTAGCAATGGTTCGCCATTATCTTCCAGAATATTTTTTTTCACTTCCCAATCAAATCATTGATCCTTATGTAATCTATTCATGATTGACCTACATCGAAGGACTTACAGCAGAAGATTTTTCTCGCTTCTTGCTTTGTTTATGCAAATTTTACACACACACACACATACACACACACACACACTGCGTTTAACTGTACAAAGGTCATGCATAAAGGAGATCTGTGGGGAGAAAGCCATTACTCTTATAGTTGTCTAACAGTCTCCAACATGATGAGGAAGTTCACCTGAGGTCAGGGGTGGGATTCAAAATTTTAAGAACCAGTTCTGTGGATATGGCGTAGGTGGTAGGCATGGCTTGGTGGTCACGTGACTGGGTGAACATGGCTGGGTGGTCATGTTTTTGGCTGGGTGTGGCCAACTCAATATCACTCACATCAAGGCATGCATCTCCTAGCCTGGCCTCTCGTGACTGTGGGGATGCTGCAACGGTCGTAAGTGTGAAAAATGGTCATAAGTCACTTTTTTTAGTGCCATTGTAACTTTGAATGGTCACTCCACACAAGCAAAGTACCAGCAAAAGAGGGGGGAAAAACTCCAGAGACATTTCTGAGACAGGAAGTCTAGTCCTGCCAAGAATGTAATAAGGATTATTGGAGAGGTAGTTTCTGTAAGCAATACCAGAATGTTTCCTTCCTGCCTTAATTACAGGATTAGGTCAGTAATTTCTTCTAACAACCGGTTTTCCGAACTGCTTAGAACAACTGGTTCTACCGAATAGGTGTGAACTGGTAGAACCCACACCTGCTTGAGGTGCTGTATGGCCTGGATGAGATTTGAATCCTGGAAGGGAACTGTTGCAAGTTAAGAATGACATCATCATTAAATGCAGCCATGATATAATGCCAAACAGACCATAAAAGTTATGGAAGGAAGCAAAGCTAAGAATTTGCCTTCAACGTCTGTGAAATGAGGTAGGAAATATCTTTGTTAGTTAATTAGGATAATCTCTGAATAAATGACTACAAGCATATTGTAACATCATAAATAAACTATTTTGCTAACTTAAGGCCCTGTCACACTGGCCAATGGATGCAAAATGTTTGTAAAAAGGACACAGCGGACGAGCAAAATGTTCCATCCATTGTTATCCGCTCTCAAAAGTGCCCCAAATTTGCATAACCAGAGCGGACAACACGGAAAGGAATGGATGGGGGGAGGATGTAGGGTGGATGGAAAGCGGATGCTGCACAGAAGCCTAGTGGATGGAAGCGGATGGGAGTGGATGACACATCTACAAGGCTTCTGGGGGAGCACAGCAAAGTGAACGTGGAACGGAAAGAGCGGATGCCGAGCGGATGCCGAGCGGATGAAGCGGATGCAGAGCAGAAGCCTAGCGGAAGCCTAGCGGATGCCTAGCATTCACTGTGCATGCAGGGAGGATGCATTGTGTCAGCCTCGTGGATATAAAGGGAAGCAGCTCGCAAGCAGGTCACCATTCAGAGGAAAGACCTGCTTCCAGACACAGCTTGCCAGCCAGCCAGCCAGCCAGCCAGCAACCCAACAACCATGAGGAAGAAACGGAAGCCTCTGCCATCTGCTGCCAGCCCTGGCAAGAGGGACAGGGCCACCCTCCCACCCCCTGGCCCTGACTCTGCTTCTGCTGGGGCTTCTGCTGCCCGGGCTCGCTCTTCTGGTGCTGGGGCTTCTGCTGATGCTGCTTCTGGAGGTGGTGCTTCTGCTGATGCTGCTTCTGGTGCTGGTGCTTCTGCTGGTGCCTATTCTGCTGGCACTACTCCTGGTGCTGGTGCTTCTGCTGGTGCTTACTCTGCTGGCAGTTCTCCTGGTGCTGGTGCTTCTGCTGGTGCTTACTTTGCTGGCAGTGCTCCTGGTCCTGCTGGTCCTGCTGATGCTCCTGGTGTTCCTGGTCCTGCTGGTGCTGCTGTTGCTCCTGGTCCTGCTGTTCCTGCTGGTGCTCCTGGTCCTGCTGTTCCTGCTGGTGCTCCTGGTCCTGCTAGTGCTCCTGGTCCTGCTGGTGCTGCTGGAGCTGCTGCTGCTGCTGGTCCTGCTGGTCCTGCTGGTCCTGCTTTTGCTGCTACTGTTGTTGTTGTTGTTGCTGCTGCTGGTGGTGGTGGTGTGGAGGAGCAGCTCCTACAACCTCAAAGCCCCTCTGATGAGGGCCCATATGGCCTTGCCAGAGGGAGGAAGAGGCAGACACATGAATGGGAGAGGAGGCAATACTCAATCAAAGAGGAACATGAGGAGGAGGTGCTTGAATGGCTCAGGAGAATGAATATCTTTGGCGGAAGGGACGCAGGCTCTATCAAGACACAAAGAGGAAGCAGGCTGCTTGGAGAGAGAAGGTGGAGAGCCTGGGCTACACTTCAGAGGTGCTCATCGGCTGGTGGAAGCACATGCACACATGGTACGGGAAGCTGCACTTCAAGAAATCTGGCCAGGCCGCGGTCAAGCTGACGGACCAAGAGACTTACATGATGGCCAAGTGCAGCTTGGTGAGATCTGCCACCGAGGAGCAGCCCTTCTCACAACCCTCTCTCAGGCAGCCTGCTGAGAGCCAGTCCTCTTCTGGCCAAGAATCAGCTCCTGTGTCCAGGCAGGTATCTGTAGAGCGTGCCACGATGGAGACCCCCCCAACAACTGTACTACCCGTGGCAGAGTGCATGGAGGACCCCCTGATGCAGTGGGAGCAATGAGAGGGCACTTCCACCACAGCCCAACCCGCATCCACCCCCAGCTCCACCTCCACCGAAAGGCAGAGAGGCAGACCGGAGGGGCAGAGCCACACTGTCCTCTGGAGACATTGTCCTCTCTGGAGATCAGGGACACCATCAGGAGCAGCGTAGATCTCCTCTCTCAGCTGGTACACACCGACGTCCCATTCTCCAACCGCAAGCCCTTCCTCACCTACGTCAACAAGACCCTCATTAACATGTATGAACCCCAGTACCAGGTGGTGAAGGACAGCATCACCAATCTTCTTCACAACCCTCCAGACCAAGCTGAACCTGCTCCCACCCAGTCCAGGCCTGCTCCTCCACCCCACGTGATGTCACTGCCCTTCCAAGGCTTTCCACAGGCCCTCCCCTATCAAGGCTATGGCTACCAGGAGGTCCAGCAGCGCAGGCAGCCCTTCCCAGTCCAGGCACAGGTACATCGTACACCACCGGTGCCACTGATGCCACCGATGCCACCCACACCACCGATGCCAGCCATGCCACAGATGCCACCGATGCCACTGATGCCACCGACACCAGTCCTCACCCAGCTGCAGACCAGACAGCCCCACTACACTACTCCTTCCTCCACCCCACAGCCAAGCCCAGCCTCAGAATATCTGTCATCGGTATTGGGGCTGACACCCCATGTCATAGAGGAAGGGGCTCTCAAATTCACTGGGCTGAGTCAGCTGTCTGAGAACTTCCTGAACACACCGTCCCCTGTTGTCCTCTCAGGGCCAGGCACCCCAATGGTGCCTCAGACCAGCACTCCAGCAGCAGCCACCTCCACAGCACCTGGACTCTTCACCCCTGAGACGATGGGAATGCCTCAGACTGACTGAGAAGAGTGCCAGAGACTGGGTGGCTACCTGTTAACTTTATTTTTGCTTGGGACACTTGACTTGGGTCATTTTTCTTTTACAGCTTGGTATTAATAAATATTATTTTTGCTTCACACACTTGCTTCATTTATTTTTGTCAATAAAGTCTTGGTGGAAACTTTTAGAAATGGTTTAAGCCTTTGCATGCTTGTGGGATGGGTAAGGATAACAGTGGGATGGGCAGAGATACCTTTGGAATGGGTAATAGCTGTGGGATAGATAAACCTCCAGTACAAGCATAGTGGGACTGTATGGTCCACCCTCCCAGGTGCCACACCTATGCCCCTTTATGATCAGTAATAATGTAATCATTCATCCACACATGTCAACATAAACACAACTCTTTATTAAATGCCCTGTTCATTGTAGGCCCACCCAACATACATGGCCCAATCTCATCAGTGTAATGAGACAGGCTGAACGAAGCATCCATTAATCATCTATCATCCTGTCTTGCCACTCCACTGCTCCAGCTGGGGAGTTGCACCAGTGTCTCAGGAGGTTGCACTGCTTCTTCCCTTCACGTGAAGCTCTGTTGGGGCCTTGAACATCCTCAGTGTCTATCAGGTTTCGCCCTTGCCTCCATTCCTCAGTCTTCATTTCCCCATTGCCTTGTTGGAGGTCCACGAGCCTATTCTGCAACACTGGGTAGCGGGTGCGCATGAGATTGTGCAGGATGCAGCAAGCTTGTACGATCCTCCTCAAGGTCTCTGGGCGATGCTGCATGGTGGTGAGAAGTACCTGGAACCTGTTGGCCAGGATGCCAAAGGCGTTCTCCACCACCCGCCTTGCCCTGGACAGCCTGTAGTTGAAGATCTTCTCTTCACGGGTGAGGCATCTGGAAGTGTAGGGATTCATGAGGTAGGTTCTGAGGAAGAAGGTGTCATCACCCACGATGAAGTAGGGCACATCTTGAAATAAGTGGACCCCGACTTGGCTGGAGCTTTGCAGGCCACGTGCTTGCCATCTATGGCCCCAACGGTGTGGGGGAAGTTCCACTTCTGATACCACCACTCTGCAACTTTCTTCCAGCCTTCTTCAGTGGAAGGGCACTGGAGGAGCTCCTCCAGGTATTCTTCGATGATGGCCTGCACCACTTCTCACCACAATGCTGATGGTGTTGTGTGGCATCCTCCAACCATACTGCATGCTCCTGTACGTGGTCCCTGAGGCCAGGTGGTGCAGAGTGAGTGCCACCTTGAGCCCAGGGTCCAGGCTGGGCCGGAAGTTGGTGTTTGCCTTGGTCAACCTGGGTCTCAGCCGCTCCACAACTTCATCAAACATGGCTGGAGGCATCCTCATGAAGTTCTGGAATGCACGAGGGTCTTCGTTCCTCAGCTCCACCATCAGCTTGTTGTACAGTCCATACTTTGCTCTTCTCCCAATCCATCTTCAGACCCAGACACTTCTTGGCCGCCTCCTTTTCTTCCCGTAGAACAATTGAAAGAGCCTGTAGATGTCTTCGCACTGTTGCAGAATGATGGTGGTTACCAAAAGGACTGTGTTAAGATCCATGGTAGACATCAATGGATGCTGTGGAAGAGGAAGAGCCAGATGAAGGCTGCAGAGGTCTGCACAGCAGGGCTGCTGGACTGAAAGTGAGATCCAGGTGAGTTCTTCCCCCTTTTTGTGGGCAATATAGGTTTTCCACTAGGTGTCCTTTTGCATCCTCTAGGCATCCTCTAGACATCCTTAATATTTGAGATAGGTCCCCTCTGCGAATGTTTTTTCTGTTTTAAATGCTTTCTTTGTGAGCTGCATCCGCTTTCATCCTTTCTCCGTCCGTGCTACTAACGCTGCGCGTCCATTCCGCGTCCATTTCGCTTCCTCCCTGTGTCCGTTTTCCGCTGGAGCGGATGCGAGTTGTGCGGATGCGCAGCGGATGCCTAGCGGATATAGCGGACACGTAACGGATGACGACGGATGTAGAACAGATGTTCCCCATATGCGTTGCGGATGCAGAACGGACGCGTTGGATACATTTTCCGCTCAAAAAGTTTTGTGCAGCTCAAAACATTTTGAGCGGATGGAACCTCAGTCAATGGATGCTGGACGGATAGAGAGGATGAATAACGGAGGCATTGAGTACAGAACAGATGAATCGCATTAACCAAAGGATGGCAAGTGTTTCTCTCTGTTTTACATCCTCTTTCCATCCGTTGTTGCTTTACATGTAATATCACAATGCAGGCATGAAAGAATGAGGCTTACATTATGATATCATGGCATACACATGTTAATCATTTTGGAGTCATCACTGATAGGACAGATACCAATAGTATTCATGTCTCCCTCTCTCTGTGTATGTCTTTCCTGCTATTTTGTTAATAGTCCAAATGCAAGTGTAGGTCTGTATACATACATGAAGACAGAGTCAGCCAGAAAGCCTATGTAGCAATTTAGGAACCTTCCAAAGGTAATTAAAAACTTTATGGACATCTATTAGAATTTAAACTGGAAGAAGAACAAGTTAAAGAAATGATGATTGCTTGGGTGAAAAATTTTCAATATGGGATTGATTTAGAGAAGTGGCAAAAATTGTCTCAAAATAATAAAATGACAATGTCAACTGCATATAAAGAAAATTTATATAAGATTTTTTACAGGTGGCATCTACTCTCAACGATAATTGTAAGAATGTTTATACTTATATAGTATAAGAATGTTTATTCATTCTTATACTTAAGAATGTTTAAGTATAAATCGGATGAATGTTGGAAATGTCATCAGATACCTGGCTCACATTACCATATGTGATGGACGTGCTCAGATGCAAAAAATATTGGACTAAAATCTACACATGGTTGGAAAAAATGATAAAACAACACATAGACTTTAAACCAGAGATTTTTTTATTGGGAATTATACCGGAAATATACTATAAAAATTGAAGTATTTGATTGTAAATGTTTTAGCAGCTAGAATTGTGTTTGCTAAGAATTGGAAAAATGATAAAATACCTATGCATGAGGAAGTTATTAAGAAAATTATGGACTGTGCTGAAATGAATAAATTGACATTTGAAATTAGAGAAGAAGAAGATAAACAATTTTATATGATATAGGATTTGTTTTTTCAATGGTTGGACAAAAAGACATGGTAATATAATAGATTTGTTGATTTTGTAATAGGTTTAATCGATAGATATAAAATATAATATGGACCTATATATTCATTGCTATTACTACTTCTTTCAAATGTTTTGCAGAACATTTATTTTATACTGAGTTCATGTATTATTCTATAATAATACAGGAAAAGGTCCAAGGGATGGAGGCTTTTTAAAGACATCAGAAGCTTTTAAAATTAACTCTTGGATCCAGATGAGCAGATGAGAAAGAATTACGATCTATGCAAGCTCTTTTCAATTAGGGGTACATTTTTTTTACAATATTATGCAATATGAGGTTTCAGCATACTTTTCTAAGGTACCTAGATATCAGTACATGCAGGGTGAATGGTTTCAATAAATTTCACATTGGAAAATGCAATAAGTGTGTTTATGTGTTTAACTGGTATTAGGTATTCAGAGGAGGGTGGGCTATGATCAAGTGGTGTTAAAAGCTTTACTTTCACAAAGCCCTGCTGCGCTGGGTGTGTGGTTCCACTTTTATAAATCTGATGAAATTTTATAAATGTAGTCAATGAAATATATTCTGAACATGTGTTTAAATCTGCTCTCAATGAAAATCAAAATAGCTTTCCCATGCTACTTGGGTACTTGGTTAATGCTGTGTTTCTGGAAGACGTTAAACAAGATTTTAAAGGTAATTGAAACATATCACACACATTCTCCCACATGTCTGGAGCATGTGGTACCTAATCTTTGAGGGGCATTCAAACTGAATAACATCAGAAGCCAACAATGAATGGGAGAGTAGAAAGACAATGGTGTAAAATCTCACTGATCCTTATCACTTAGTTTGGAGCAGAAGAATCACACAAATAAGGAGCACCTTGAAAGCTTTTTTGAATCAACTAATTTTACAAGCACAAATAGCTAATCTATGTGATACTGAGAGCTTTGGCCTGAAGATCACTGGACCAAGGTGAATAGAAAGGTATTTGGAAGACAAGGCCATCAAAAAGGTTTCAGAAAGATTATTCCATAACTAAACCACCACCACTAAAAAGACCCACTCTTTAATGTTATCTATTTCACTTGATTTGGCAGAACAAAGAAAACTAATTTGAACAGAAGCTTGGAATAGATATCTGTGAGAGAAAAGGAGATGACATGGCTACAACCTGTTTAGAATCTTCAAATGTTGACTCAATCAGTTGAAATATTCCAGAAATAAACTAGCTGCTTGGTCAAGTTGGAAGGACATTCCTCTGAAAGCTGTTTTTATCATGTTGAAGCAACACCTCCAATAAGTGAAATATTTAATTATAGGTAGTCCTTGACTTACAATTGCAAATGATCCCAAACTTTCAGTTGCTAAGTGAGACATTTGCCAAGTGAGTTTTGTCTCATTTTACAACATTTCTTATCACAGTTACTAAGTGAATCACTGCAGCTGTTAACTTACCAACATGGTTTTTGAATCTGGCCTATCCAGTGACTTTGCTTGTCAGAAGTTCTCAAAAAGTGATCATTTGACTCTGGGACATTGCATTTGTCATAAATATGAGTCAATTGCCAAGTGTGTGAATTTTGGTCCTGTGACCATAGAGATGCTACAACAGGTTGTAATTGTGAAAAATGTCCATTTGCCACTTTTTTCAGTGCTGTTGTAACTTTGAGTGGTTGCTAAATGAACTGTTCTAAGTCAAGCACTATCTGTATTTTATTTATTTAATTTTATAGCCACCCTTCTCAACCATCCCATAGAGATGATGAGAGAGGAGGGCACATCCTGCTGATCCCAGGGACATCACAAAGTCCCTGGTTGATCCAGGAGAAGCCCTATTTTCTGGCTGGAGAGAAGTGGCCATTGAAGCTGCTGAAAGTTGGGACAGCTCTGGAATGAAAGAAAGAATAAAGAAAGTGTGTCGGCTTGGTGAAATATTTTTAAACATTACATTTGGGAAGAGAACACCCTAAGAGGGGCAAAGAAAATTTGTAAAGTGAAGACACAAGAGGATAGGTGGTGAAAATAAGCCTGAAGTCAAACTAAGTGGTTTGTTTGTTTGTTTTTGCTGGATTTTGTTACAGATGCCAAAAGATTTTAATTATAACTGGACTGGTTCTTTTTGTGTGTGTTTTTATATACTAAGTAATAACTTTTGTGAAAAAGAATTTTCTCTTTTTTACTCGACTTGTAGTTCTATTGGGTTTGATTTTAAAACAGGACTTTTTAACTTTTTTTCCTTTAGTCTGTCTTGGCTACAAAGAAAGGGAAAGTAGAGTGTACTAAGTATACTTAGAGGTATACTAAGTACCTAGAGGTTTTAATACATTGTTTTCTTTTATTGAGGTTTTCATCTGTGAGAATATAGAGATTTGGACCACCTATTCCAAGGATTTCTCAGCCTGCTTGTTGATGTATAATACAAGATAGTAGAATGAGCATGGAAGAATGTTATTACAGGTGCTCTTTTGGTAGACTATTTGAGGCTGAAGTTTGGAGTTGAAAGAAGAGAGATTATCCTGACCTTGAACAAGAGCTTTACATAAATTTGTCTGGATTCTGACAAGGGAGCTTTGGACATTGTACTGTGGCAATGTTTTGCTTTGTGACAAAAAGGTTTCTTTTTTTCTACTTTCTCCCCTTTTCTTTGTTTCTAGCTGGTATCTGTGCCTGCTTGGCCTTCCTGAAGGTATTTTTTCTTCTTCTTTTAACATTCATATGATTAGGTGTTTTATTCTATATTCTATAGTGGTGTGATTTTTGCTCTTTTTATCTTTCTTTTCTTTTGTTTTTTTTTTTAAACAGAATCCTTTTTATTTTTAAGATGGGTTTTTTTAATTAGCTTTTTGTCTTTTATGTCTTCAGAAGAATGTGCATTTTTCTTATCATTTTTCATCTATTTTCCTAATTGGGAAACATGATTTTCAATTATTCTTTTCTTTCTTTTTCTCTTTGGTGACTGTTTAATCCTCTGCTGGGCATATTCTTCCCCAATTGATTGGATTAAGGTATAGAAGAACTTGAAGATTTGGATTGTTGCTGAGACCTCCTAGCCTATTGAATAGATCTGCAATTGACTGGAAATAAGTAGGAAGATAACTGCTCCAGGTTCTTCAATACCAACTTCTTCTTCACCACTTGGAGGACAATGATCGGTATAGACAATGTTACAGCAGGAGAAGGAAAGAGAGAAAGAAAAAGAAGTGACATGACAGATGATGATGCAAGGAATTCAAAAAATAAAACAGAGAAAATTGAACAGAGAACAGAAAGAACAGATGAAAAGATTGAGAATATTCAACAAATGATGATGAAGTATGAGGATAGGTTTCAAAAAATCAAAGAAAAAGATGAACAAAGAGATACGAAAATTGGAGATATTGACAACAGATTGAGTGTGGTTGAACAAGATAAAAGTGGGATTCTGGGATGGGAGATTGACAGAGCAGAATTCTATCTCAGATTTCAAAATATAGAAGAAGAAAAGGGAGAAGACCTGGCAGAAATAATGATAGATATATCATCATATACCAAGCCTTGGAGATAACCAAATAGAAAATGATGGGTGGAATAGATGAGGTGTTCAGAAACTTTACAAGATATGCGATGAGAAACAAATTACTTAGAGAAGTCCACGTTAGATTCATGAAGAAAACAATTAAAGCTCAAATATTACAAAGTGCAAGAGATAAAACACTGAAATACAAAGACAAGGAGATTATGGTGCTGAAACAAGTACCAAGGACAATGGGAGAGATGAAAAGAGAGTACCAATTCTTGACAAAAAAGTTAATTAAGCTGTCAATTATAGATGGTTGATACCTGAAGGTCTTATGTTTACATGGCAAGAACAAAGACACAGAATAGACTCAACTGAAAAAGCGGAATTGTTTTATGCAGAATATTTTAGAGGGAAGGAAGAAGAGATAAGAAGAGAAGAGGCAATAATTAGAATTCAAGAAGAATGCTGAGAAGTGAGTGATAAAGAAGAAGGTGCAGGAGGAGGCAGAGTGGAACCCAGAGAACAAAGAGAACAGAGATCTACTTGAGCAGTAAATCCTTCAAATATAGAATAAATATGGAAAAGAAAAAATTGATTACAATTAATATAAATGGACTCAATTCAGCTATCAAAAGAAGGAAAATATTTCACAAATTAGAAAAAATTAAAATTAGATATAATTTGCCTACAAGAAGTACATATTAAAAAACAACATGAACAAATATTAATACAACCAAAACTTGGGAAAATATTTAATTCACTGATGAACCATAAGAAAAGGGGAGTGGTTTTATATATTAGAAATACTATTATAGCTGAACAAATTTTTACAGATGAAGATGGAAGAATTTTGATGGTGAAAATAATGGACAATATTGTTAAAACACTCTTGATAGCAATATATGCTCCCAATGGAGGCCAAGAAGAATTTTATAGAAAGCTACACAAGAAAATAATTGAGCTGGACTATGATAATATATGTATTATGGGAGATTTCAATGGAATAGTGGACAAAAGATAGATTATAATTTGCAGAAAATAAATAAGAAAAGTAGAAAGATTTTCCCAAAATCCTTTTTTAAAATGACAGAGGAATTAAATTTAAAAGATGCCTGGAGGGAAAGAAATGAGAAAAACAGGCAATATACTTTCTACTCAAATAGACATTTATCTTGGTCAAGAATTGATATGGTATGGATGTCAATGGAATTAATCTCCAATATGCAAGAAATTGACATTGAAACAAGCATTTGGGCAGACCACAATCCAGTAAAAGTTATATGGAAAGGAAAGAGGAAAAGATCTAGGTGCACTTTAAACAATACTATACTGAAAGAAAAAGAATTTACACAAAAAACAGAGAAATAATTAGCATTCCTTTTTAAAAGAAAACAGAACAGAGGACACCTCAGCTCAAAATCTTTGGGATGCAATGAAAGCTTATGCTAGAGGATTGATAATAGACTATACAAGAAAAAGGAATAAAAAGAAAATACAACTGTTACAGACACTAGAAGAAGATCATAAGAAACTTGAGAAGGAGTTACAGAAATATCCACAAAAAAGACAATAAAACTCAAATGGACATTATTAAAAAAAAATGGGGTTAATGGAAAAAGAACTAGCACAGAAAATTAGAAGTGCTAAACAGAACTTTTTTGAAGATGCAAATAAACCAGGAAGATGGTTAGCATATAAATTAAAAAGAGAGAAAGGTTTGAAAAAGATAATACAACTGATACATGATAAAGGAAAGATCTGTTATGGAAATGAAGAGAAGAAAAAAATATATACAGGACTATTATGGCAAATTATATGATCAAGAAAAAGTAGAGGAGGGAAATATTAAGTACTATCTGTAAAAGGCAAAATTACCTCAGATACCCAAGATCATTGAAATGATGTTAGAAGGGAATATAACAATGATGGAGTTAACTGAGGCATTAAAAAAGCAAAACAATGGAAAGGCACCAAGTCCAGATGGACTACCAGCTGAATTCTATAAGACTTTACGGGAATCTCTGAATCTCCCACTTCTGGAAGTGATGAATGAAGTCATGCCAAAGGCGAAAATACCTAATTCATGGTTAGAGGTTTATATTACTTTTATACTGAAGGAGGATCTGGATCCAGGGGGTCTTGATCTGGGAAGCCCATGATGAGGTTGCGTTCCAGCCCACCCTTGAGGTCACTTGCATTGTATACCTGGGCATCTGAAGATGAGCCATTGCCTGAAGCATCGATGTACATGAACTTGTAGTCAGCATCGACCATGGCGAAGAGGATGATGCTGAAGAAGCCCTTGTAGTTGTGATAAGAGGACCCTGAGTTGGCTGGCACTTTGCTGGCCACGTGCTTGCCATCGATGGCTCCAACGGTGTGGGGGAAGTTCCACCTATGATACCACCACTCTGCAACTTTCTTCCATCCTTCTTCAGTGGAAGGGCACTGGAGGAGCTCCTCCTTGTATTCTTCGATGATGGCCTGCACCACTTCTCTGACCACAATGCTGATGGTGTTGTGTGGCACCCTCCAGCTGTACTGCATGCTCCTGTAGGTGGTTCCTGAGGCCAGGTGGCGCAGAGTGAGTGCCACCTTGAGCCCAGGTTCCAGGCTGGGCCTGAAGTTGGTGTTTGCCTTGGTCAACCTGGGTGTCAGCCGCTGCACAACTTCGTCAAACATGGCTGGAGGCATCCTCATGAAGTTCTGGAACGCCCGAGTGTCTTCGTTCCTGAGCTCCACCATCAGATTGTTGTACAGTCCGTCCTCTGCTCTTCTCCCGATCCATCTTCGGACCCAGACGCTTCTTGGCCACCTCTTTTTCTTCCCGTAGTAGAGTTCACAGAGCCTGTAGATGGCTTTGTACTGTTGTAGAAGGATGGCGGCTGCCAAAAGGACTTTGTTACGATCCACGGTGGACATGACTGGATGCTGTGGAAGAGGAAGAGTCAGATGAAGGCTGCAGAGGTGTGCACCGCAGGGCTGCTGTTCTGAAAGTGAGATCCAGATGAGTTGCTCCCCCTTTTTATAGGCAGTATAGGTGTCCCTTTGCATCCTCTAGGCATTCTCTAGGCATCCTCTAGACATCCTTAATATCCGAGATAGGTCCCCTCTGCGAAGGTTTTTTCCATTTTAAATGCTTTGTTTCCATGCTGCATCCGTTAGGCATCCGTTAGGCATCCGTTCTGCATCCGTTCTGCGTCCGTTCCGGTTCCTCCCTGTGTCCGAGTGGATTTGAGTTGCGTGGATACGGAACGGATGCCTTGCGGATATAGCGGATGCGGAACGGATGCAGAACGGATGCCTAGCGGATGCGTAGCGGATGCAGAATGGAGGAATTGAATACATTTTCCGCTCCAAAGTTTTGAGCAGCTCAAAACTTTCTGAGTGGATAAAATGTCCATAAACGGATGCTGGACAGATAGAGAGGAAGCAAAACGGAGACAGTGAGTACAGAACGGATACATCGCGTTAACCAATGGATGGCAAGCTTTTTTGTCCATTTTACATCCTCTTTGCATCCGTTGGTGCAGTGTGACAGGGGCTTTAAAGAGGAAGGGTTGTTTTAAAGCCCCTGTCACACTGAATCAACAGATGCAAAGAGGATGTAAAACGGACAAAAAAGCTTGCCATCCATTGGAAAACGCAATGCATCCATTGTGTACTCACTGCATACATCTTTCATACGCTCTATCCGTAAAACATCTGTCTACTGCTATTTCATCCACTCAAAAAGTTTTGAGCTGCACAAACCTTTTTGAGCGGATGAACTTTCCGCCGCGTATGACCTACATCTGCGACACATACGGGCAACAAACGTTCGATGTCTGTTTTCATCTGTTACATGTCTGATGTATCCTCTCGGCATCCTCTGAACATCCACGCAACTCGCATCCGCTCCAGCGGAAAGCGGAAAGAGGGAGGAAGTGAAAGGTACGCGGAATGTCCACACAGCATTAGTAGCATTAGTAGGACAAAGAAAGGATGTAAGCGGATGCATCTCGTGTATAAAGCATAAAAACTGAGAAAACGTTTGTATATGGGACGTATCTCGGATATTTAGGATGTCTGGAGGTTGCCAAGAGTATGTGGAAGGAAACTTAGTGGAAAACCGATATTTCCTATAAAACGGGGGAGGAAATCACCTGGATCTCACTTTCAGTCCAGCAACCCTGGTGTGCAGACCTCTTCAGCCTTGCTCTTGCGCTTCCACAACATCCATTGATCTCCACCATGGATCATTGCACACTCCTTTTGGTAGCCGCCATCATTCAACACCAGAACCAAGCCCTCTTCAGACTGTTTCACCTTTTCTATGCAAAGAGAAGGAGACGTCCAAGAACTGTCTGGGTCTGACGACGGATCAGGAGAAGAGCGGAATTTGGACTGTATGAAAAGCTGATGGTGGAGCTGAGGAATGAAGACACTCATGCCTTCCAGCACTTCATGAGGATGCCACCACCCATGTTTGACAAAGTTGTGGAGCGTCTGAGACCCAGGTTGACCAAGGCAAACACCAACTTCCAGCCCAGCCTGGATGCTGGACTGAAGATGGCACTGACTCTGCGCCACCTGGCCTCTGGGACCATGTACAGAAACATGAAGTATGCCTGGAGGGTACCACACAACACCATCAGCATTGTGGTCAAAGAAATGATGCAGGCCATCATCAAAGAATACGTGACAGCTCCTCCAGTGTCCCAACGCTGAAGAAAGCTGGAGGAAAGTTGCAGAGCAGTGGTATCAGAGGTGGAACTTTTCCCACACCGTTGGAGCCATAGATGGGAGACACATGGAAATGCAAAGCTCCACCCAACTCGGAGTCCAATTATTTCAACTGCAAGGGCTTCTTCAGCATCATCCTCTTTGCCATGGTTGATGCTGACTACAAGTTCATGTACATCGATGCTTCAGGCAACGGGTCAGCTTCAGATGCCCAGATATACAACGCAAATGACCTCAAGGGTGGTCTGGAATGCAACCTCATCATGGGTTTTTCAGATCTAGACCCCCTACCCAATGACACACAAGATGCGCCCTACTTCATCGTGGGTGATGACGCCTTCTCCGTCAGAACCTACCTCATGAAGCCCTACACTTCAAGATACCTCACCCGTGAAGAGAGGATCTTCAACTACAGGCTGTCCTGGGCAAGACGGGTGATGAACGCCTTTGGCATCCTGGCCAACAGGTTCCAGGTACTTCTCACCACCATGCAGCATTGCCCACAGACCGTAAGGAGCATCATGGAAGATTGGTGCATCCTGCACAATCTCATGCGCACCCGCTACCCAGTGTTGCAGAACAGGCTTGTGGACCGTCAATAAGGCAATGGGGACATGGAGCCTGGGGAATGGAGGCAAGGACAAAACTTGATAGACACTGTGGATGTGCAAGGCCCCAACAGAGCTTCACGTGGAAGGAAGAAGCAGCGCAACCTCCTGAAACACTGGTGCAACTCCCCAGCTGGAGCAGTGGAGTGGCAAGACAGGATGGTAGATGCTGAATGGATGCTTCCTTCAGCCTGTCTCATAACACTGATGAGATTGTGCCATGTATGTTGAGTGGCCTTACAATGAATAGGGCATTAATAAAGAGTTTTCTTTATGTTGAAATGTGTGGATCAATGATTAAATTGTTATTGATGATAAAGGGCCATATGTGTGGCAGCTGGGAGGGTGGACCATACAGTCCCACTATGCTTGCACTGGAGGTTTATCTATCCCACAACTATCCTTATCTATCCCACAACTATCATTATCTATCCCACAACTATCCTTTCCTATCCCACAAGCTTGCAAAGGTTTAACCCTTTTTTCAAAGTTTTCCCCAACACTTTATTAAGTAAAAAAAATGAACCAAGTGTGTGAAGCAAAGATAACCTTTATTAATAACAAACTGTATGACTTTATTAAAAAGCAAGATGCCCCAAGTAAAGTGTCTTTAAGCAAAGATAAGGTGAGCAGGTAACAACTCAGTCTCTGGCACTCTTTTCAGTCACTCTGAGGCGTGCCCATGGTCTCAGATGTAAAGGGGCCAAGGACTGTGGAGGTGGCTGTTGCTGGAGTGCTGGTCTGAGGCACCATTGGGGTGCCTGGCCCCAAGAGTACAACAGGAGATGGTGTGTGTAGGAAGCTCTCAGAGAGCTGACTCAGTCCAGTGAGGTTGAGAGGCACTTCCTCAAGGACCTGGGATGTGAGGCCCAACACTGATGACAGATGTTCTGAGGAAGGGCTTGGCTGTGGGGTGGAGGAAGTAGGAGTGTAGTGGGGCTGTCTGGTCTGCAGCTGGGTCAGCTGAGGCATCTGTGGCATCTGTGGCGTCTGAGGAACCTGGGTCTGGACTGGGAACGGCTGCCTCTGCTGTGGGAAGTCCTGGTAGTGGTAGGCTTTGTAGGCGAGGGGCTGCTGAAATCCATGGAAGGGCTGTGACATCGGCTGGGATGGAGAAGCAGACCTGGGTAGCAGCAGGTTCAACTGGGCCTGTAGGGTGGTGCAGAAGAGCTGTAATCCTCTCCTTCATCACCTGGTACTGGGCCTCGGGCATGTCCATGAGAGTCTGGCCCACATACGTGATGAAGGGCTTGCGGTTGGAGGATGGTATGTCGAAGTGGACCAGCTGGGAGAAGAGATCTGTGCTTGCTTTGATTGTGTCCCTGATCTCCAAGAAGACAGTGTAGCTCTTGCCCTCTGGTCTGTCTCTCTGCTTGCTTTCTGTGGAGGTGGAGCTGGGTATGTGTGTGGCTTGGTCTCTGGTGGCTGCCTCTTCTTGCTCCATCTGAGACAAGGGATCCTCCACATCCTCTGGCACGGGGAGTGCAGCTGTGGGGGGGTCTCTGTCATGCAGTCCTCCAAAGACACCTGCCTGGACACTGTAGCTGTCTCCTGGCTGGAAGAGGAGTGGCTGTCTGTGGGCTGTCTGAGGGAGAGGGTTGACAGAGGGGCTGCTCCTCGGTGGCGGATCTCACCCTCCAGGAAGCTGCACTTGGCCTTGAGATAGGTCTCCCAGACAGTGAGCTTGACAGCAGCTTGCCCGGATCTCTTCAGGTGCAGCTTGCCATACCAGGTGTGCATATGCTTCCACCATCCCAGGAGGACATCTGAAGTGTAGTCCAGGCTCTCTGCCTTCTGTCTCCACTTCTGCTTCTGCTTGATGTCACGATAGAGCCTGTGGCCCTTCCTCCACAGGTAGTCGTTCTCCCCAGCCATTCCAGCATCTCCTCCTCATGGTCCTCGGAAATGGAGTACTGTTTCCTCTCCCCCTTCTCCTTGCCTTGCTTCTTCCTTCCTCTGGCAGGGGCTTCAGGGCCTTCAGCAGCAGGGCTTTGAGGACCTTGGGCTGGGCCATCACAGCAGCAGCAGCAGGAGAAGCAGTAGCAGCAGCAGGAGAAGCACCAGCAGCACCACCAGCAGCAGGAGAAGCACCAGCAGCAGCAGCAGCAGGAGAAGCGCCACCAGCAGCAACACCAGGAGCACCAGGAGCAGCATCAGCAGCACCAGCACCAGCAGCACCAGCAGCTTAAGAGTCAGTGCCAGGGGGTGGGATGGTGGTTCTGTCCTTCTTGCCAGGGCTGGCAGGAGTAGACACAGGCTTCCCCTTCTTCCCCATGGTGTTCTCTCAAGATGTCTCTGGCAGCAGGTCTTTCCTCTGAATGGTGACCTGCTTGCGAGATGCATCCTTTTATATCTGTGGAGCTTATGCAATTCATCCTCCCTGCATGCTCAGTGAATGCTTTGCATCCACTACGCATCCACTATGCATCCTATAGGTGTCCGTGATGCATCTGTGTCATCCGCTATGCATCCGCTACACATCCGTTCCTTCCGCTACGTGTCCGCTTCACTGTTCTTCCCCGGAAGCCCTGCGGATGTGTCATCCACTTCCATCCGCTTTCATCCGCTAGGCTTCCTACGAATGTCTGCTTTACATCCCCGCTACATCCTCCCCACATCCGTTCCTTTCCATTGTTGTCCGCTCTGTTTATGCAAATTTGGGGCACTTTTGAGAGCGGATAACAACGGATGGAAAATTTGCTCATCTGCTGTGTCCTTTTTAAATACGTTTTGCATCCGTCAGCCAGTGCGACCTAGCCTTTAGATTTTTACATTGCTGTTGGGAGGAAATACTTCCCTGGACAATCAGCACTTTGAAGAAATGATTAAATAATGAAGCAAAGTTTTTAATGACAGGGAACCAAGATGAGTGACATTCAGCAAGAATTCTTGACTAGCTAGAAAGGTTGACTGACATTCAAACATGAGTTTATATACTCTTTCTGAGTTTTAGTCTAAAACTGGTTTTTGGTTAATATTAATTCTGCACTTGGTGAAGTTTAATCCTGTGTTTATTGATGGGATAATTTTCCCTATTCAGCTTCAACAAGCAACAGCTACTCTTGTGATTTACTTATTTGTATTGTGTTTGAATTTTTTCTTGCCTCATGGTTTCTTTTTCTATCTGGGGAGGGGGTCTTCCTCACTGCTTTAATACTATCTGGCACTGTCCTTTTGGGGTATACTTCCAAGAGGTAGGATGCAAGCTTGGTACTGATTTTTTTATTGCCTTTCTGGGGGGCATGTGACCTTTCCTTAAATCTGAATGATTTCCTTTGGATATCTTGTGAGGTGAGTGAGACCAGCTTTAAGTAGTGCAGATGGATCTAAGGATTGCTTTTCCTGGGTATGCTTTTTCTGGAGAGCTTAAATAACCTCTCTGATAAAGGGTTTCACTTTAGAGTTGGCTGCTTGATAGTTATCACTGCATTTTAACAATTTTCATTCCTCAAAGTGCTCTGGCACCCTTTCTGATTTGTAACTCTGGCTTGTAGGTATCTAATGATTGGTATTTAGGGCAGCTTTTTGCAAGCAAAGAAGCTTTTTATATTTTTGTACAGGTAATCCTTGACTCACAACAGCTCATTTAGTGATCATTCAAAGTTACAATGGCACTGAAAAAAGTGATTTATGACCATTTTTCATACTTATGACCATTGCAGCATCCCCACTGTCATGAAAGGCCAGGCAAGGAGAAGCGCCCCTTAACATGAGTGATGTCGAGTTGGCCATGCCCACCCAGTCACATGACCACCAAGCCACACCCACCAATTAAGCCATGCCCACAGAACTGATTGTTAAAAAAACTGAATTCCACCCCTGGTTGTGGGCTATTCCACAATTGCTTTTTATTCCTTGAATCACTGTTTTTCATATTTTGTTCTTTATTGTTGTTTACTACTCAATAGGTAAATAAATATTGGAGCAGTGGCATCATAACCGGAAGTTGATCAGACACTGACCAGTGACTACAGATTTATAAACTGAAGAAGGCTAGTAAGCTGGACTGTGGACACAGTGAGGCAGGCAAGGAGGACAGCATGTCCTTTGTCTGTCTTTTTGTGACTAAGGCCAGAAAGATAGGTTTCCTTTTTTTTTGCGTAGCCTTTGCCATAGTTGTTGATGAAGATGACTGTATAACTGATAGGAGAAACACCCTCCTTGACTAATTTGTAAATAAATAAGTGCACAAATTCCACACTCCACTTTTGAAAGAATTTGGAAATGCATTTTCCCCCATTAAATAGTTGAGGAATGAGGAAAACTAACATGGATACAAACTGAGGCTGATCTTTACCATTCTTTCAGTAATAATTTCCTGGAAGGAAAAATAGTCTTTAAATCTTTATATTACTAAAAATGACCCATAATAGGTCTGCTAGGCTTTTCTCTATATTTATATTTATATAGAAGTGTTCTTTTAATAAGCAAAGTTTTGCAATGTGGAACTCATAATGAGACCATGTAATCCAAAGTAAGTTATTGTGCCTCATAGGAAATTTTGACAAATATTTTACTACTCAGTATTATATTCAGGAAAATATTCAGGAAAACAATATTTGATATTTTTTATTTAGAAAAGGAAATGTTTAGGCATTTGTGGGGAAGTACTGTATGTTGTCAGGGTCATCAGTAACCAAGTTACTTTGTTTTTAACATTAAAAATGAGTTTTCAGCAAAAATGTTATATCTGCTCTCATCTAGACTCAGATAAAAATTGTTATGCATATTTCCTCTTCTGAGATAAAAGAGCTTATCTCACTTGTTCTTAATATTTTTAAAAATGGGATCCCTTTAATATAAATTAAAATAAATCAGGATTATTTCATGCTTCAGAATCAATCAAAAAAGCAAATATATATATATATATAAATACTTGTGATGACCAGTGGAACCATTCAATCAAACTTAAGCATGGAAGAAAACTCAACACTGGTATAATCCTTCTGATATATTCAATAGAATTTAATAGTCCTTAAATGAAATTGAAGAAAACCCTAAGTTTTTGATCATGTACCTAATTACTAGAGAAGATTGAGAAAAAAGTTAGAAAATTTAATCAGCAATATTCCAATTCTTAAATCATGTGTGCAAGGTTAAACCATCATGATTCAATTTAGTTCTATTCCTATATGTATAGTTTATATATTATGGTGAAATTGAAATATAACCAGCCGAGACTTCGGTTTATAATATATCTTGCTAGTTGGTTTGTAAGCCTTTCATTTTTTTTAATGTTCCATCAAGACACAAATGGCAAAGGTTTATAGTTTGTAGGTTACAAATTTGAGCAAACTGCATTTCAACGGTAAACAAGCCAAAGAGACCACACGGATGTTGGGTTCCCAATAAATATTATATCTGACGTAGATTGGTGTTTTTTACCCCTCTCCTGGACTACTGGGTGCTATTTGCATTCTAGTAATCCAATTTTGCTTTTTTTTTATTTTTGACATGACTTGAATAGCTTGATGTTGTATCCTGGCCTTCAACCACAGAGCTTATTGTGTTCACTATGAAATGGCATGGTCAGAGACTGCAGCCTGATTCGTCTAGCTGTAACTGTGTCTTAAATAAACAGGACAATCCAGATTGGTGTATTTATTTTTCATAATCTGGGATAGGGGTAGGGTAGGCAGCTAATTTTACAGAAAGAATACTCCTGGCATAATTTCCCCTTCTAAATAATTTTGCTGCCACTGATGTACTCAAAGGTAGACTTTGTATCTGAATAATAACCAGACGTTTGTCTGCAGAGAAGGGTAAAAAGGAAAGAAAAAGGTTCCACATTAAATGGAAAATAGCTGCCAAGCATGAATTATTTTGCTCTCAACTATACACATTCAGCGGAGGGAATGCTGTGCAATCAGGATGCCAAACTTTTTTTTACTGAAAAATCATAGTCCATACCATGCCCCTCTCCCCTTGAGATGGACTTAGACACAAGAACTTGTCATGGCTTTTGCGCAGGGCTTTTGCAAAAATAAGTTGTAGACTTTCTGCAAAATGTCTGTCTTCAGTAAATTTCCCAGGCTTCATAAGCAGAGCACGTCTAAAAGGCTCAAGAAGAGAGGGACCATTGTGAAACAATCCTCATTGGCTCTTTGTTTTTTCTTGGGTTGTCTTCAGCTCACAAGTAGTTTCTTAACCTTAAATTCTCATGACAAACTGCTTGCCTCTTCTGCTAAAATGTCCGCTCTTAGTGTGATAGGAAATTTAACCTCAGAAACATCCTTGATGTTTTACAGTTATTAAACAAAGAGCAGGGAGAAGGTCCACTTCCAATAGCTAGTAAAGGTACAGAGACAAATATTTTTGGTAAAGACACCAAGAGACCATCTCCCTGCCTTAGACTGTGGGTGACTTAAACAGTAGGACACATCAGGGAAGAACTTTGGAATGCCTGCTTGAGGGAACCACAGGGACCAGACCACTATAACATTGTGTACAAATGCATGCACATGCTCCATTATGGCATCTGAAGGTTGAGTCATGGCAACTATAGTTATTTTATTAGTAACTAACAAAGCAAGTTCATTTACCATGACTCAGCTTTCAGTTTTGTTAGAAACTTGTTTTTATAGAAATGTAATAAAATTATTTTCTTGTTGTTTTTTCCCCATATCAGGAAATATACAGAGCAAACCTAAACAGTTAAATGTTGTTATATAAACTATCAACTATGTCTTATATTTGTTATAGCTGACATGGTGAGATTCATCATGACAAAACCTGAAGGTACCTTTGTTTTGTTAATCATTAAATTTTTACACTGCAGTTTAAAACCATCTTATGGGTGGAGTTCTCTGGGCTGGGATAAATTAAGAGTTAAATTAGGAATTTAACAGGCAAACCAATTCTAACCCCTATGCAGTATGGCTCAGCCAATCCATTTAAATCAGTTTTATGTATTTATTTAATTGTATTGGGTCATTTCAATATGCTAAGTTAATTCGGATCTCCAGTTTAATTTGTTGGAAAGAATGTGTGTATACATGAACACAAACTGGAACCACCAAACTGATTGAGAAATGCCAATTCAAATTATATGTCGACACTTTGATAGCAGCAATTCAATGTGAAGATATGATTCAAGCAATGGTTCAATCAAAAGTGCCTCAGTTCAGTTGTTTACTTATTCACAGAACCCTAATAGCCACTATCTTAACTAGATAATCAGACTTCAGTTAATTAGAACCAATACCTTGACACTTTGCTCAGAAATACTGAGCAAGCAATCCCTTAAAAATGTACTTACAATGGAACTGAGACTTTTCAGTTAAACAAAAACTGTCTCCAGTAGTTTTACAACTCTCCATATGATCATTATGGAAAAATTCTGCCATTGTGGAAAAAAACCCATTCCTTTCTAATAGTTGCTGCATGAGCCAGAATATGTTTAAAAAATAACTCATGGAACTGGAAGAACTCTCAATCCATCCATCTCCTGTGTTATTTCATACCAAAAAGATGGAAGGGAGGTCGTTAAATCAATTTACTGTTTTATTTGTTTGTTCTAATTAGCCCAATGTCCCAATTGCAAAGTATCTTCAGGCAATGTACAACCAGTTCACCTCAGGCTGTGGTTGAATGTGTTTATTTGTGCTTAGAGAGAAAACCTCTGTGAATTAGTAAATAAATAAATAAAAATCTAGTGCAGCAGTGCTGAGACAGTATCTATGACTCAGCAGATGGCATTTGACCTATGACTATTGGATACTGCTTGGATATGGTATGTGTCAGATTCCTTTTCCTGAATAAGAAAGTAAGTTAAAATGCCATACACATTATTTTTTTCATCATATTTTCTTATGGACATACGACATAGTGTTCACATTTTCTTTCATAAATAATAATCCAAGTCTCAAAAAGCATTTTTCACAAAATAATTTTTAGATTATTTTTAATCACTCCTATCCCAGTGCAAACAAAATACACATCTTTGCAAGATTTTTCCAACTGGAAAAAAAAATTGTGGTGAGGATTAGTTCCCATAAATACATCAGAAGTTACCTCTCTTTGTGTATGTGTGTATGCATATGTGTGCGAGAGAGTGGGGCTTTAAATAGAAGATATGAAATATATTAATATCTTGCTCCTTCCACTGCAATTCATTCCTGATTCAAACATCATGACAGATTGATCAAACCTGTGTCAGCAACTCAAAAATCTTTCGTAACCTAGGTATAAACATTTAGAACCTTATAAGGTACAAATGCCCCACTGCCTCCAACAATACATACACTCAAGTCAGAAGCATCCGGAGCAAGCTCTACATGTTATAGACTTGTTTGTAGTGTTGTTATGTACATGGGAAAAGGACATCCTTTCTCGTTTATCTCCTTTACCAGCCTCAGGCAGCAATAAACGTAGTGCTGTGGCATATTTTAACTCATTTTGCCCAACAACTGGTTGTTACAGGAATTTTGTACTTCATCCTTGATCATGTATGATAGTGATAACAAGTAGCCATTAATATGTGCTCCTCTATGATTGACCTTTAATATTTATATACCATTTTCTCTAGAACATAAGATGTATATATGTATGTATGTATGTATGTCACATTTTTAAATAATCCATCTCCCTCACACAGGGACTATTGCCTATCATTTTCTAGATTGCTTCTGGATCCTTTCTCCAATCTGGAACTACATCATTCTAGTTTGATTCTTCAGCTGCAGATGCCAGTTTTATCATATGTGAATGATACAGTATAGATTTTGTTGGAAATTTGGCGATATCTGAATTCATGTTCTTTAGGAATTTTTCGAAATGTATCCTTTTAATCTACTAAATGATTATTTCAGTTTGTCAAGATGGCATATTTCAATTTATTTCTTCCTTGCAAAGAAAGATGGCTTACAAAAAATAGATTTATAAATAAATTCTCCATGTGTATTTGTCTTTCTCCCATCAGTTTTGTGGACAGAAGTTTTACAAATTCACTATGCACTCTATTGTGAAATGTCATTACACATAACTTCATTCCTAAAACATCTGGAAGGTATCAGACCACATACATCTCATGTATAGAATAAGCTAGATGGATTTATAATCAGATGCATACAATGAAGTTTCTCTATAATCAAGAAAAGATGGACTTTTTGAACAATTAAATTCTATATACTGGTATTGAAATATTTAGTATTAGTATAGTTTTCTAAGTCTAGTTTTCTAAGCTTTCTAAATTAATCAAATATCTTGGGCAACCATTTATATCTACTTATCATTATTCATTATTATTTCAGATACAATGGAGACATCACCACAGCTTCATTCACAAAACTGTTCCATTAACAATATGCATGAATATACATATTACATTTTATTTTCTGTAGACATTTCAAAACATATATTTATCAGAATTGACAATGTATCTGGGAATTGTGGAAAAAAAACACACACACCAACTATCCTAAAATACAACTTGTGAATTAGTCTGGAGATATAATCAGGTTACTTTACATCAGACTTCATGTCAGGTTAGTTGGATCAGAAATTCCACAAATCACACATTAGTTTTAGTTACCTCCCTGATCATTGCTAATAGTCAATTCTTTACTGATGCCTCTCGTAGTTTAATCTCTGCACACTAGAAAATAGTGTATTCTACATTTTTTATACCCACTCTACTTTTGTTCAGTTTTATGTGCTTTCCTATTCACCCACTTTATTCTTGGCAAGATTTATAAGAAGACTGAACTTGAGCAATGTGAAGTTTTTCTTCCTGGAGGCACAATACCCAGACAGGAGGAAAAGTAAATCAAGGAGACAAAATAAACACATTTCTCATGAAGGCTGCAAACCAAGTGGAACTTCCAATTAATGTCCGAGGGACCAGAGGTTTCAGTATCTGAAAAATTCTTCATGTAACACACACATGAACAGACATACACACAGCCATTTGTGCAATGTCTACAACATTAAGAAAAATAATTGGAAAATCACTAAAGATACGGAAATTAAAACAAGGCTCCTCAGGTTTGAATCTTAAGAGTTTACAAATAAGCAATCAGAGAAAATTCTGAACAGTAAGAACTTAAGTCTGAGCAGCTCCTGCATGTATTTCTTGATGTCAACAGGCTGACACAGATGTCTCTAAGAATGACACTGTCCATAATGGGGAAATATTAGAACAAGAAGTTTGAACATGGGATGCCATGGGCCTCATAAAGCAAGAGAAGATGTTACAGAAGTGAACTGTTCCTCAATGCATTTCAAGCAAATCAAGAGGCACAACTTTCAGAGTTTGAGATAGAATCTGTTTGACACGTACCTATTTCACTGAATATTTATTTATTTATTTGCTTTATTTTATTTTATTTAATGTTACACCCATCTTTGTAACGAATGACGAGATTTCCCCATTGTTCCACTGTTAGTTTTATTTATAAAGCAGTAAATGGTGGCCCCTGACTTCTGGAATGAAATTTCCCTCAGAAATCTGGATGGCTCCCACCTGGATGGCATTGTGAACAGTCTTTAAGAAGTGGTTCTTCTCTCAGGCTTTGGGCTATGGGGATTGAAGTCTTTGCTGGGTACATGATGTCTGTTTTATGTGTTGAGCAAATCTGTCTTCTGTTTACTATATTATGTGGTTTCCTATTTTTATATTGCCTTGTATTGTGAGCCTTCCAGTATCAGTCTGAGTGGACGGCACTTATGATGGATGGATGGGTGAATGAAATGAAATGAAATAAAGCAACAAAACAAAATCAGACTGAATAAAATGATAATTGCAAAACAATAAGATTGGAATAAAATAGCCACCAAGAAGCTTGACTAGGGTTACTAAAGGCAACTTTCCTGTTTATGGCACATTTTAGCAAAAAGAACTAAGAAGGAACATAGAGCTATAGTTCAGAGTGATTGCAGTATGTCTAATACCTTTCCTGAAAGGAAAATGGGGTCAAGCAGATAACAAATTTTAACATCTATTGCTTTGTATATATAAGAGAAGTGTAGATCTGCATCCCATGAAGTGAAGCTTATTTATTATATTGATTGAATCAAGGGATTTCACCCTGCTTGCTTAAGAGTTGACTTAGTTAGATCTTTCTGCAGAACACTCCCCTCCACAACACACAGACATAAAGGAATTAACAGTCGCAACTGACTGGATAGTAAAACAATCTATCACAGTCTTAAGGCCCGGTCCCACTGGCCGACGGACGCAAAACGTATGCATAAGGGACACAGCGGACAAGCAAAATTTCGGGGGTGGCTCCATCCGTTGTCATCCACTCCAAAAAGTGGCAAAAATTTGCATAAACAGAATAGAAAAGAATGGAAAAGAATGGACGTGGGTAGTATGTAGCGGGTATGTTAAACGGATGTTCATAGGAAGCCTAGTGGATGAAAGCGGATGGAAGGGGATGACACCTCCGAAGAGCTTACAGGGGATAATTGCAAAGCAGACACATAGCGGATGAAGCAGATGCATCATGTATGCCTAAAGGAAAGAAAGGGGATGCCGTGCGGATGTATATCGGATGCAAACTGTTCACTGCGCATCCTTTCTATTTCCGTGCTACTAACGATGTATAGACGTTCTGTGTAACTTTTCTTTCCTCCCTCTTTCCATTTTCAGCTGCAGCGGATGTGAGTTGTGAGGATGCCCAGGGGATGCAGAAAGGATACAGCGGACGTTTAACAGATGATAACGGACATAGAACATTTGTTGCTCGTATGTCGCGGATTTACATCGTACACGGCGGAAAGTCCATCCGTTCACAAAGTTTTGTGCAGCTCAAAACTTCTTGCGCAGATGAAATCGCAGTGGACGGATGCTCGACGGATAGAGCATATGAAACACTTATGCAATGAGTACACAACAAATGCATAGCATTTTCCAATGGATGGCAAGCTTTTTTTAACATTTTACATCCTCTTTGCATCCATAAGTGCAGTTGGATAGGACCTTTAAGTGTAATTCTCTGCAGCTGAACTTTTAATTTTTCATAACTTCCAGAGTTCTTTAAAAAAAAAAAAAACACTTTGGCTGCAGTTTTAAGGACTGAGCATGATAGTTGAGGATAAAAATGTATAAATCTTCAAAGCATGCATGTCCAGGAGTTGGAAATAAATCAATGAACAAAACACCCATAATGCCCTTAAATATTATTTGCAGATTTATAATGATTACAGTTTTTAAAATTGCATTTCTATATTAGTCTCAGGAGTTTGCCCTTGGCTCCACCCTGCAAAATTAATTAGACTGAATGAAACCTTTAGTTCTTTCTAAAACATTTACCCTTTGAGGGGAAATGTAGGTTTTGTGCCACTGATATTACAAAACATCTTCCCATGTATTTAGAAGGACTGGAAGGACATTGGAGGTTTTCTAGTCCAATCCCCTGCTCAAGGCAGGAGACCTTATACCAGCCTGGTCAAATGGTTGCACAGTCTATTTTTTAAAAACTGCAGAACTCCAGGAGGTGAGCTGTTACATTGGTTTGAACAACAAAAAATAATTGTTTCTCCTGTCAAAATAATAATTCTTATTTCTAGGTTGGATCTCTCTTCAACAAACTTCCACCCATTACTTCTTATCTTGGCTGCTAGTGCTTTCCTCCCTTCTCTGTGACTTTCCCTCAAGTACTGGAAGACAGCTATCATGTCTCTTCTAATCCTTCTCTTCTATAGGTTAGACATGTCTAGCTCCCTGAACTGTTCATCATACTATTTAGCCTCCAGGTTTTCTATCCCCTTTGTTGCTCTTCTCTGCATACTTTCTAGGGACTCAGGATTTTTTTGTATCAGATTAGTGACCAGAACTGTCACTATGCAGTGTCCCAAGTGTGGCCTCACTAGTGCAGTAGTCAACACTATTTTTTCTGATCCTTGCCTAGCTACCTAATATCTTAACAACCATAAAAGGCTAATGGTGCTGGAAAATTGCTGATGGTCTAAGGAGAACTTAGTCCCGTGACCACTGCTGACCCTTATCTGTTTGGCAGACAAAAGGCAAATCTTAACATTCCCTTCACCCTTTTCTTTGGAGAAAATGTTTGCAGTGTGATATATATTGAAATTCTAAAATCATCATTATCCAAGCAGTTTCATAATACTGCCAATCAGCAACCAGGAGAGGAATAGTTAAAGCAGAGACATAGAGAGTAACCAAAACTCTGCAGGTAGAAGATGGATTGATATAGGAAGATAAAAATAAGGGAAGGCTGATTGAATGACTTTTGCTGGGAGAAGAATTCTGAGCAGAAAGATGAAAATTCCTAGCAGAAGGAAAAGATCAAAGATAGTCATGGGGCTTAGAGTTTTTGACTATCCTTTTCCTCCATAGATGTTTATCTTTTTGGATCTAAAAATTGGAATAAAGCTTGGAAGCATATTCACTGGCAAATATTGATGGTCCCCATATAGACCTTGAGAGATTGGAGAAAGACATAGGTTGAGAAAAATAATTGAAAAAAATCAATGGACAACTTCTGGGCCTTCCCAGTCCCAAATCCTGAGTCCTTTGACATGCTCAAGTCAGCATCAGGCTAAAATATATACTAGCCCTACACTTAGAGTATCCTGATTTCCTTCCCCTTTCTTTGAACTGTAGAGCAATTTATATTGGGGCTGTGAGAAACAGGGGATACTCTGCAAAGTGCACTGACATGAATAAAATATCCTTCTTGACACTTGAGGGAGGGAGGGAGAGAGGGAAGGAAGAAGAAAGGAAAGAAGGAAGAAAGGAAGGAGAAAGTCATTTCAAAGGACTGATGTCAGTGTTTTCCACTTTTACATTTCTACTGCCATGCTACTGGGCAAGACCATCTTAGGTATCATAGCAACCAATCACTCTGTTAATTCCAGTGATGCACCTTTTCCACCTTGCATTATGGGAAACTGGCCAAGGATGGCCTGTCTTCCTTGGGCCACAGGAAGAGAAACCTAATGACATAAACAGAAGCCCCATCAAAATCATTTTGCCCACAGGCTTTGAAACCAACACCAGCTCTAGAAATATGCTCCATCTCTGATCGGTTGAAGAAAGAGGCCAAAACAGACTTGTGAAAGAAATCCTAACTTCGTTTTGTGCAAAACAAGATATGATGTGTTCTTTCAGAAGGCTGTATGAGAGGCAAAGTAAAGGCAAGCTCTGTATTACTTCTCTTTTTCTGCAAGCCAAATTGAGTTTGAAGTTCAGGTTATGCAACAACATCACGTTGTCTCATTTTATTAGAGCCCCTGGTTTCTGCAGGTCTTGGCATGGTTTTTCTCTCAATTAACACACTTCTCTTCTTTCTCCCCAGAATCCTTCCTGCTATTTTGCATTGTAATAAAATGCCATCTTGAAAGCAGCACAACAGATTTCACATTGGAAAGCTGAGTTTTCTCCCTCTTTTTTTCTTTTTTAATGGAATTTGCAAGAGCCAATAAAAGTAGAAAGTCTGCATTTGTGTTAATTAGTTTTGAAGTGGGGTGGGGTGAGGGAGAATAACGTATCTATATCTCAAAATGGGAAAGAAAAGAGTCAGCAACAGGAGCCAGACAGTAGCTGTGTCTGTTGGCAACAGGAATAATCTAATAAAACACTCACCTTTAAAAAAAAATCTAATCCAAAAACCTCTGGACATTGATACGTCATCCCGGCAAGAAATATATTCCACTCTTAGTTTGTGTTTCTTGGGCCACTGTAGCTTAAGGTGGTTGTTATCCCAAGACCATGCCACCAGAGTTGGAATTAATAATATAAACCAGAAGGGTGATTTCTGATTGACAAGTTTGATTCTCTTAATACCCTGTAGTGAGTCTTCTACCATGGTCAGAAGTTAAAATTTATTTTGACAAGCTTTCTGCTAGTTATGGAAATGAGGAGTTTTATGCAGCAGTGTCTCATGATTAAATATCTGGCATAGATTATCTGTAAAACCAAAAGAGGAAAGACAATTGAAGGCCTCTTGATGACAAACTAGATCCTGAGGGGCCTAGAACTTGGTTTTAATTAAGTTATTCCCTCTCTTAATAGGAAGGGGCTGGACCTTTCTCCATGCAAAAGCTGACAGGCAGCAATTACCCTTGAAAGTCAGCACCCAATTAAACTGAAGCAACTTTGTGGAACACTGAAGCAAATCAAAAGAGATTTGTTTCTCTGCTCTAATGCCAGATAGTTTCCAATTCACCAGATGGCAATAAGGTATGCAAAATTTCTCAGGTGTGCCAACGATGCATCTAATTAATCCACTTTATTGGCAAAAATAAACTTGCTGGGCTGGGCATATTAGAAATTTGGAGAGGATGTCACTTTCACGAGTTACCCATTAGGACGTGTGCTTATTCACAAAGTGGCTGTCATTTGTGTAATCACTCATAAATTGATTATCGATGAATATCTATGGAGATTCTCAATAATCCAAGTCACAATTGCCTCAAAGGTGCTTTTTTCCCCACCCTTTTAAAAGGCAACTGGAGTTTCTTGTATTTTTTTTTCTTTGAAGATGTTTTGCTTCTCATCCAAGAAGCTTCTTCAGTCCTTTAGTTTCACCAATTAATTACAAATGAAGAAGCTTCTTGAATGAGAAATGAAATGTTTTCAAAGGAAAAAAAAAAACCCAAGTCTTTTGATTGTTGATGAGAAAGTGAGGTAGGCAAGTGGATTTAATAACATAACAGAGTTGTTATGAGAGACAACCCTTAGAGATCTTCGAGCCCAATGCCTCAAGCAGGATACCCAAACCATTTCAGACAAATGGTCATCCAATCTCTTCTTGGAAACCTCCAGTGTTGGACCAACCACTTTCTGGAGGCAAGTCATTCCACTGATTAATTGTTCTCACTGTCAGGAAATTTCTCCTTAGTTCTAGTTGCTTCTCTCTTTGATTAATTTCCACCCATTGCTTCTTATCTTGTCTTCAGGAGCTTGTTTTTTTTTTTTTTTTTTTTTCCACAGAAAGGACCAGACTCCAATTAAGATCATTTTCCTTTCCTCAGAACATTTCTGGGCTCTACGTAGGGCCCTAAGGCATCCTGGGAAATAGCTATGCGCAACAGGCTGGTGCTTCACTACTTGTAGCAAATGAACTTCTCCATCTTTTTAAAAAAATTAAACATTTTACAATTTACAAAAATTGTAAAAAAAAAAAAAGAAAATGTAGTGAGTCAGGCTACCTTGGGAATGCCAAGGCACACCATTATTCATAGCAACTTCTTTTGTGAACCTTAGGATAATCCAGAGCAAAATCCCTAAATTATGACCTGGACTAGGAAGCTGAAAAAAGGCCTCACAGAAGAAATCAGTGACAAACCACTTCTGTATTGTTGCCATAAGAATTATATGAAACTGTTGGTCTATTTACTATGAATCAAATTTGATTCCAGGGCAATTTTGCTTTTTTTTCTTTTTTTAATTGAGTGAGATCTTACAGCAGAACTTAGCCAGGGAATTTTCGACCTGCTTTTCAAGACTCTTTAATTGGAGATCAGATAACAGATAATCAGAGTTAGAAGGTGTTCTGTACAACTTGGAAGGTTCCAAGTAGTCTTTTCTGATTGGCCTGAAAGGCCAATAGTAGAACCAATCCAAGGAGCTGCTCAAAGGCGGCAAAGCTAAAATAATATCATTGGCTACAAGCCGGAAGGCAAGCCTCGATAAAAAGGGCTGCGTGGCTTGAGCCAATGTTCCGTTACTGTTGCTGTTAACTAATAAAGAGTTATTTGTTGGAACCAGGTCTACCGCGCTTCTTTTCCGGACGGAACACTGGTGACGAGGATGGGATCATCCTCAAGCGGAGACTGAGCACACAGCAAGACAACAACCATGCCAGACAAAATGGCTGGTAGCAACGCGCCGCCCACAACTTTTAACCCCAATGAAGAAGATTGGGAGTCTTATATCGATCGCTTCCTGATGTTTCTGGAGAGCAATGAAATGGAGGAAATTTCAAATCAGCGAAAGAGGGCTGTCTTCCTAACACATTGTGGGCCAGCCATGTTCAAAATGGCAAAGGCATTGGCAAAGCCCAGAGACGTGAAACAAATGATCTGGTCTGAGCTTAACCGAATGCTAAAGGCTCACTACACGACGGTTGTCTCAAATCTTATTAAGAGACATGAGTTTTATAAAAGAGACCAAAGGGAAGACGAGACCATTGCAGATTTTGTGGCAGCTCTCCGCCATCTGGGAGGAGCCTGTGAGTTCCAGAATATGGATGAGGCCATGCGAGATCGTGTCGTGTTAGGTCTAAAGGACTCTACTTTACAAAGCAAACTATTAAACAGACATAACATAACTATGGCAGAAGCAATTGCGGAAGCCACCGCTGCAGAAGCGTGAAGAAATCAGCAGCCACAATGAAGCTGATGAATGCCAATACTGACACGACGACCTTACCCAGAGGAAAGAAGCAAGCTGCCACAACCACACACCATGAAGACCTAGACGAGTCATCAGAAACGGACGTAGATGACGATGAGGTCCATTGCCTGTACGCGAACCAAAAAAGACGCGAAAGAAGAAGAAATTGGCGGGAATGCGCTGGCTGCGGAGGAAACCACCCTCGAGCCAAGTGTAGGTTCCTTGATGCCATCTGTCGAGCTTGCAAGAAGAGGGGACACATTGAAAGAGTCTGCTGCAATCGTAAGAACAGGAGTCCTAGCCGACACGGTAATTCCCCACAAAGAACTGACCCGAGGCAAGCCGATAGAAAATGGGAGCGTAGCAAGGGAACCAGCAACCAAGAAAAAACTCACCAGACTGTCACTATCGGAAGCTCACAGACGGAAAGCAGGAGAAAAGTCAAAATTGTAGTGACCATTGAAGGAAGCCCCTGTGAAATGGAGGTCGATTCAGGATCTTTCCTATAAATGGTGCCTTGGAACACAATCAGGCGGTTGGTTCCAAACATAAAACAAAAAGAACTCAAGAAAAAAAATTAATTCTCAAAGACTAGCAGGGAAATAGAATTCCCATGGTAGGTCTAGGACACTTCAAAGTCACTTAGAAACAACACGCCGAAGTCCTGCCACTGACTATAGTCGACCGAGACCATCCCAGGCTCCTGGGCATCGAATGGTTCGCACCATTGGGCATCAGGATGACGGGATGAAGCCGAATAACTGCAAGCAATTGGGAAGAGAACCTGCCACACAAATTCAAGGACGTCTTCGACGGCACTCTAGGCAGGTACCAGGGGACCCCAATTTCCTTTAGCTTAGGTCCCCAGATAGCACCAAGAAGGTTAAAAGCCAGACGAGTCCCCTTTGCATTAAAGCCCAAAATAGATGAGCAATTAAACAAATTGATTGCACAAGGGATCATAGAACCAATTGACCATGCTAGGTGGGAGACACCAATAGTAACACCTGTAAAACCTGACAGGTCTGTGCGCACCTGTGGAGACTACAAGGCTACCCTGAACCATGCGCTACAGCAAAGCACACACCCGGTACCAGTTTTGCAGCACTTACTGCACTCACTTGGGGGAGGAAAATTTTTTGCGAAACTCGATTTGGCCCAGGCATATCAGCAGCTTCCAGTAGACCCAATAACGGCTGAGGCACAAATAATAGTAACGCATAGAGGGGCATTCAAATGCAACAGGCTTCAATTCGGAGTAAGCATTGCCCCAGGCATTTTCCAAAGCCTCATGGAATGTCTATTAAACGGAATAAAAGGGGTCATTCCATATTTTGATGACATCCTAATTTCAGTGAAAAACACGACCCAATTAGAAGCAAGAGTAAGAGAAGTGCTAACCAAATTTAGAGAATCCGTCCGAAAAGTAAAAAAGGGAAAATGCTGCCTGGCTACCGACCGTGTCGAATTTTTAGGGTATTTAATTGATGAACAAGGTATTCACCCAACAGAAAAAAAAGTCAAAGCAATTAAAGACACACCCAGGCCAAAAAATAAAACGGACTTACAGGCATTCTTGGGTCTGATCAACTTTTATAACGTATTCCTCCCCCACAAAGCAACGATAGCAGAACCATTACACTGTTTGCTGGATAAAAAAACTGTCTGGACTTGGGGTCATAAAGAACAAAAAGCATTCCAAAGCATAAAAGACTTATTAACCTCAGACACCATTCTTATTCAGTTTAGAAATACACTTCCATTGACAGTCATCTGTGACGCCTCACCTTTCGGAGCTGGTGCCATCCTGAACCATCAATTACCTGATGGGAGAGAGGCACCTGTCGCCTTTTACTCGAAAACGCTCTCCAAAGCAGAACGCAACTATAGCCAGCTAGACAGGGAGGCCCTGGCAATCGTTGCCGGAGTTAAACGTTTTCACGAATACCTCTATGGGAGGACATTTTCCATTGTGACTGACCATAAACCATTAATGGGGATTTTGGTGGGGAACAAACCCACACTGAACATTCTATTCCCATGGATGACTAGGTGGTCAGAATTCCTGGCCGCCTATTCATATACCTTGCTGCATCGACCAGGGAAACAAATCACCCATGCAGACACTTTAAGCCGAGCATCATTACCAACCATAGAGGACGACCCAGCTCCAACCACCACCGCCCTACAAGTAGAGACCTGCCCTGAACTTCCATTGTCTGCCAATGATGTCTCCAGAGCCACAGCGAAAGATCCAGTGACTGCCCGCGTTTTGACTTGGGTAGGTAAAGGCTGGCCGGAAAGCCAAAAGACCTGGTTTTAAACCTTTTCGGACCAGACAGACTGAACTGTCAATACAAAAGGGGTATTTATTGTGGGGAGATTGGCTGGTAATTCCATCCAGACTGCAAGAAGAAGTGTTGGGTGTGCTACATGAGGGCCACCCAGGCATAGTAAAAATGAAAGGACTGGCCAGGAGCTATGTCTGGTGGCCTGGTATAGACAAGGATATTAAACGCTGGGTTGCAACATGTCACAAATGTCAGAGAGCAATACCCATACCACTGCAAGCACCCATATGGGACTGGGAGACCCCATGAGGCCCTTGGTCTCGAATCCATATTGATTTTGCAGGACCAACCAGGGGCAATATATTCTTAATAGTCGTGGATGCATATTCAAATTGGATGGAGGTTATAGTAATGTCATCCACAACAACCGACCCTGTTATAAAACAGCTAAACAAATTGTTTGCAACTCATGGTTTACCTGATGTATTGGTATCCGACAACGGGCCACACCTAACGTCTATACAATTTGAACAGTACTTAGCATACCTGGGTATACGCCATGCACTAACCACGCCGGCCCACCTGGCAGCGAATGGTAGGACTGAACGAATGGTCAGGTTTACCAAAGAAGGCCGAGAAAAAATGGACCGTGGGGATGTCCAAGACAAGCTGAACTGCTTACCTACACTACAACACATCACTCCCAGTAGTACAACAAAAAAGAGCCCGGCAGAATTTTTAATGGGGAGGAAACTCAGATCCCATTTAGATAAACTGCACCCAAATTACACTTGTGAGAAACCCCCCGACTCGTCCAGCCAATACCGCATTTTTGAAATCAGCGACCTAGTCTATGCAAAGAATTTTACCAGGGACCCTCTCTGGCTTCCAGCCACTATGACACAAATAACAGGCCCCCGGTCCTACCGACTAACCGTGGACGATGGAAGAGAATGGAAGCGGCACATAGACCAGCTTAGTTCCTGAAACATCGAGCGTAAAATGACCGTGAAACCTCAAATAATAAAAATCAATGAAAACAAAACCAAGGGGGGGGGGGAAACACAAACAAAAAAAAAGGGTGTGAAAATGAACCATTGAAATTAAATCTAGAACATCTAACCAACCCAAAAGAGCACTTACGGTTAGATGAAACCATCGGAGGTAGTCCAAGCGAAAGGGAAGCCATCCTGGAAGGGCCAGCCAGGCCAGCTCAACCAGCCTGGTTGAACCAGGAGGGAACGGCAAAACCACTGGTCTGAGCAACTCAAGCTGTAGCGACAATGCTGACTCAACCTTCCAGGCGGTTCCATGGAGACGAGCCGGAGAGACAGCGATCTCGACCGAACCGCTTGAAGTCCTAGGTGAGAATGAGCCGCACAGGTCAACTAGGACCAGAAGAAGCCCCACCTACCTGCGCAACTACATCACTCACGTAGGACTGAATTAAAAGGGGAGGGGTATTCTGTATAATTTGGAAGGTTCCAAGTAGTCTTTTCTGATTGGCCAGAAAGGCCAGTAGTGGATTGGTTCATTAGGAACCAATCCAAGAAGCCGCTCAAAGGCAGCAAAGTTAAAACAATGTCATTGGATACAAGCCGGCAGGCATGCCTCTATAAAAAGGGCTGCCACGGCTTGAGCCAATGTTCCGTTACTGTTGCTGTTAACTAATAAAGAATTATTTGTTGGAACCCAGTCTGCCACAAGTCTTTTCTGGACGGAACAGAAGAGACCTTGTAAGTCATCTAGTCCAACCCCCCACCCAAGCGGGAGACCTTACACCATATCTGACAAATGGCAGTCCAATCTCTTCTTGAAAATTTCAACTGATGGCCCTCTCACAACTTCTGAGGGCAAACTGTTCCATTGGTTGATTGTTCTCATTGTCAGAAAGTTTCTCCTTATTTCCAGGTTAAATCTCTCCTTGTTCAGTTTCCATCCATTATTCCTTGTCTGGCCTACAGGCAATTTAGAAAATAACTTGACTCCTTCCTCTCTGTGGCAGCCCCTCAAATATTGGAAGACTGCTATCATGTCTCCCCTGGTCCTTCTCTTTACTGGAATAGCCAAGCCCAGTTCCTGTAACTGTTCTTCATATGTTTTAGTCTCCAGTCCCCTAATCATCCGGGTTGCTCTTTTCTGTACTTTTTTTAAAGTCTCAACATCTTTTTTATAATGTGGTGACCAAAACTGGATGCAGTACTCTATGTGTGGTCTTACTAAGGCTGTATAGAGTGGTATTAGTACCTCCCTTGATCTTGATTGTATCCCTCTGTTAATACAATTTAGGATTGCATTAGCTTTTTTTGGCTGCTGCTGTAAACTGCTGGCTCAAATTTATCTGGTTGTCCACTAAGACTCCAAGATCCCTGTCACAGTTACTGCTATTGAGCCTGCTTTCACCCAGTCTGTATGTGTACTTTTGGTTTTTCTTGCCTAAGTGTAGGACTTTACTTTTCTCGACATTGAATTTCATTTTGTTAGATACGTCCCAGTGTTCTAGTCTGTCAAGATCCATCTAGATCTACTTGGGTGTTAGCTATTCCTGCCAGGTTATTATCATCTGCAAATTTGGTAAGTTCCCCTTCTATTCCCTCATCTAAGTCGTTAATGAAGATGTTGAAGAGTACTGGGCCTAAGATGGAACCTTGTGGCACTCCACTGCTTACTTTCCTCCATGTAGACTTAGACTCATTAAAGACTCTTCGTTGAGTACAGTTTGTCAGCCAGTTGCGAGTCCATCAAGTGCTGGTGCTATCTATTTCACTTTTTTCTAGCTTACTAAGAAGTAGGTTGTGGTCTACTTTGTCGAATGCCTTGCTGAAATCCCAAAGCAGGGACATCCAATCTTGGCAGTGTTAAGATCTGTGGGCTTCAATTCACAGAATTCACCAGCCAGCTATGCTACCTGATAAATTCTGGGAGTAGAAGTCCACAAGTATTAAAGATGCCAAGGCTGGACACCCCTATCTAAAGCCCATGTCACACTGCCCAACGGATGCAAAAAGGACACAGCGGACAAGCAAAATGTTCCATCCGTTGTTATCCGCTCTCAAAAGGGGCAAAAATTTGCATAACCGGAGCGGATAACACGGACACGGGGAGGACGCAGGGTGGATGCAAAGTGGATGCGGAACGGAAGCCCAGCAGATGGAAGCAGATGGGAGCGGATGGCACACCTGCTAGGCTTCCGGGGGACCTCAGCAAAGCGGATGCAGAACGGATACAGCGGATGCAGAGCGGATGCCGAACGGATGAAGCGGATGCAAAGCGGAAGCCTAATGGATGACTGGCGTTAATTGCGCATGCGGGGAGGATGCATTGCGTCAGCCCCGCGGATATAACGAAAGCAGCTCAGAAGCAGGTTGCCATTCAGAGGAAAGACCTGCTGTCGGACGGATTGGCTGCCTTGCCTGCCCTGCCTGCATATCTGCCTGCAAGCCTTGCTGCCAGCCTTGCTGCAAGCCGTGCTGCAAGCCTCCCTGCCAGCCTTGCTGCCAGCCTGCCTGCAAGCCTTGCTGCCAGCCTGCAAGCCTTGCTGCTAGCCTCCCTGCCAGCCTTGCTGCCAGACTGACTGCAAGCCTTGCTGCCAGCCTTGCTCCAAGCCTTGCTGCCAGCCTCCCTGCCAGCCTTGCTGCCAGCCTGCCTTCAAGCCTTGCTGCCAGCCAGTCTGCCTGCCAGCCTTGCTGCTTGCCTTCCTGCCAGCTTTGGCTCATGTCTGCCTGCAAGCCTTGGTGCCTGCCTGCCTGCCAGCCTTGGTGCCTGCCTCCCTAACAGCCTTGGTGCCTGCCTGCCTGCCAGCCTTCCTGCCTGCCTTGGTGCCAGCCTCCCTGCTAGCCTTCCTGCCAGCCTTGGTTCCTGCCAGCCTCCCTGCCAGCCAGCAACCCCACAACCATGTGGAAGCACAGCAAGCCTCAGCCATCTGCTGCCAGCCCTGGCAAGAGGGACAGGGCTACCATCCTGCCACCTGGCCCTCACTCTGGTTCTCCTGGGGCTTCTGCAGCACGGGCTCGCTCTTCTGGGGCTGGAGCTTCTGCTGCTTCTGCTGCTGGAGGAGCTGATGACAAGCACTCCAGCACCAGCCACCTCCACAGCACCTGCACCCTTCACCCCTGAGACTGAGCGACCAAGAGGACTGCCAGAGACTCATTTTTGTCTTATAGCTTGTTGTTAATAAAGTCTATTTTTGATTCACACACTTGCTTCATTCCTTTTTTTTAATAAAGTCTTGCTGGAAACTTTTAGAAATGGTTGAGCCTTTGCATGCTTGTGGGATGGGTTAAGATAGCTGTGGGATGGGTTGAGATAGCTCTGGGATGGGCAGGGATACCTGTGGGATGGGTAATAGCTGTGGGGATAGATAAACCTCCAGTGCAAGCATAGTGGGACTGTATGGTCCACCCTCCCAGGTGCCACACCTACGGCCCTTTATTATCAATAATAATGTAATAATTATCCACACATGTCAACACAAACACAACTCTTTATTAAATGCCCTGTTCATTGTAGTCCAACCAAACATACATGGCCCAATCTCATCTGTGTGATGAGACAGGCTGAAGGAAGCATCCATTAAGCATCTACCATCCTGTCTTGCCACTCCACTGCTCCAGCTGGGGAGTTGCACCATTGTCTCAGGAGGTTGCGCTGCTTCTTTGCTTCATGTGAGGCTCTGTTGGGGCCTTGCACATCCTGAGTGTCTATCAGGTTTCGCCCTTGCCTCCATTCCCCAGGCTCCATGTCCCCATTGCCTTGTTGGATGTCCATGAGCCTGTTCTGCAAGACTGGGTAGCGGGTGTCCATGAGATTGTGCAGGATGCAGCAAGCTTCCATGATCCTCCTCACGGTCTCTGGGCAATGCTGCATGGTGGTGAGAAGTACCTGGAACCGGTTGGCCAGGATGCCAAAGGCGTTCTCCACCCCCCCCCTTGCCCTGGACAGCCTGTAGTTGAAGATCCTCTCTTCACGGGTGAGGAGTCTGGAAGTGTAGGGCTTCATGAGGTAGGTTGTGAGGGAGAAGGCGTCATCCCCCACGATGAAGTAGGGCACATCTTGTGTGTCGTTGGGCAGGGGTTCTGGATCTGGGAAGCCCACGATGAGGTTGCTTTCCAGCTCCTCCTTGAGGTGACTGGCGTTGTATACCTGGGCATCTGAAGCTGACCCGTTGCCTGAAGCATCAATGTACATGAACATGTAGTCAGCATTGACCATGGCGAAGAGGAGGATGCTGAAGAAGCCCTTGTAGTTGAAATAAGTGGACTCCGACTTGGCTGGAGCTTTGCAGGCCATGTGCTTGCCATCTATGGCTCCAACGGTGTGTGGTAAGTTCCACTTCTGATACCACTGCTCTGCAACTTTCTTCCATCCTTCTTCAGTGGAGGGGTACTGGAGGAGCTCCTCCTTGTATTCTTCGATGATGGCCTGCACCACTTCTCTGACCACAATGCTGATGGTGTTGGATGGCACCCTCCAGCTGTACTGCATGCTCCTGTAGGTGGTCCCAGAGGCCAGGTGGTGCAGAGTGAGTGCCACTTTGAGCCCAGGTTCCAGGCTGGGCCGGAAGCTGGTGTTTGCCTTGGTCAACCTGGGTGTCAGCCGCTGCACAACTTCATCAAACATGGCTGGAGGCATCCTGATGAAGTTCTGGAATGCCCGAGTGTCTTCGCTCCTGAGCTCCACCATCAGCTTGTTGTACAGGCCATCCTCTGCTCTTCTGGCGAACCATCTTCGGATCCAGACTCTTTTTGGGTGGCTCGTTTTCTTCTTGCAGTAGAGTTCACAGAGCCTGCAGATGGCTTCGCACTGTTGCAGAATGATGGTGGCTGCTGAAAGGACTTTATTACAATACACGGTGGACATGACTGGATGCTGTGGAAGAGGAAGAGCCAGATGAAGGCTGCAGAGGTCTGCACCACTGGGCTGCTGTTCTGAAAGTGCGATGCAGGCGAGTTGCTCCCCCTTTTTATAGGCAGTATAGGTTTTCCGCTAGGCATCCTCTAGGCATCCTCTAGACATCCTTAATATCTGAGATAGGTTCCCTCTGCGAACGTTTTTTCCATTTTAAATGCTTTGTTTCCATTCTGCATGTGCTAGGCATGCATTCTGCATCCGTTCCGCTTCCTCCCTGCGTCCGGGCGGATGCGAGTTGTGCGGATGCGCAGCGGATGCCTAGCGGATATACCGGTTGCATAATGGATGCGTAACGGATGCCTAGCGGATGCGTAGCGGATGCAGAACGGACAAACTGGATACATTTTCCGCCGATGAAACGTCCATAAACGGATGCTGGACGGATAGAGAGGAAGCCAAAAGGAGGCAGTGAGTACATCGCGTTTTCGAACGGATGGCAAGGTTTTTTGTCCGTTTGACATCCTCTTTGCATCCGTTGGTTCAGTGTGACATGGGCTTAAGATCTTGATACTGGATTTTCCCACTTTCCAAAGATTCAGGAAGTAGGAAGAGGTTCTCAACTCTGAGGAGCCCTGACTTTGTGGGCATATGCAATCACCTTCTCTAAGCAGTATAATTGGATATCTCCCCCATGGAGAAAGGTGTCATAAAAGATCATGTAAGGTCCCAGCTCACCCACAAACACTCTATTCAGAGGTGTTAGGAGACTTGGAGCATAAGCAACCTCAGGCAGCAGCTGGTTTAAGAAGTCTTCCCAAGGATGAGCCATTTCTGAAACTGTTCAGGGTTGGGCAGCTTGTCTTTCACTCGATCCCATTTAGGGATTTAGAGGTAAGAACCATCCTAAAACAAATAGTCAAGCAACCAATATTCAATAGGTTGAATAACACTAGACTGCTGTCCTCCCAAATCCAGGCAACATGCCGGGAGAATTTGGGATGTGTTGAACTTTGTGGATCCTTTTGAAAGGCAACTTCATGTTGAGTGTACATAGCATTCCGTGCTGGAGGCTCATCAATTTTTGTTCATTTTCAAGGTGTCACTGAACTCCTTAGAAGGAATGGCCACAACTGACATAGAAAAGGTTATTTATTATCCAACTATTTAATTTATAGGGAGCATGGTGGCCGATTGGTTAAAATGTTGGGCTTATTGACTGGAAGGTCAGCAGATTGAGACCAAGTGCCATGTGACAGGGTGAACTCCTGTTACTTGCCCAGCTCCTGCCAACCTAGCAGTTTAAAAACCTAAAAATGCAAGTAGATAAATAGGTACCACTGTGTTCTTTACAGTTCGGCATATAGTTGCCCAGAAACATGACCATACAAGCATATTTGAATAACTGTGGCTCTTCAACTGTTAATCAGAGATGAATATGATCCCCAGAGTTGGACACAATTGGATAGGGTAAAGCTTTATCTTTATTTAATTTCTGAAACACGAAATGCTGGGGTCAAACCAGCTATGGAAGCCATAGGCCTTAAATCGAAGATAGCATGTTCCAGTCAGTAATAATACAACTCCCCTCCTCCCCCCGAAATAAAGATCTCATAGACATTGTCTTTTGTAGTCAGTAGTTTCTTGTCCTTCTGGACCACATACAGGCTTAGATCTAAATGCAAGTTTTTTAGAAAACACATTTTCCTATATCGCTAGAAAAGCATATCCAGGCTGGCATCCGGATTCAGCTGAAAGATTTCATCTTGAATTCATTTACATTTGGCATTTGCATGCTGATGTCTTTGACACTCCAATGGTTGGATTTCAAAGCCTGTTTCCCCTCTTTTATCTGCCCTGAATGAGACATCTCAGTAAGCTGCAGATAAAGGCGGAAGTCCTTTGTCTGAGACTGCAGAAGCACAGCCAGCTGTGAAGAAAACTTGCTGAACTTTCAAGGCAGCTTGTCTGGTTTTGAGCCACAGCAGTGACTCTATTTTAAAAAAAAAAAAAAAAGGAGGGGGGAATGGAGGATGGGAATGACATTTCTTGCTCAAACTATTGTGAAAATGCTTGTGTGTGTGTGTGTGTCCCCACCCCATTTTGATCTTCCTGCTGACTTGTATTGTCATGGTTCATTGGGATGAGCTAGCAGTACAATGGTGTCATAGTTTTTAGGACTGTTGTAATTATTTCTATTATGTATATATCCCTTTAAAAAGTTTTGAGTATCTTTCTGTTTTGAGTACCTCTACTATTGTTTAATATTTTAAACAATAATATAAATAAAATAATAATTAATCTTTGTAATCCCCCATTTAATAAAGAACCAATAAAAACAGCAGAGCATAATTAGAAAATACCAGATCTTTAAAAAAACAATGTATTCCTCCCTCCCCCTTGGATTTCATAACTCTTTTGGACTTTGTGGAATTTGACATCTTGAGGCAGTCAAAGTATCATTTCCTAAACCTACATTACTCCATCTCTTTTTTAAGATCAGGGGTGGGGAACTGTGCCTTTTAGGGAGCAGACAGATACAATGATTAAGTTACTAGTTTGGAAACTAGGAAATAGTAACTTTTAGTCCTGCTTTAGGTACAAAAACTGGTTGGATAATTTCTCGGTTCAACCCATTTCAGGGATTGTTGTTGTGGGAAAATAAGAGAAGAAAAGAGTATTAGATATGTTTTCCATCTTAAATATTTTATATTTGTATGATATATGATAAAAGCAGGAAAGAAATAAATATTATATGATAGCTTTCAACCTCTCTTACCAATGGTCATGGCTACTGCAAGTTATTTCATGTTGTTGGTATTGCAGTTTGCATTTTGCACTTCCACAGAGAAGGCACGGTACATAAAAGCGAATCTACTTTAAATCAATTTTGATCCTTTGTAATTATATATTTATATTATAATCAATATAACATTCTTAATATCAATAGGGAAGTGGTTGCCATTGCCTCTAGCTGTGGCATTCCCAGATTGCCTCCTATTCAAATACTTTCTTGAGGAAATAAAAACTGATAATAATTCTGTAAGTATCAGAATTAAATAATTAAATTAAAATCATTATCCTTCCCTTGAGCTGGAATTATGAGATCATCAATTTCTCCATGAATTTAAATGGAAACTGTCTATCAGAGGCTAGGGCAAGGAAAATTTCTTTCATCATGATCTTAGACCTTTAAACATGGATGAATACACCCCCATTTCATATAAAGCTTACCAAGGATGGAACATTTGGTGCTTCCTAAAATATACATTTTTTTTCCAAAATAAAGTGACCTGGTTTGATAGTTTTCTGGAATAAATTTTTCCAGACCATGAAGTGTTTAGGAATATTCTCAACATGCCTTAGCTCACCTATCCTTCCAAGAATAGCCAATTACCTCTCACTGATTTAATTTTTCAAGAGATGAAAGATTTGAAAAATCTGATCATAACAGATAATCAGAGTTGGAAGGAACCTCATAGGTCATCTAGTTCAACCCCCCACCCAAGTGGGAGGTCCTACACCATTTCTGGCAAATGGTAGTTCAATCTCTTCTTGAAAGTCTCAAGTGATGGCGCTCCCACGACTTCTGAGGGCAAGCTGTTCCATTGATTGATTGTTCTCATTGTCAGAAAGTTTCTCCTTATTTCCAGGTTAAATCTCTCCTTATTCAGTTTCCATCCATTATTCCTTGTCTGGCCTACAGGCAATTTGGGAAATAACTTGACTCCTTCCTCTCTGTGGCAGCCCCTCAAATATTGGAAGATTGCTATCATGTCTCCCCTGGTCCTTCTCTTTACTAGACTAGCCAAGCCCAATTGCTGTAACTGTTCTTCATATGTTTTAGTCTCCAGTCCCCTAATCATCCGGGTTGCTCTTCTCTGTACCTTTTCTAGAGTCTCAACATCTTTTTTATAATGTGGTGACCAAAACTGGATGCAGTACTCTATGTGTGGCTTTACTAAGGCTTTATAGAGTGGTATTAGTACCTCACTTGATCTTGATTGTATCCCTCTGTTAATGCAAGTTAGGACTGCATTAGATTTTTGTTCTCATCTTTCCACACACACTGACCCTGTAATTCAGCAATATATAAAGAACTAGTCCTGCATGCATATCCATGCCTTTTGCTTTCACATGTTTACACTTTAAATTTTATATCATTTGGGGAAGAATATTCCTTATTTTTCTGATGCATTGGATGTCTGTGGCAGAGGGCATTCTCTTATTTGCTACCCACTAGTTGAATTGGGATGTGTAGGAACATAGGAATTTTAGGAGTTGTAGCCCCAATACATAATAAGATTGTTATGTTGAAGAAAGCTAATATACAAAGCAAATGCATTTCATTTCAAGGGAACCGATAGGGTTGGGGTTATTTTGTTGTTTTGTTTTTGGTAGTTCTATAGAGACTATAGCATTAAGTGATCAATTTGGATGTGAAAATTACAATTTATAAAGGAAAAGACAATTATAGTCTTGATTTGCTTTTTTTAAAATCATGGATTGGGATCTTGCTGGATTTCCAGTTTATACAGAAGCTGAAAATGGATTTGAGATTATGGAAATACATCACATAAGAAGCCTGGGAAGTCTTCTGATCTTTTTGGCACATCACCCATAGATGTTTTAGCATGCCATGCAAAACAGGAGTATTATAAATGAAAAGCAAGTTCCAAATCCAGCAGAGAAGGAACAATAGCCACATTCTCAAGGGTTTTCTTTTGTATGCAGAAAGCTGATCTTCAATTCAGAAGAGAAACTCAATATGTTTACATAGAGAAAGGACAACATTGTTCTTCTCCAGGTCTTTCCAAAGCATCGCAATAGACCTGTGATGAGAAGGACACCTGTTCCAGATGTACACAGTGGTGCCATCCCATGAAAAAGGTGGAGTTTGGGAGGGAGTTGTTGCTCCTTTGACAGCCTGCCCATCATGCAGGGAAAACTATGGTCTGTGTGTCCTAGAGGGGGCAGGGACGAAGGCTAAAAGCTTTCAGTGTAACTCTCATCCGTCATGTCTCCAAATCCACATTTCATTATGGCTGTTTTGAAAAGAAAAAAAAATGTTCACAAGATCAGCCAGTGAAAAAAATCATCTACTACTGAGATAACTGCAGTTTGTATAAACAAGCAATGTTAAATATATGGCTTAAAGAACTGTTACCTGGCAGTGTGTATATAAATTCTATTTAAATGGCGCACCAGTGGTTTGTTTAGAAATCATTTAACTTAGTAAGTGATTGGCAGGGCTGGCAATCAGATTTGGGGTGTGTGTGCGAGAGAGAGAGAGAGAGAGAGAGAGAGAGAGAGAGAGAGAGAGAGAGAGAGAGAGAGAGAGAGAGAGAGTGATTTGGCATGTCTCAAAAATTGCTAGTTTGGTTTTTAATTTTAATTTAACTTTATTTCTCTAAATCAGCTGAAATGTAAATGTAAGATAAACTGTATTGCTCATAAGAAAAAGCTAAAGGCAATCTTTTTATCTGAGTAATAAAAGGATTGTCCCAATGTTGACCTAGACAAAAAAAGGCAAACATTATGTGGTCTTTCAAGCTCTGCAGTTCAAAAAAGCAGGCGGGGTGGCTGAAAAATGGGATACAAAGCTTACTTGGTTCTATCTCACATGGTTTGCCAGCCTTTGTGATAGCATTTCTCAAACCAGAAAACTAAAAAAAAAAAAAAAAGATTTCTCCTCCTATTCCAAACTTCCACTATGTGGAGACCCATAATGGAAGTTTCAGCTGATCCAGTTGAGATTTGCTGATTGGTTCATCAAATGAATTATTTGGACAGGATATGATTGTTTTATCTTTTTATTCTGGAAAAAAAATGGAAGGGCCCAAAATACTGCAACCTAACTAGCATTGTTGGCATCTGGGTTTTTGAGATTGTGGAAGAGTTCCAATTCCAGAATAGAATTATTTTGCTCTGAACCGCAACAATGACTGAAGCTCTTTCTTAACTTCAGTACAGGAGAATTCTCTTGGTCCAGTTCTTAATAGTTTTGCACATCTGTTTTGTTTTATTTTGCATTAATTAGCATCAGCACAATTTGTTTCAAAAATGCATGCCAAGTGAACTTTATCTCAAAATGACACACTTGGAATTCAGAGAAATGCAAAAACAAATGGATTCCTAAATACAAATTTGAAATATCTGTAGCAATACTAATGGGTAAACTATAACAAATACACAACTGCAATATTATATGGACATTAGTCTCCTATAGAGATTAGTCTACTGTAGTTTTCTGATAACATATGATTTGTGATGGGAATTTTACTCCAATTTGAGTTTGGGATTCAAAATTGGGAAACAAAAATAACAGTTTGCTTCTGCCTTCCCTCCTGCCTGTCATGTGGTTTGCATAGATTTTCACTTGGCACAGAGTCAGTCTTCATAAAATCAATAAGGGAGAACCTCACTGTGTGCATCTGTGGCCACGAGTTGCACACAAGGACTTTAATATAACCCCAGTTCCAATCAAGCTGCCAAACCGAGACTATTTCACGAACCATTAGCCGTGACAATAAGGATCTATGGCCCCCGAAGGAGCTCCGAGGGTTAAGTTTCTCAGAGCATGGAAAAATCAAATGGGTCTGACTCAAATAAGCTGCCTGTCTGGGTAACATCAAGAGTTCCCTCAATGTTCTGTCATGTGGCCGATAGTTTGCATGCCTGAAAACTGTATAGGAATGCAATATTTCCTACGCAATGTGTGGTTTGCTCCTTCTGCTCCAGCTGTATTTTCTTTGCTATGTTCTTGGGTTCTGACATTGCTAAGAGCAAGTCCAACAGTGCTGCAGAAAATGCACATTCTCCTATCCTTTCTTTTTTTCCTTTCAAAGAGTACTCTGCATCAAAACAGAGAGAAACTGAAACACATTGGGTTCCCTGGGCAAGTGGCTCAGTTTGGAAAGAACTCTACTTAGTAAAGAGTGCAGAGAAAGAATGGTAAGATTTGTGTGTCATCTTGACAGACTGGAGGAAGCAAGAGACAGGCATGGTTGACATCATGGAAGAAAAAGAAAAGAATAATGACCTTATGGTCACAACTTTATTATGGATTACAAATTGAAGAATAAATAAAGCAAAATTTCTGGTTATTGACATCAGCAGTTATAAAAGATATCTTTTGGTGAAATCTTTATTTATTTCCTTTTATTACAAAAACAGGAAGATGGAAAAAGAACAATTAAAACATAGCAAAGTCTGCCAGGAAACAATAAGTTACCTAGAATCTATTGAATATTCAGCATAGAAATATTTGTCCAGTATGAAATGAACAATTACAAAAAAAAAAAAAAAAACCGAGATAAAAATGTTTTCTGAAGATAGATAGATTATTTATTCTCCATTAAACTAAAGTAAGATTGATATTCTACAGATACAGCTTTTCCATATCTGTTATTCCAGAAACATTGTTTTCAGAACAAAACCAGCAAAAAAGGAGAGTCCTCTGACTATTAAGTTACATTTACATGTAGTATTAAGCGATGTACATGATTTTTCTTAGAGAAGGAAGGAAGGAAGGAAGAAAGGAAGGAAGGAAGGAAGAAGGAAGGTGTGTGTATGTGTATATATAATTTTATTGAAAGTTTTAATAACAAGAACTAATACAACTTAAATAGATTGAAAAATAATAAAGAGAATTAAGAAGTAAAATAAAAGCTAAAGTGAAAAAAGAGAAAAAGTAGAAGTAAAAAAAGAAAGACAGACATAAATAAATGCCTTCCAGTGCATATTGGACAGCAAATGTCACCTCTACAAAGAAATTGAAGAAACAGTGGATCAACCACCAAATGCTGCACGAAAATTATGCAGACTGCTTACGAACAGAAGCATGACAAAATAGCAACAATGGGCATTGGAATATCTGCAAGAAATACCCTTTGTGTGCAAGCAAGAAGTGGTGGGGCCACCAAATTGACAAAGTAATAGAAAATAAAGAAGTTAAAATGCACTGGGACTTTAGAATTCAAACAAACATTTGCCATCTGTGTTTTCCAGATCTAACAGTTATCAATAAGAAAGACAAAATGTCTGGGTTGTGGACATTGCAATACCTGGAGACCACAGAATAGGAGAGAAAGAAGTGGAGAAAATCATAAAATATGAAGAGGTGAAAATAAAAGTAGAATGACTGTACCAAAAGAAAGCAAAGGTAATACCAAGAGTAATATTTTTATTTATTTATTTATTTTCCAACTATATTATTTTAATAAATAAATTAAGATGGCAAAATATTCTTTCCTCTTTCTATTTTTGCACATCAATAGAATAGAATAGAATAGAATAGAACAGAACAGAACAGAACAGAACAGAACAGAATAGAATAGAATAGAATAGAATAGAATTCTTTATTGGTCAAGTGTGATTGGACACACAAGGAATTTATCTTGGTGCAAATGCTCTCAGTGTACATAAAAGAAAAGAAACATTCGTCAAGAATCATAAGGTACAACACTTAATAATTCATGTTTACATATGGCAAGAGGATATTGAAAAACAATACAGATAAAATTGCAAAATCTGAGATCCCCATTAGTATCTTGTAGAGTGCTCCAACCACCATTGATCTGATACAGTGTTTATGAGAACAAACTTCAAAGATGGCTGGAGGATGTAGCATAGCAATTAAAGGCCCTGTCACACTGCCCAACGGATTGAAAACGTTAACAACGAATGAGAAAAATGTTCCATCCGTTGTTATCCGCTCTCAGAAGGGGCAAAAATTTACATAACCGGAGCGGATAACATGGAAAGGAATGGACGCGGGGAGGACGCAGGGCAGATGGAAAGCGAATGCGGAATGGAAGCCCAGCGGATGGAAGCGGATGAGAGTGGATGGCACATCCGCTAGGCTTCCGGGAGACCTCAGCAAAGCGGACACGGAACGGATACAGCGGATGCAGAATGGACGCCGAACAGATGAAGCAGATGCACAGCGGATGCACAGCGGAAGCCTAGCAGATGCCGAGCGTTAATTGCACATGTGGGGAGAATGCATTGCGTCAGCCCCACGGATATAACGGAAGCAGCTCAGAAGCAGGTCGCCATTCAGAGGAAAGACCTGCTTCCAGACACATCGACTGCCTTGCCTGCCCTGCCTGCAAGTCTGCCTGCAAGCCTTGCTGCCAGCCTTGCTGCCAGCCTCCCTGCCAGCCTTGCTGTCTGCCTGCCTGCCAGCCTTGCTGCCAGCCAGTCTGCCTGCCAGCCTTGGTTCATGCCTGCCTGCCAGCCTTGGTGCCTGCCTGCCTGCCTGCCAGCCTTCCTGCCAGCCTTGGTGCTGCCTCCCTGCCAGCCTTCCTGCCAGCCTTCCTGCCAGCCTTGGTGCATGCCTGCCTGCCAGCCTGCCTGCCTGCCTGCAAGCCTGCCTGCAAGCCTTGGTGCCTGCCTGCCTGCCAGCCTTCCTACCAGCCTTGGTGCCTGCCTCCCTGCCAGCCTGCCTGCCAGTCTTGGTTCCTGCCAGCCTCCCTGCCAGCCAGCAACCCCACAACCATGCGGAAGCACAGCAAGCCTCAGCCATCTGCTGCCAGCCCTTGCAAGAGGGACAGGGCTACCATCCTGCCCCCTGGCCCTCACTCTGGTACTTCTGGGGCTTCTGCAGCACGAGCTCGCTCTTCTGGAGCTGGGGCTTCTGCTACTTCTGCTTCTGGAGGAGCTGATGACAAGCACCCCAGCACCAGCCACCTCCACAGCACCTGCACCCTTCACCCCTGAGACTGAGCAACCAAGAGGACTGCCAGAGACTCATTTTTGTTTTATAGCTTCTTGTTAATAAAGTCTATTTTTGATTCATACACTTGCTTCATTTCTTTTTTTTAATAAAGTCTTGGTGGAAACTTTTAGAAATGGTTTAAGCCTTTGCATGCTTGTGGGATGGGTTAAGATAGCAATGGGATGGGCAGGGATACCTTTGGGATGGGTAAGGATAGCAGTGGGATGGGCAGGGATATCTTTGGGATGGGCAGGGATACCTGTGGGATAGGCAGGGATACCTTTGGGATGGGTAATAGCTGTGGGATAGGTAAACCTCCAGTGCAAGCATAGTGAGACTGTATGGTCCACCCTCCCAGATGCCACACCTTTGGCCCTTTATTGTCAATAACAATTTATTCATTGATCCACACATTTGAACATAAACACAACTCTTTATTAAATGCCCTGTGCATTGTAGGCCCACCCAACATACATGGCACAATCTCATCAGTGTGATGGGACAGGCTGAAGGAAGCATCCATTAAGCATCTATCATCCTGTCTTGCCACTCCACCGCTCCAGCTGGGGAGTTGCACCAGTGTTTCAGGAAGTTGCGCTGCTTCTTCCCTTCCCGTGAGGCTCTGTTGGGGCCTTGCACATCCTGAGTGTCTATCAGGTTTCACCCTTGCCTCCATTCCCCAGGCTCCATGTCCCCATTGCCTTGCTGGAGGTCCATGAGTCTGTTCTGCAAGACTGGGTAGCGGGTGTGCATGAGATTGCGCAGGATGCAGCAAGCTTCCACGATGTTCCTCACAGTCTGTGGGAGATGCTGCATGGTGGTGAGAAGTACCTGGAACCTGTTGGCCAGGTTGCCAAAGGCATTCTTCACCACCCGCCTTGCCCTGGACAGCCTGTAGTTGAAGATTCTCTCTTCACGGTTGAGGTATTTGGAGGTGTAGGGCTTCATGAGGTAGGTTGTGAGGGAGAAGGCGTCATCCCCCACGATGAAGTAGGGCACATCTTGCGTGTCATTGGCCAGGGGTTCTGGATCTGGGAAGCCCACGATGAGGTTGCGTTCGAGCCTACCCTTGAGGTCACTTGCGTTGTATCCCTGGGCATCTGAACATGACCTGTTGCCTGAAGCATCGATGTACATGAATTTGTAGTCAGCATCCATCATGGCAGAGAGGATGATGCTGAAGAAGCCCTTGTAGCTGTGATAAGAGTTGGCTGGTGCTTTGCAGGCCACGTGCTTGCCACCGATGGCTTCAGCGGTGTGTTGGAAGTTCCACCTCTGATACCATTGCTCTGCAACTTTCTTCCATCCTTCTTCAGTGGAGGGGCACTGGAGGAGCTCCTCCAGGTTTTCTTCGATGATGGCCTGCACCACTTCTCTGACCACAATGCTGATGGTGTTGTGTGGCACCCTCCAGCCGTACTGCAGGCTCCTGTAGGTGGTCCCTGAGGCCAGGTGGTGCAGAGTGAGTGCCACCTTGAGCCCAGGGTCCAGGTTGGGCTGGAAGTTGGTGTTTGCCTTGGTCAACCTGGGTGTCAGCCGCTGCACACCTTCGTCAAACATGGCTGGAGGCATCCTCATGAAGTTCTGGAATGCCCAAGTGTCTTTGTTCCTGAGTTCCACCATCAGCTTGTTTTACAGTCCATCCTCTGCTCTTCTGGCGAACCATCTTCGTACCCAGATGCTTCTTGGCCGCCTCTTTTTCTTCCCGTAGTAGAGTTCACAGAGCTTGTAGATGGCTTTGCACTGTTCCAGAAGGATGGTGGCTGCCAAAAGGACTTTGTTACGATCCACGGTGGACATGACTGGATGCTGTGGAAGAGCAAGAGTCAGATGAAGGCTGCAGAGGTCTGCACCGCAGGGCTGCTGTTCTGAAAGTGAGATCCAGATGTGTTGCTCCCCCTTTTTATAGGCAGTATAGGTGTCCCTTTGCATCCTCTAGGCATCCTCTAGGCATCCTCTAGACATCCTTAGTATCCGAGATAGGTCCCCTCTGCGAACATTTTTTTCGTTTTACATGCTTTGTTTACGTGCTGCATCTGCTAGGCATCCGTTCTGCATCCATTCTGCATCCGTTCCGCTTCCTCCCTGCGTCCGAGCGGATGCGAGTTGCGCAGATGCGTAACGGATGCCTAGCGGATATAGCGGATGCGTAACGGATGCAGAACGGATGCCTAGCAGATGCCTAGCGGATGTAGAACAGACGAATTGGTACATTTTCCGCGCAAAAGTTTTGAGCAGCTCAAAACTTTCTGAGCAGATGAAACGTCCATAAACGGATGCTGGACGGATAGAGAGGAAGCAAAACGGAGGCAGTGAGTACAGAACGGATACATCGCGTTAACCAACGGATGGCAAGCTTTTTTGTCCATTTTACATCCTCTTTGCATCCGTTGGTGCAGTGTGACATGGGCTTAAAGTACTGAATTAGGAGCAGGTAAACTCATGTTCCTAGTCTACCTTAGGAAGCTTTCTAAGTGACTTTGAACCAATCCTTTTTTCTAAGCCCAGCCTACATTATATGACTATGAGAAAAAAATGAGAGAAGGGATCAGTAACTAAACTCTCTGGATAAAACTCAGTAACTAAACTCACCTGGATAAAAGATGGGATGTAATTCTAATAAATAAGATTAGGTATCACAAGTACTTTGCGGTAATGCCCATCCTAGGAATGATTTTAACCAATTCACATTCTTCATGCTCAGTGTTAATAGTGCCTGTTCATAATATTAGGGATCAAACTTGGAAATGGGAGTGGGCATGGGAAAAAGAGAGAGAAAAATTAACTTCGTAGTATCCCATTTCCATCTTTCAGAATAATAGGAGCCCCCTTGTTTTTTTACAAAAACAAAACAAAACACAGTTTTAGTTTTTCTCCTTGTTTTCTGCAAATATACCACTATTTAATATGTACATTATCAGATCCCAAACAAATCAATTAAAAACTCTGAAAGTTCTCACATGTATTTTATCTTTCTGATGAATGCAATACCAAGGCAGATGGGGCAAAAGCAATTGAAAATGTTTTATATCAGAGTAGCCATCGCTCATTAGCACTAAAAAAAATCATTTTCATTTGGACTCACCTCACATTCAAATGAGGTGTTTCTAAATTTCTTTTTTGTTATGTCTGTTCTGCCTGCTGTATACATTACAGATGAAAGCAATCATGAGGTGTGTTGTTTTTATTTAAATACCCGCATGCAGAGGTGACTCATGTGTGTCAAAATAACTTCACTGTTACGGTACAATTTCCTAACAACTGAAATAGACCAGTAGTTCCCGAACTTTTTTAAGTGTAAAGATTTCTTTTGAGTGTCACAGATTTTTGCAGTTAGTAGCTCTACCTTTACCATCTATTAAAACATTCACAAAAACTCTCTCTGATTCAGGAACACATTTAAATAAATACATATTGTATGAATCATCACAGCATTTGCAAAAATATACTCAAGATATATTTTCTGATTAATTACATGGAGTCATTTAATGAGATGGATGGAGTCCTTTTGCATCTTTCAGGCACTGGAAATGTGGCCAAAGCAACGATCATTTCAATTCAGGTCAGATTCTACATCCAGATAGTTTCTTGATTTAGATCTCGATACAACAAATATAGAAAATCTAATTTCAATTACGCAAGTTCTGGAAAAAAAAGTACATAGCTTTATCATTTTAGATGTGGAGTCCTTGGTGCTGTCTGAACTCTGGTGGTACAGTGATTAAAATGCAGGCAAACTCTGCCCACAGTCTGGAATTTGATCCTGATGGACTCAAGATTGACTCACCCTTCCATCCTTCCAAGTTCAATAAAATGGGGACCCAGGTGGCTGGGGGCAATATGCAAATAATTCTTCTACATTATAAACCACTCAGGTAGTGCTATAAGCTTAAAGCACTATGGGATGATATTCAGTATAAAACTAAATGCTATTGTATGACAGAATGGATAAAAAATAGATCATGTCAAACAGAAACTTCCACAGACAGCTCCACGGTCAGAAGAAACCACAAGCTACAGACTTAGACCTTCAGTAACACAAACCGGAACTGCTTATAATGTCTCATTCTGACATAATTTCAGCACCAGTTGTTTCCCGTGTGCTAGAGCTATTTCTGATTTAGGTGTCCCTTCTGAGGATTATTAGGTAGGAAGAAAAGGTGATTTTTCTGAAATCCACTTATTAGTGATTCTACAATCCAAATATGAATGATTTCTTCTACCAGTGGCTTTATGAAGTTGAATAAAATGGGACCCAAAGATGAAAACTTCAAATACTTCTCAACCTAAAACCATGGCTTGAGGGAGAAAAAATCCCCCAACACCTATTTGTGAGACCTACTTGCGAGATGAGGAGCACCTTTGCTCTATAACAGTGATGGCTAATCTTTTCGGCACCAAGTACCCAAAAGGAGCACCTGCGCATCCTCAAAATGCAATATGTGTGTGTCTACCCGCATGCAACCCACAAATGTGCAGCAGAGACTTGAAGACCAGCTGGATGGTGGGAGGCGTGCGCATGTATGCACAGCGAAGCTGAGCTGGGGCAATGGCTCACATGTCTACAGAGAGGGCTCTGTGTGCCACTTGCTGAGGTTTTTTTTAAAAATGTGATTTCTCATTGCCTCCTTCCTAGGCTGTGAGAAAGTAACTCCCCCAAGGTCACTCAGCTGGCTTTGGGTGTAAGGCAAACTCCAGGTCTCCCACTTTCTTGCTTGATGCCTTAATCATTACACCAAACTAGCTCTTGATAAATTATTCGGTATGTGACACCCTTCAGTCACACATCTTTATGCAACTTGTTTTTAATAATAGCCTCATATACTGTAATTGTCTAAAGTTTCAATCTTGTACATGTCTTCCCAAAACTCAATGGGACTTGCATTTTGTTGCATAAGTTTTCCATCTTAAATGCACTTTATAACTGGGAGTAAATCCCACTGAACCATTGTGGGTTTCTTATCTGAATAAAAGTGCCTTAAGCTTGCCCTGCTTGTTTCGTTAAAAGCAATAAGACTTGACTTGCTGCTAACTTTAGCTGAGCTGGGGCCAAAGTAGTCCCCCGCCTTTTTTTTTTTTTTTTGGCAAGCAGGGTCCAGAATAAAACATTCTCTATGCCTGTCTTTAGTCACAGCAACATTGTTGTCGGCCTCAGGACCTCCTTGTTTGTCCTTTGTATCTTTGGTTGCTAACTAATAAGAGCAGCAACTCAGACCATTTGTGTATTTATTATTTCTTGCCCTAAAATGTGACCACATAATGAAGAGGAGGACGCATATCTGGCAAGGAGTCTAGGAAAAACGCTGGAAAATTCTTCTTGTTATTCTTTGAGTCTGATGTTAACACAATATTTCTGGACGATGTGATTTTAAGGAACAGCAGCGGCAGCCGCCACTAGCTGGGTGTCTGCCCTGTTTTAAACAAGCAGCTGCACATTTTCACATCCTGTCCAGAGAAAGCTGCTGTAATACCTTCCAAAATGCAAACTTTTCATTGAATAAATCTTTACTTGACCAGACAAACATACAGAATGATTTCACAGTAGACCTGCCCTCTTGCTTGCTTTCTATTGCAGATCTTCTGAATATGCTCATTCTGTGGGAGGTGTAGAGCTGGGGTATAAAAACAGAATAAAAATTCAACATTAAAAGGAGAGGGGAGGAAATCCTTAGTACTCACTTGTCATCAATTTTGATTGACCCAGCCTCCTTGGAACCCACACCTTCTGTCTTTAATATATTACTCCTTAAAACTTAAAGCTAACAAGAAAACTTTGGATTGAACCAATGTAATGTACACATAGGGAGGGGAATTCATCTCTGCTCACAGGTTTATTGTTGTGAGGAAAATAGGAAGAGAAAGAAGAAATATTAGATATGTTCACCACCTTGTGCTTTATAAAAATAATGACAGGATAAAGATGGATGGATGGATAGATAGATAGATAGATAGATAGATAGATAGATAGATAGATAGAT
>BLBF01000033.1:20332706-20349581 GCA_015471245.1 Laticauda colubrina
ATGAATGAATGAATGAATGAATGAATGAATGAATGAATGAATGAATGAATGAATGAATTTTGGAGCAGTTTGACTTTTTATAAAACTGGTTTTCGAATTACTTTTGTTGTTTGTTGCTTTCCATTTCCTATGAGGCAACTCTGGGCAGTTTATAACAACATTAGGATATTTTGTTATCCTAATGTCTATTTTGAATTGTACACAATACTTAAGGGCTTCAAGGGGACAATTTATTTTTTACTTCCTGGACATATATATTGATTGAATAATAAAGAAAATCTTCTATAAGTGGCATATATACCAATCCAATAATAATTAAAATAGGAAAACATCAAATAAAAAGAAAAAAATCATAATGATGAGAAGCAAAAATTATAAATTACAACCCATCACACTGAGGAAAAACTATCCAATCACCTCTTATTATAAAAGCAATTCAACTCTCAGTCACTTCAGGGAGTGGGGAGGACAAACCTGAAAAAAATTCCTAAGGATAAAAATAATTAATACATGTTTATAACTTTGTTTACAAAGGAAAAGTCAGGAACAAAACCAAGAGAAACTACAAAAATGCATGTTCTAATACAAATCTAAAACCAAACAAAATATATTTAAATTTATTTAAATTTATAAGCAGTTCAATTTCCATATGTTTCACATAAATATGAAAGATTGTGCATTAAGCGATCCATTTGTATGGTAAAAGTTAAGTGATCTCAATAAAGGACATACATGCACATGTTTCTCTCCCTCCCTCCTTCCCTCCCCCATGTGAGTGTGTGTGTGTGTGTGTGTATGTGTGTGTATTCAGGGATGTTGTTTTCATCTTATAATAACTCTTGGCATAAATTGAATTTTAATATTTTAGGAGAATAAGACTGAAAGCTAAAAAAAAGATTATTTTAAAGTGTATTGAATGCTTTTGTTCAATATAGTCCAAAATTTTATCATTTAATTTTTCTCCCATAATCACAGAAAGATTTTCTCATTGTCTTTTGTGGGATTTTTTTTTCAAATTACCATCCCAGGGTATTTCTTAGTAGCCTCGCATCCAAATATCCCCCCAATCCAACTCCGATTAGCTTTCAAGACCCTGTATTAAAAGAAATTTCAAAACCCTATGAAATCTCACATATTCCCAGCAATATTGGCTAGAAATGAGATGACAGCCAAAACAGAAACAAAGAACACGCATTCAAAAAAATAGCTCAAAATTTGTCAAAACATCATTTCTGTTCACAATAAAGCTTTTCAAAACTTGTTTTTGGTATTAAATGGAGTTTAGATGTAAGTTATTAATATGGTGACTTGGCACCGGTTTTAGGTATAAAAGTACACATTTTGGGAGGGGGATTATACCACATTTAGATGTTAATGGAGAGCTCCTCTTTCAGTCTCGCCCAGCTTCTGAGAACAGCCTGCAGCAAATCACTCACAGGTACCCTCTGTCTGGCATCGTTGATATTATTTCAACATAAACATTTTCCTCACTGCCAGATTCACTAATGGGGAGAGAGGATGGCCCATCGACCACATGGTAAGTAGGTGGTGCCAGTACATGTTTTGCTATAATGCACTTTTGTAGGGTTGGTGCAGGACTCAATATGCCTTCTTTTTTTTTCCCCCCATCCTTTTGGTGGCGAGAGGCGTCTACTGGCTTTTGGGTTGGCATCTAGAATGCGGAAGCCAACCTCTTTTCCAAATGTTACTGATCTTGTTTAGGGTACAGATAATCGACTTACAACCATTCGTTCAGTGAGTGAAGTTACAACAGCAATGAAAAAAGGGACCTGTGACTATTTTTCATACTTGTAACTGTTGCAGCATCCCCATGGTCAGGTGATTAAAATTTGGACACTTGACAACCAGTTTATATTTATGAAAATTGAAGTGTTCCTGGGTCACGTGATCACTTTTTCCTGATAAGCAAAATCAATGGGGAAATCAGACTCCTTTTTACAATTTTGTTGCTAAGTTCACAACACTGAACGCCTGTGGTAAGAAAGGTCATAAAATGGGGAAAACTCACTTAACAACAGTCTCACTTACCAACAAAAAAATTGGGATTGAATTGGCATAGTAAGCCGAAGGCTACCTGTACTTTGTTCATCTTTACAACGGGGATGGGAAATGAAATGCTTCAGGACAGAAAGTGTCAAGGAGAAAGAAGGGGAAAGACAGCAGCAGCAGCAGCAGAAGTGAATTTGGCACAAGCCCTTCAGAGCTTCATAGGTAGATATTTTGAATGGGCCAAAATTAGTGGTAACTGGGAATAGGAAGAGAATGGGCTTTTTAGTAAGTCATTGTTCTGAAAACCTCAATGGTAATTGATTATCAGTAGCTATTCATGGCATCCGGCCCTCTCAATTCCTGGCAAAAAGATGGGGAAGAAATGGAGGTAGTGACAGATTTTATTTTCCTGGGCTACAAGATCACTGCAGATGGGGACTAGAGCCAAGAAATTAAAAGACACTTGCTCCTGGGGAGAAAAGCTATGGCAAAATTAGACAACACTCTAAAAAGCAGAGACATCACCCTGCCAACAAAAGTGAGTATAGTCAAGGCTATGATTTTCCCAGTTCCAATGCATGGCTGTGAAATTTGGACCATAAGAAAGGCTGGGCATCAAAGAATAGAGGCCTTTGAACTGTGGTGCTGGAGAAGAGTCCTGCAAGTCCCTTGGACTGCAAGGTGATTAAACCGGTCAGTTTTAGATGAGATCAACCCTGACTGATCTTTAGAAGGCCAGATCCTGAAAATGAAACTCAAATACTTTGGCCACCTAATGAGAAGGAAGGACTCACTGGAGAACAGCCTCATGCTGAAAAAGATTGTGGGCAAAAGAAGAAGGAGATGACAGAGAATGAGTTGGATGGATGGAGTCACTAAAGCAATAGGTGTGAACTTAAACGGACTCCAGAAGATGGTAGAGGACAGGAAGGTCTGGAGGAACGTTGTCCATGGGATCATGATAGGTCAGACTCGACTTTGCAACTAATAACAACAAGCTAGTCATGGCTGCATGTGCTTTTGGTTGTAAAAAAAGGTGCAATGATGGCAGTCACCATTCTCTAAAAATAGCAAGGTGAGCAAAGCCCTCATTTTCATGGACACCCCTCGGTCCTTGACATCTTATAACAACTGCATTCAAATTTCAGTTTTGTTGGGGGAGGAGAATAAGAGAAGCCATGTCATAGTCCCCCAAGCATCTAGGAGGCCAACTGAGATCTTTCAACTTTTGGTGTATCCCTGTACCAAGGGAATGCTGAGGAAGGAGGGAATGGCCTTGCAGAACAGGAGGAAGAGCCAAAACCAAGACAATAGTCAGCTAAGCAGGGACTGAGCCCAGGTCGAGAAATTAGTTTGAATAAACATCTCAGTCTAGTCCCTCCCTAGTTCACACACAGATAAAGTGAGGGAAAGGGAAGCACATTCAGAATTTTGAGATTCTGTTATTGTAACCATTCTACTAAAAGTAATCCTGATCTATTGGGCCATACTTTCTTAGTTTAGCATTCCTTGTTGGAGTAATCGAACTGTACTCTGTTGCATTATTCAGTTGATGGCAGAGAGAAAAGAAGGACCAGTTCAAGCTTTGGCAGATGCTTTCCTGCCATGGAAATCAGATAAAGATTGCTAATTCAAAATTGAGATGGCACAACCCTGCTCTTGTGGAAGGGAGGCCATGTACAACAATCAAAAGAAGATGTACCCAGTTGTTCTTAGCTTTTGCTCTCATAGGTACTTCAGCACATTCAAGCTATTACCTTCACCTCATTCGCCATCTCCTCTTTGTACTTCTGGCTATTCTCTCTGCCTAAAGCAGAATCCACTGAGATCATCACTGGGGAGGCTTCTTAAGTGCTCACACATCCTCCCTCCTGACCAGAAACAAAGGAAAAGTCAAGTTTGTCTGGAAAAGAATCCAACTTCAAGCTTGTCTTATCTCCACACACCCGCCACCTCCTCATGTGGGATCACTGCTATCACCCTACAGCATGCGGGGTGAGTGCTGATTCACCATTCAGACAGCTGATAAAATGGGCTGCATGAATTGCCCCTTTCAAGTGCAGTTTGTGCCGTGCAGCCAATCTTTATCGCCAGCCTCAAGGAAGGGTAATCAAAAGCCAGCTAAAAGCTTTCCTTTCCCCTGGTCTCTGATCTTCTCCAAGTCTCATGGGAAGATTAATATTGCATAATTCTCCTTTCCCCCAACACTGTGCAGCACCAGCAGCAGCAGCAAGAGGGAGATAAGTGCAAAGCTGCAACCAACCCACCTTCTGCAGACAGAAAAAGTACCCAGCAAACACAGATATCCAGGGCAGGAATTGCTATGGGTGCCTTCGAAGAGATTTTGCACACATCTTGATTTTTCTGACCTGCTGTAGCTTTCCATGGTTATCGTACAGGCAGTCCTCCTCTTACAACCACAAATGGGATCAGAATTTCCACTGCTGAGTGAGAGGGTTGTTCAATGAGCTGTGTTTGATTTTATGACCTTTTTTGCCATGGCTGTTAAGCAAATCACTGCAGTTGCTAGTGAATCACATGGTCATTAAGCCAGCCTGGCTTTCTCCATTGACTTTGTGTGTTGGAAGTCAGTTGGCAAGGTCACAAAGGGTGCTCACCTCACCCCAGGTTGCTGACATCATCATACACACATACAGATTGCCAAGCACTTGAATTTTCATCACGTGACTGTGGGAATGCTGCAGTAGTCATAAAGATCAGATAGATATAAGTCACTTTTTTCAGTGCTATTGAAACTTTGAATGGTAGCTAAATGAATAGTTGTAAGTCATGGACTACCAGTAATTTGGACTCCATGCCAGGCACAGGAACCAGAAAAAATACTTCAGCAATGTCAGAAATACAGTAGTTTGTGGATCTCTTTGGTATATACAGATGCCCAATATGGATGTCTCTGAAAGTAGTGGTTGTTCAAATGTCTAAGCCAAATCTATTGGTTTGTCCTCTTATTCATCACGAGTCTTCATGAGATTAAAATCTGAAGATTCAGCTCTGAAAGTCAATGTGAGTCTTGAAATGTGAGATTCAATTAATGAGTCCACTTACTATAACTCTTTTGTTGAATCCCTCTCACATTTGTTATCATCATCACCACAACTTAACTATTCCAAAGCATTTTACTAAGCCAGGAGTCTGCAACCTTAAACACTCAACAAAGAGCCATTTGAACCCGTTTCCCACAGGAAAACAAAACAAAACAAAACAAAACCACCAGGACTCAATAATTTAACAACTGGTGTGACTGGGTGGGCATGGCCAACTCAATGTCTCTCACTCCCACCCAATCACCTCCTACTCTGGAATGTGGAGCGAGTCTCCATACCCTCCACCATCACCATCACCTTCTCAGGCCAGGTCAGGGGAGGGGAGGGGCCAGCCAGTGGTGGGATCAGCCAACAGGGAACTGTAGCAGAGAGCTGAAAGAGTCACAAGTGGCTCCAGAGCTGCAGGTTACAGACCCCTGCATCACTCTGGATCTGGATCACATACCTATTCATCATGCCAAGCTATGTTCCTTTTTCACTGGATGGCAATATATATGCTTGGGCAGGGGGTCGGACTAGATGACCTTCAAGGTCCCTTCCAACTCTGTTATTCTGTCAATATTCTATCAGTGTTCCATAATGTATTTCATCAAGGGGAAATTCAAACTTTAAACACCACGGGCCAGCTTTCACCTAGTGAAGTGAATTACAGTAGGATCAGATGCTTTGTCAGAAGTAAAGCACCAGGCCAGTCTGAAGCTAATCTCCAGCATTCGATTCTCTGCTCTAGGACTGAGATTCAAAGAAAAAGAGTGACTGCATGAAAGTGTTGATTGTAAGGAAGTATATTTTGTGACATTGCGTAATAGATAAGGCTTATCTATTATTAAGGCATCAGTCTTGGCTTCCAGATTCATGGATTAATGGAGCTTTAGCCTTAAAATATATTAAGAAATAAAAATGTGTGTTTTCTACATTTTTTAAATGTAGCCTATGCTTCAGCATGAACTCACGCGCAATTTATATGGACCAGGCCTGTAATGGTATTCATTCAAAAGAAGAGAGAGAGAGAGAGAGAGAGAGAGAGTTGTGTACAGGAGCTTACTCAAATTACTTCTGATGGCCTTGTCAATAATTCTTTGTGGAACTGGTTATTTTTGAACTTTGGCCCCTGCAATTTTTATTTGACAATTTGGATAAGGATGAAGCCCAGAGTTGAGTGTTTCAGAAAAAAAGGGGGACACAGACTTGTGAGGTTTAATTTGACACTTTTTTATTATTATTATTTTATGGAGTTTAAGTTTAAATTATAGGCCTGCATTAAAAACCAGGGCATAATTGCACTAGGGGGGATTCTGCCATGTGATATGGCAGCTTCTAAAAAGATATGTAGAGGGATACATGGCAAGGAGTGAGAAACAGCGTAGAAACTCAACAGTACTGTAAAAATAAAGGCCTAGTCTTGTCAAGAAGATTCCAAGAAATCCCTGAAGCAGCCATTTCAGCTAAATACTTTCAAAACCAGAAGAGAAGTGAGACAGAATTGTTAGGAATATAAGTCACCTAACAGCTATTTGGGGCAGAAATATATAAACCAGGATAAACATTTTAAAACTGTATATTTAAGAAAATGCAAAACTGTAATTAGATGTGGTTTCTCAAATGGCCATAAGATGGAGCCAGAAAGCTGGATTGTTTAGTCTTAGTCTGAGTCTCAGAAGAGAGTGTAAGTGTATCTCTGTTTCCTTCTGTTGGAAAGTATTGACGTTCCTCCATTTTTCCTAATTGACTGGTAATTTCTGGATTTAATGTAAGTCTGTTACTGAACTGTTTTTTGACACTGGACTTTATCCCTAGATTGCAAACTGACTGATTTAACCTGTGAATGACTTTGGGTTGCTTATTTTGGATTTGCTTTACATTTCTGGAAGTAAAAACCTACATTTACTGTACAATGTATCTGTGTACTGTGTGTGTATTATTCAAACACTACTCTCAAATACGTCTCCCTGTGTGTACTCATTCTCCTAATGGGGAATTACCTCAACAAGAACAATTAGCAATCAGATATAAAGAATGATGGGTAGAGCTCTGCAAATTTGTTTTCTAACAATTTAGCATCCTCCGCCAAATTAGAATCCCTTACAACCTAGAGGAAGAGATCTTTCATGATATCCATAAAACAATTTGTGGCTACATATTGTTTTAAAAACTCATATATGAGCAAATTGTATATTTAAAAAAAAGTTTTGCTGCTGCTGCTGCTGCTGCTGCTGCTGTTGTTGTTGTTGTAGAAAGGTCTTTAAAGCCTTTTGCACCAGGAGAAGCTAGTAGAAAAATTGCTGTAATTAAATCAGTCTTGGGGGAGGAGGGGAAGAGCTAAACCCCATTGTCTCTGAAATTCTTTTCTCCTGTCTCATTTGCGTACTTTTTCTCAAACTCTGCTTGAGGCAGGAGGGCATAGATGGAAACCCGTAAATTCACTCCTTCAGTGTAAAGGTGATAAAAGAGGCCTTTTCAGGTTTCATCCCAAGAGCCATACAATTTTTCTAAAATATAGTTACCCTGCTGTATTTTGACATCTTTCAGGGTAAAATGCTTTTGTAGGCTGTTTCATGCTTGGAGAACCACTGACCTGCAGTTTACCTTTGACTGCAATACAGCTTCTTGCCCTTCCACACAATTAAATAACTCTAAGGTCCACCACACAGGTTCCGCTGCCCTGGATGCCTTTTTAACTGAAACAGGCTACTGAGGGCTCATGGGGGGGTGTCTTTTAATGGGTCACTTAATGATCAGGTGATGTGGCTCTTTGTTTTTGTTCATTCTGAATGGTTGCCATTTTTATAGCCCTGCATCCATTCCCTGTCCCAAGAGAAACAGCCAGCATTTGACCAAGTATATTTTTCAGATTTCATTTTTTCCCCCCATCCAGCTGTCAGACATTGTATATTTTTCCAATATCAGAAAGACTTTTAGATAAAGGGAAAAAAATAATATGATACTTAAGAAAAGAAGTAAAGGTCAGGAAATAAAGTTATGGAGAAAGGCTGGGTTCACCAGATGGGGATGGCTCCCAAGGATATCTCTTGATTTTAAAGGATGGTCATTCAAGTTATATACTTCTCTGCTTATTTTCTTTATCTATTTTATTCCTCTATTGATCTGCCGTTTTTCAGGTTTCCCCTTTTCAAGGGGACTTGGGTCAAACTCTTGGATAGAATTTGCCAAATAATAAAAACAAAAGCTCTAACATAAATACAGCAGCAGTAGAAGGTGAAAAATCAGCTAAAATAAATAGTTTAGAGATTTGGAATATTAAGTCTTCAATGCCACAAACTCTTTGCAGCAAATAGAACAAACCTACTCAAACAAAGTCGTGTTCACGTTCTGGATTGTATTCAATAGTGTTGGAATGAGAGCATGAGCAGAAAGTCCTAGAAAATGGGGCATTGCTTTTCACCCCAATGAATATTCAGGAGGAACTGTACTGTACTATGATGTATATGTTTACATAACTGTTCCCTTTCGGCAATCTAAAACCACACGGCAAGCCTCAAACTTAAAAATATGGCCAAAATTAACTCACAAACTAATTAAGATAGTGAACATTTCGTAATAAACTTAACTTGTGCAACTGGATGCAGAAGTTGTGTGAGTGTGTATGTGTGTGTGTGCATGCCATAAATAGCAGTTGTATATGTACTATCTACAAATGTTACAATTTCCATTAATAAGAAACCTAAATTGGGACTAATAGTTATATCTTATTCCATATGCTAATTCTAACATAAAATAATAAATGAATTCTTCTGAGGTAAAGAAATGTATCTTGTTATTTTCTGTCAATCCATTCTGAATCACAGGAGGAGGAGGGGGGAGGAGGAGGAAAAAGAGGAGAAAAGGGAAGTGGGAGATGGAAGGAGGGGGACTGTTTTTACTTCCTCAGTACCATATATGAATATCATATGCTATACTACTTGGCATACAGTATCAGAATTATAGGCTGGAATTAATCAAGTATTTATTGGCTTCTTTTAATAATTTTGAGTTCCCTCGGCCAGAGGATTTGAGCCTGGCATGGATTCTGCAATTTCACTTGTGTATTTCAATGTAGAATAATGCTTTAGTATAAAACCTAACAAAAGCTACTTTGAATTTTGCTTCAAGTGAAATTTGGAGGACAATGGAGAATGAAAACAGATTAGTGGCTTTTTCCACAAGGCTGAGTATATTCATAGGACAGCAATGCAAAGATCTAACCCACAAATTGACACATGGTAGTATGGGCACCCTGGGCCTTGTTTCTGAATCAGCAGGATGGCACAGTGTAAACATGAAGCTGAATCCTGGAGTTTTTCTCCAGACAGCTAATAAAATGTGCTTTTGATCCTTCTTTTAATGACCTCTACGAGTTAGACTCAAAGCCTTGAGCCTTCAAGTGCCTTCATTTATGGTAAGCATGTTCTTTTCAACAGTAGAGAATCGGCTTGCTTTTTAGGAATGCTGCTGCCAAATGTATCTTACTAGCCCATAAATATTTCAATCCTCCACACAGACAGTTAGACCACTTTCTCCTCAAAAGATATGTGGGGGGGGGGGGGGGGGGGGGAGGAAGAGAGATCTTGTAAATGAAATAATGAAAAGTGATCTCTTGAAATTGAGAGCTACTGCTTTCTGCAGTTCTGCTACTGAGATAATTAACATATGGTATATATAGATATTATTTTCAGAGTTACACTTGTGTATGTTCCCTCTCCCTTTCTCATACACAAGCATGCTGTATTAATGGAAAGTGCATATCTCCAATAATTATTCTTGGAAAGAGGAGAGTGATCTTAGTTAAGAACACACTCAAAACCATAGAAATGGTGGTAGACTTTAGAAGAAACCCTTCTGTACTACCACCTCTTACAATACTAGACAACACAGTATCAACAGTAGAGACCTTCACATTTCTAGGTTCTATTATATCACATGACCTAAAATGGACACCTAACATGAAAAACGTCATCAAAAAAGCACAATAAGGAATGTTCTTTCTGTGCCAACTCAGAAAGCTCAAACTGCCCAATTATCTGCTGATTCAATTCTACAGAGGAATTATTGAGTCTATCATCTGCACTTCTATAACTGTCTGGTTTGGTTCTGCAACCCAACAAGATTGCAGAAAAACAATTACTACCAAATTGTCTTCAACCAAAGACCTGCATATTGCATGAGTCAAAAAGAGGGCTGTGAAAATATTTACAGATCCCTCACATCCCAGACATAAACTGTTTCAGCTCCTTCCCTCAAGACAACACTATAGAGCACTGCATACAGAACTAGACCTGAGGACAGTTTTTTCCCAAATGCCATCACTCTACTAAATGCATAATCCCTCAACACTCTTCAACTATTTACAAAGTCTGCACTACTATTACTATTAATTTTCTCATCACTCCTTATTGCCCATCCCCTCCCACTTGTGACTGTATGACTGTAACTTTGTCACTTGTATCCTTATGATTTATATTGACTGTTTCCTAGTATGATTTGATTGCTGATTGTACCCTATGATTCACATTAAGCGTTATGATTCTTGACTCTCGATTATGTATCTTTTCTTTTATGTATACTGAGAGCATATGCACCAAAGACAAATTCCTTGTGTGTCCAATCACACTTGGCCAATAAAGCATATTCTATTCTATTCTATTCTATTCTATTCTATTCTATTCTATTCTATTCTATTCTATTCTGTTCTGTTCTGTTCTGTTCTGTTCTGTTCTGTTCTATTCTATTCTATTCTGCTGTATTGCAAGAAGATTGTTAAAAGCTAGTAGATTTGACATGAAGGCACCTTGGTGTATCTTAGGATAATAAGTATATCAAGAAAACAAAAATGGTCAATAACTTAATGTTTTTTTGAAATACCTACTGAATTTCTGATAACAAGAAAATTTTAGTAATTAGGTTCCTGCATACTTCTATGCTTTATTATTAATGCCATTTTATCCATGATTCATGACATTTTCATTGTGGTGAGCCACTATTGTGATTTTTGCTGTGCCATTTGGCACAATAGTTTTTGTATCAAATTAATTTCATTTGGAAACTATTGTTATGGGAAAAAGGAGGAGTGAAAAAGAAAGTAGAGGTAATTCTCAGTGACCATTCAATGTTAACAACAGCACTGAAAAATGTTACTGTACTTATGACCTTTTTTCAAACTTATGACCATTGCAGCATCTCCATGGTCACATGATCAAAATTCAGATGCTTGGCAACTGGCTTATATTTATGAAGTTTGCTGTCATGTGACCATCTTTCACAATCTTCTGACAAGCAAAGTCAAGGAGGAAGCTGGATTCATTCAACTGTTACTAACTTAAAAACTGCAGTCATTCGCTTAACAGCTGTGGCAAGAAAGGTCATAAAATGGGGCAAAACTTACTTAACAACTGTCTTGCTTAGCAGAAATTTTGGGCTCAATTGTGGTTGTAAGTTGAGGCCTACCTGTAAGGCAAAGATAAATATTGCAAAAGGTGTGATTCAGCAGTAGCAAAGATTTGTTGATAATAAGCTTTTAAATCTTCAGATTATTTTTCTTGGGAAGTTATCTTCCCGCTTTCCTGTTTACTACCTAACTTGCATTTGTGTAGGATCTCCCAAAGAGAGACCATTTAGCTGCTTCATTGTCAATGCATTTGGACACCTTGTCAAAACAACATAATTTCATTTTGTAACTTTCTGACACTAGTATTTATTGCACCTGTCTTTGCTCATGATTTATGGCCTGCCTGGTGAGTATTATTCCCCAACTTGCAGTTTACGATAGGAGATAAGTGAAGCATTTGGAGTCTTGCAAGGAGTACAGATTTGTAGATATATGTTATTTCCTCCAGATTTTCCACCCAATAGAAATTAATTTGATTTTTTTTTCATTTTAGATTGGATGGCAACATCAGGATAATCTAAGGTGCTTCTGTCTAAAGGAAAGATGGAGTCTATAAAGATCAAAAGATGAATATAAATTTTTACTTAATGTTACAATAAAAAAACAGAAAACCGAAGGCTTTGTATTGGTATTAATCTGCAGATAGTGCTTGCAGATAACATAAAAATATTACTTATAGGCACCACAGCTAAGAAATCTACTTCATGAGCAATTTTATTTTAATTACAATTGATTTTTTCCCCTTTATTCTGAAAGAAAGCATTGAGTTTTGATTTTTGTCATATCTTGCACATATACACAGTTTAGATAGATGATAAATAGAAGATAGACGATAGATGATAGATAGATGGATGGATGGATAGATAGATAGATAGATAGATAGATAGATAGATAGATAGATAGAGATAAACAGACACAGACAGACACAGAGAGACAGGCAGACATTGATGAGAGAGAGAGAGAGATGATAGATAGAAAGAGATTTGTTGGATATGTTTGCCATTTTGGGTTGACTGTAAAAAAAAAAAATAAAGATGGGAAACAAACAATGAATATGGACATCTCGGGTACATTTTGAACTTATTAAAGCCTAAAGCCCATGTCACACTGCCAAACGGATGCAAAAAGGACACAGCGGACGAGCAAAATGTTCCATCCATTGTTATCCGCTCTCAAAAGGGGCAAAAATTTGCATAACCGGAGCGGATAATACGGACGCGGGAAGGACACAGGGTGGATGCAAAGCGGATGCGGAACGGAAGCCCAGCGGATGGAAGCAGATGAGAGCGGATGGTGCATCCGCTAGGCTTCCGGGGGGCCTCAGCAAAGCAGACACGGAACGGATACAACGGATGCACAGCAGATGAAGTGGATGCAGAGCGGAAACCTAGCAGATGCACAGCGAATGCCCAGCAGAAGCCTAATGGATGCCTGGCGTAAATTGCGCATGCGGGGAGGATGCATTGCATCAGCCCCGCGGATATAACGGAAGCAGCTCGGAAGCAGGTTGCCATTCAGAGGAAAGACCTGCTGCTGGATGGATTGGCTGCCTTGCCTGCCCTGCCTGCATGTCTGCCTGCCAGCCTTGCTGCCAGCCTTGCTGCCAGTCTCCCTGCCAACCTTGCTGCCAGCCTCCCTGCCAGCCTGCCTGCAAGCCTGCCTGCAAGCCTTGCTGCCAGCCAGTCTGCCTGCCTGCCTGCCTGCCAGCCTTGGTGCCTGCACTGCCTGCCTGCCTGTCTGCCAGCCTTCCTGCCAGCCTTGGTGCCTGCCTCCCTGCCAGCCTTGGTGCCTGCCTTGGTGCCAGCCTCCCTGCCAGCCTTCCTGCCAGTCTTGGTTCCTGCCAGCCTCCCTGCCAGCCAGCAACCCCACAACCATGCGGAAGCACAGCAAGCCTCAGCCATCTGTTGCCAGCCCTGGCAAGAGGGACAGGGCTACCATCCCACCCCCTGGCCCTCACTCTGGTTCTGCTGGGGCTTCTGCAGCACGGGCTCGCTCTTCTGGGGCTGGGGCTTCTGCTGCTCTCCAGAAAAAGCCACCTCCACAGCACCTGCACCCTTCACCCCGAGACTGAGTGACCAAGAGGAGTGCCAGAGACTCATTTTTGTCTTATAGCTTGTTGTTAATAAAGTCTATTTATGATTCATACACTTGCTTCATTTCTTTTTTTTAATAAAGTCTTGCTGGAAACTTTTAGAAATGGTTTAAGCCTTTGCATGCTTGTGGGATGGGTTAAGATAGCTGTGGGATGGGTTGAGATAGCTGTGGGATGGGCAGGGATACCTGTGGCATGGGTAATAGCTGTGGGATAGATAAACCTCCAGTGCAAGCATAGTGGAACTGTATGGTCCACCCTCCCAGGTGCCACACCTACGGCCCTTTATTATCAATAATAATATAATAATTATCCACACATGTCAACATAAACACAACTCTTTATTAAACGCCCTGTTCATTGTAGGCCAACCAAACATACATGGCCCAATCTCATCTGTGTGATGAGACAGGCTCACAGAAGCATCCATTAAGCATCTATCATCCTCTCTTGCCACTCCACTGCTCCAGCTGGGGAGTTGCACCAGTGTTTCAGGAGGTTGCGCTGCTTCGTCGCTTCATGTGAGGCACTGTTGGGGCCTTGCACATCCTCAGTGTTGATCAGGTTTCGCCCTTGCCTCCATTCCCCAGGCTCCATGTCCCCATTGCCTTGCTGGAGGTCCACGAGCCTGTTCTGCAAGACTGGGTAGCGGGTGCACATGAGATTGTGCAGAATGCAGCAAGCTTCCATGATCCTCCTCACGGTCTCTGGGCAATGCTGCATGGTGGTGAGAAGAACCTGGAATCTGTTGGCCAGGATGCCAAAGGCATTCTCCACCGCCTGCCTTGCCCTGGACAGCCTGTAGTTGAAGATCCTCTCTTCACGGGTGAGGAGTCTGGAAGTGTAGGGCTTCATGAGGTAGGTTGTGAGGGAGAAGGCGTCATCCCCCACGATGAAGTAGGGCACATCTTGTGTGTTGTTGGGCAGGGGTTCTGGATCTGGGAAGCCCACGATGAGGTTGCGTTCCAGCTCCTCCTTGAGGTGTCTGGCGTTGTATACCTGGGCATCTGAAGCTGAGCCATTGCCTGAAGCATGGATGTACATGAACTTGTCGTCAGCATCGACCATGGCGAAGAGGATGATGCTGAAGAAGCCCTTGGAGTTGAGATAAGTGGACCCCGACTTGGCTCGAGATTTGCAGGCCACGTGCTTGCCATCTATGGCTCCAACGGTGTGGGGTAAGTTCCACTTCTGATACCACTGCTCTGCAACTTTCTTCCATCCTTCTTCAGTGGAGGGGTACTGGAGGAGCTCCTCCTTGTATTCTTCGATGAAAGGTCTGCACCATTTCTCTGACCACAATGCTGATGGTGTTGGATGGCACCCTCCAGCCGTACTGCATGCTCCTGTAGAAGGTCCCTGAGGCCAGGTGGCGCAGAGTGAGTGCCACCTTGAGCCTAGGTTCTAGGCTGGGCTGGAAGCTGGTGTTTGCCTTGGTCAACCTGGGTGTCAGCCACTGTACAACTTCGTCAAACATGGCTGGAGGCATCCTCGTGAAGTTCTGGAATACCCGAGTGTCTTCGTTCCTGAGCTCCACCATCAGCTTGTTGTACAGTCCGTCCTCTGCTCTTCTGGCGAACCATCTTCGGATCCAGACTCTTTTTGGGGGGCTCCTTTTCTTCTCGCAGTAGAGTTCACAGAACCTACAGATGGCTTCGCACTGTTGCAGTACGATGGTGGCTGCCCAAAGGACTTTGTTATAATCCACGGTGGACATGACTGGATGCTGTGGAAGAGGAAGAGCCAGATGAAGGCTGTAGAGGTCTGCACCACTGGGCTGCTGTTCTGAAAGTGAGATGCAGGTGAGTTGCTCCCCCTTTTTATAGGCAGTATAGGTTTTCCGCTAGGCATCCCCTAGGCATCCTGTAGACATCCTTAATATCCAAGATAGGTCCCCTCTGCAAACGTTTTTTCCATTTTAAACGCTTTGTTTCTGTGCTGCATCCATTTTGCAGCCGTTCTGCATCCGTTCTGTGTCCCTTCCACTTCCTTCCTGCGTCCGGGCGGATGGAGTTCGGCAGATGCCTAGCGGACGCCTAGCGGATATAGCGGATGCGTAGCGGATGCAGAACGGACCAACTGGATACATTTTCCACGGCAGCCCAAAACCTTTGGAGCGGATGAAACATCCATAAACGGATGCTGGACGGATAGAGAGGAAGCCAAACTGAGGCAGTGAGTACAATGCATTTTCGAACGGATGGCAAGTTTTTTTGTCCGTTTTACATCCTCTTTGCATCCGTTGGTTCAGTGTGACATGGGCTTTAGATACATTTCCTTGAGTTTGGCCAATAAAACTGTAAGTTGTACACAAAAGTGAGTAAGATGTAGATAACGCATTCTCGATGAGAACTGTTGATTATTTAGAAGCATAATTTCTAAGCAACATGCGAGAACATTGGAGCAATGCCATTGGCATCAATTCCTGTGCTTAAACATAGATTTTTGTTCCAAATCCATAGAAGGATGGAATATTTTTTTTAAAATGTTTTATCTTTTCTTTTTTTAAAAAAAATGAAATAGCCAGCGAGTACAAGAAAAACACCAGCATAGGACATGGGACATCTTCCTCCTATTTGCTCCTCCTCCTCATCTGAGTTCTTGGCTTTGCCAGCCAATTGCCAGGGCTGTGACATCACCGCTGGCAAAACATTTGCTGTAAGATTAGAAAACCTTCAATGACATCACCCCTATCTAACAGATGGTTTCTGTATATTGTGCCATTTGAGGTCATTATTCATGCTTTGGTCAATCGAATTCAGGAAGCCAAAAACCTGCCAAAAAAAGAGAGAAAAAAAGGAAACCTGGAATTAGTTCAAAGACAAATAAATAATTTTATTGATTAGACTCCTGGCTTTTCATTTCCCAGCCCGTGCCATCATGAATCATCAATATATGATAATACTCCAGCAGCTCTATAGTAGTGTGTGCAGAATTAAGTGCTTGGAAACAAGGTGAATGTTGAAAGATTAAAGGGGATTGGCACTTTCACAGAAGAGGAAGGGAGAAAAGAAAGAAAAAAGGAACCCTCCTCCCTCCCTCCCTCCAGCTGCCGCCAATAAAGCTCGCAAAGATTTGCCCAGCATAAAATGTGCCAGGAACTATTTACTTGATGCAAGGGACATGGATTAAGTGATTTTCTGTTTATTTTCCTATTGGACTTGTTGACTTCATCGCCCGCTTTCGGCTCGACTCTGAGGCGCAAGAGAGGCGTGCTTTTCACCAAGATGAATGTTGGCCAGAAGGGAAGTTCCTCCAAAAAGGCCTCAGTCAGGCACTAGACCAAGACTGAGATAAAGCACCATGTTGGCAGGGAGAAGTAGAAT
>BLBF01000033.1:20383187-20398994 GCA_015471245.1 Laticauda colubrina
TTCACCATGGAAACAGAAGCCAACAATCAACTTCCCTTCCTAGATGTCTTAGTATACAAAAAATCCAATGGCTCCCTGGGACACACCATCTACCAGAAGAAAACACATACAAACCGCTATCTACATGCACTCTCACACCACCACCCAGCACAGATCAATTTCGTAGCCAAGACACTCATGTCCAGAACAAAATGCTTAGCCGATGAACAACACTTTAAAACCGAACTACACACCCTCACTAATGTACTTACAGCCAATGGATTTCCAAAAAAGAAGATTACCCACCTAATCCAAAAAGAAACCCCAACCAAAAGCCAAGACAGAGAACAAGAGAATGGCAAAGCCCTCCTCCCATATATAAAAGGCAATACAGACAAAATCAGCAAGATCCTCCAAAAACACAACATTAAAACAGCATTCTGCACAAACAGAAAAATATCCACCATCCTAAGAAACCCTAAAGACAAAATCGAGTTAGAAAACCAAGGAGTATACGAAATCCCTTGCACTGCCTGCCCCATCACATACATCGGACAAATTAACAGAAGAATAAGTGCACGCATTGAAGAACACAAGAACTCAGTCAAAAAAGAAGAACTGACCTCTTCCCTGGTCCAACACCTCAAAGCCACAGGACATGAAATTGACTTTAAAAATACCAGAAATATCACCAAAACCAAACACTTCAACAACAGAATAATCAGAGAAGCCATAGAGATAGAGAAACACCCACACAGCATGAATAGATGAGATGATACCTCCTGCCTACCAACCATTTGGAAACCTGCCCTCATTAATAAATGAGTAACTAACAGGAAGAATGACACCAGACCCACACCCACAAGTGCCACACAAGATGCTACCACCACACTTCCACACAGAAAAAAGACTCACACCCACACAGAAGAGGAGACACGACCACGAACCAGAAACCATACTGCAGCTGCACCACTACCCGCTTCAAACCCCTCTGACCCATACAAGAAGCAAACTGACACCCACCATGAAGATGTGGCACGACCACGAACATGAAGCCAAACAACAAGATCACAGCTCACCAGCTCAAATCCCCCAGTAACTAAGACTAACCTGAGCACAACCAAGCCCCCACCTAAGCAGAACACACCCCCAGCCAATCAGAACACAACCAACCCCCCTACCAATCAGAACACAGCCAAACCCCCACCCAATCAAGTCACACCCCCACTAGCAGTTAAAAGGAAGAAGCAGCTGCAAGCTCACATTACTCTGAGAAGCACAGAGCTGAAGAAACAAGCCTGAAGATGATGAATGAGACTTCATCGAAACGTTGCCTAGATACTTCCAATTCTACGCGGGAGAAAACCCGAATAACCAAAGATCCACATACAAATACCCGCGAAAACCTCAGAAAACATATATACATATATATATATATGTGTGTGTGTGCTGTTTAGCTTCCTTCGGGTATTATCCCACGTCATTATAGTTCTGTTAAAGTTGTAGCAACGTTTCAGCAGAATCTCATCTTCCATCCTCAGGCTTCTGTATAGAGTTCGTTCCTGGTTTCAAATTTGAGGCTGGTCCATTCTGATTGGTTGGGAGCCTGGATCTGTATTCATTGGACTTGGACTTTGATTGATTGGTGTTTCTGGTTTCTTCTGTCTGTTTTGTGGCTTTGATTGGCTGGCAACACTCTGTTTTTGTGTTGGAGGCTTTCAGTGCAGCTTGGCTCCGTGTGAAGGGACGGCTGCTCTTCATGAGCAAGCTGCTATTCATTAGCAAGCTGGGTTTCACCTGGGTACCTGGTGGGGGGTGTTTGGGTTGGAGCTATCAGAGGGAGTCTGTTTTTGCCCAGGTGTTTGCCTGGCTTGTGGTGTGGGGATCTTTCTATTTGAGAGTGCAGGCTTCCAAATGATTGACAGTCTGCTGGAATCATCTCTTCTATTCATGCTGTCAGGTCTTTTTTCAATCTCTATGGCTTCTCTGATGATTCTGTGGCTGGGGTTTTCTATAGTGGCTAGGGTTTTAGTGCCATTGAAGTTGATGTTGTGACCTGTGGTTTTCATGTGTTGGACTAGTGAGGAGGTGTGTTCCAGCTTTTTTACTGCATTTTTGTGTTCCTCTAGGCGGGTACTTATTCTTCTATTGGTCTGTCCAATGTATGTGGCTGGGTGTGATGTACAGGGAATTTCATATATGCCTTGGTTTTCCAGGTCAATTTTGTCTTTGGGGTTTCTCAGGATGGCTGCTATTTTTTTGTCTGTTTTGAAGGCAGTCTTGATGTGATGCCTGTGTAGTATCTTACTGATTTTATCTGTAGTACCTCTTATGTAGGGCAAGACAGCTGTTCCATAGGTCTGTTGGTCTTCTAGGTCTCTGTTATGTCTTGGTGTGTTTTTGTGGATCAGGTTGGTTATTTTGTTTTTTTGGAAGCCATTGGCTGTCAATACTTCAGTCAGGGTGCATAGTTCAGTCTTTATATGTGTCTTATCTGCCAGGCGTTTGGTTCTGGTAATTCGTGTTTTCGCTACGGAATTTATCTGTGCTGGGTGGTGGTGGGATTGGGCGTTGAGGTAGCGATTGGTGTGTGTTTTCTTTTGGTATATGGTGTGTCCCACCACCATATACCAAAATCCCACCACCACCCAATCCCACCACCCAACCAATCAGAACACAACCACACCCCCAACCAATGAGAACAAACCCCCACCCAATCAGAACACACCCAATCAATTCACACACCCCACTAGCAATTAAAATAAAGAAGCAGCTGCAAGCTCACATTACTCCAGAAGCACAAAGCCAAAGACAATTCCGGGAAAATCGTATAAAATGAGACCTTCTGAAGAACTTGACCACATTTAGAAGAACATCTGTGTGTAGTGAACTCAAGCTTGTTCCAAATACCTACAATAAATAATGAACAGAAGTAGCAATAGCACTTCGATTTATATATCACTTCATGTGCTTTACAGCCCTCTCTAAGCAGTTTACAGAGGCAGCATATTGCTCCCAACAATCTAGGTTCTCATATTATCAACCTCAGAAGCAATGGTGTGATTCACATTTTTTTACTACCAGTTCTGTGGCTGTGGCTTGGTGGGCGTGGCACAGGAAGGATACTGTAATATCCCATTCCCTCCCAACACCACTAACCTGCTTTCCAGCTCCTTTCTCCTGTGCAGGGCAATAAAAGAAGACCCAGCCAATCCTCTCGGACTCAGGAGGCAGAGAAAGATGAGGGCGGTGCCAGTCAGAGGTGGTATTTGCTGGTTCTCCAAACTATTTAAAATTTCCACTGCCAGTTCTCCAGAACTATTCAGAACCTGTTGAATACCACCTTTGCTCAAAAGGATGGAAGACTGAGTCAACCTTGAGCTGGTCAGAATCGAATTCCTGGCAGTCAGCAATGCTAGTGAAAGACTTGCAAAGTACAGGCCAATCTACTTTTGAAAGTATGGTGCTCCTGATGGCATACACTGCAATAAGAGAACTCCTTGCTGGGTCTCATGAGATGTCATTTTTTAACTGAGAGGCCCCACAGCATATAGGACCAGATGGGGTAGGTAGAAACAGGAAACTACTGACCCATCAGTTTGGTGGGTGTGGCTTGTTGGGCTTGGAGTTGGGTGTGGCAGGGGAAGGATTATGTCAAATCTCCATTCCCCCTACCACTCCTGGGGGAATGTTACTGCAAAATCCCATTCCCACCCTACCCCACTAACCTGTTTTCCAGCTCCATTCTCCTATGCAGGGCAACAAAATAAGACCCAGCCGATCATCTGGAACTCGGGAGGCAGCAAATAGATGGGGATGGGATCAGTCAGGGGTGGTATTTGCTGGTTCTCCAAACCAGTCAAAATTTCCACTAATGGTTCTCCAGAATTGGTCAGAACCTGCTGAATACCACCTATGTCTCCTACTATATGTTCCTCACATAGAGAGAATTTATGATGCTTAATGGGAGTAAGGGGAATATAGTCTGCTCTAGAAGCCAACAAAATGAGTGTATGTTTTTCAAGCACATTTCTCAATGTGATATACCCAATTTAGCCTAAAATTCCAGAAAGAGCTTCTCATGGTTCTTCTGTAATGATGGGCAACTGCTCTAAATGTAGCATGCATGAATCTCTAACCTCCCAAAAACTTTGCAGCATAACAGTTGCCTCATGAGTGTTATTTCTGCTGTGTTTAGGAAAAGGCCACTGGTCTCATTTAAATAAACTCAGGTCACAACTTTCAAGAGTCTGCTAGAGCACAAGCTAAACTAGAGAAAATTAGTAATAGCAAAAACAACAATAACAATGTTCCAACTGGGAACAGAGATAGGTATTCCAGCAATTACAGCTTAATTCTTGTTGGCTTGCATTGGAGAACAATAGCATCCTTTTGCTTACATAAATAAAGAGCTATAGTAGCTAACTTGCTATTCCCTTTCAGAGTAAAAAAAAAAATGTATGCAAAAGGAGAAGAAAAGGAGTAAGAAACAACAAGTCAAAGAAATTAAAGGCATGAGTTTAAAAAACAAAACAAAAGAAAAGTACCTAAATCTAATTAGTGCCAAGACTATGAACCATTCTTTCTATCCATGCAAACTCATTTTGACGCCACCAAATCTGTTCACAACTTCATACACCTCTTTCTTCATCCTTTTGGTTATTGGTAATCAATGGAATAGAATGGAAGCAATGACAGGTTTCATTTTCTTGGGCTCCAAGATCACTCAGATGGTGATGGCAGCCATGAAATTACAAGATGCTTGATCCGTGGGAGGAAAGAGATGGCAAACCCAGACTACATATTAAAAAGCAGAAACATCACCTTATCAGTCTTTATGGTCTCCCAGTCTACTACTGGAAATATATTCACAGTAGTGATGTATAGCTTTGAGAATTGGACCATAGGGAAGGCTGAGCACTGAAGAATTGATGCTTTCAAATTGTGGTGTTGGAGAAGACTTTTGAGAGTCCCTCGGACTACAAAGAGATCCAGTCAGTCAATTCGAAAGAAAATCAACCCTGACTGCTCCTTGAAAGGAGAGATACTGGAGCTGAAGTTCAAATACTTTGAAGGCCAAATAAGGCACTCATCGGAAAAAAGTCCTGATGTTGAGAAAGATTGAAGGCAAAAGGAGAAGGGGATGGTGGAGGATGTGATGATTAGATAGTGTCATGGACACAATAAACATGAATTTGGTCAAACTCTAAGAGACAGTGAAGGTTGTGCTATAGTCCTTGGGGTCATGAAGAATCAGACATGACTTAGCAACTGAACAACAAATCAATGCAATATTCTCATTCTTGTACAACATGCCATTAGACCTGGGGTGGGTAAGCTGATGACCTTCATATATCTCACACTAAGTGTCCCATAATCCTTTATTATTGGTCCTGCTGGATAGAACTTCTGGGAGAGTGGGAGTTATCTTAATGTTTTGCTTTTCCTCCAGGAGCTCAATGAAGCCTACAAATGTTTCTTCTTGCAATTTTATTCCCACAGCAATAACCTTGTGGGGTTGTTTTATCTGAAGAATAATCTTTGTAATCATCTGATGAGCTTCTACAGTGGAGGGCTGACTTTAATTTGAGTTTTTCCAATTATTGTCTAGCAACCTTACCAACAGACGTCATTCAGCAAAGCATCCAGAGAGCACCAGGTTTTCTGAAATCTCCCCCAAAGTTTAACTCTGCTCCCCAGGCTGAAATTTTCATATGAACACAGAAAATTAAAATAACAAATTTATTTAGCTTTTTGGCTCCTCAGTCAGACTTTGCTGTTAAATGGGGGAGGGGGAAGTTTATGGTTGAATTTCAGCAGCAATTTGCATCACCAATTTGAGTGGACCCACTGGAGACCATTCTGGAAGCAGCAGAATAGCAGTTTGGGATCTCCAGACGCTGATCTTATTCATAAACAAGAAAGTTATTTTTTATTATTCCCCTGCCTATTTGCATTGTTGAAATGAATAGCACTTTCCTTTCAAGAAAATCATTACATTGTTTTGCAAAGTACTCAGAAATGTTGGTAGGATTTAAGCTACCTTCCCAATTGAGGTCACTTTTGAAAAGACTGCCTCAAGATGTAGGCCTTCTCCTGTCATGTTCTTCTTTTCTTGCTGCTACCATCTCAAAAAGATCAATTTTGACCTGAAAAGTTCCACAGTTCACATCTGATAAAAGCCCACATATACCTGTGTGGTCCAATGTCAAGGAAATAATTTGGAAATAGGAAATCAGATGAAATTACCTGATGCTTATCTCCTCTCCACCCTTATAGAGGACACATGTTATAGATTCATGAGATGTGTGAGATGTCAGCTTCTGGTGTTGGCAACAGAGGCCTGTGAAAGTTTAGAGATTTCATGAAAGCTTTCATAACTTTTAACTGAAATTAGTAAAGGGTTCCAGCCGGTTTAAGAGCTATGCAACCCTAATGTTTATTTTTTTTTTTTAAAGGAACCAAAGGACAAAATCCGGTTGATTATTTTTCTTCACTTAGTTAAAGAAATAGTATAGCTTTCTGAAAAAAAAAAAGGTATAAATCATTTCCTCTTCTGCTGCCCTGAAGTTTACTCCTGTGTCTGGGATTGTGCGTGTGTGTGTATGTGTGCGTGCATATTAACAAGAGATTCTCCACTAATTGTAGCTCTATGGAAAAATAAATTAAAATGGAATCAGCTGAGTATGTCACAGATTCTGACTTCAGAGACATACATGGTAATACCTCTAATGACCATTACATCTAATGACCATTCAAAATTACAACGGCACTGAAAAAAGTGACTTATGACCATTTCTCTCACCTATGACTGATGCAGCATTCCTATGGTCACATGATCAAAATTCAGAAGCTGGGCAACTGGTACATATTTATGAAGGTTGCAGTGTCTGGAGGTCATGTGATTCCCTTTTGTGATCTTCTGATAAGCAAAGTCAACGGAGAAGCTGGATTCACTTACCACGTTATTAACAACTGCAAAGATTCATTTAACAACTGTGGAAAGCAAGGTCAGTGGGGAAAATGAGGCAAAATGGGGCAAAATTCTCTTAGCAAATGTCTCACTCAGCAACATAAATATTGGGCTCAATTGTGGTCCTCAGTCAAGGACTACCTGTACAATAAGTTTTAATAGATGGCTGATGCCCTTTAAAATTCTGCCTGGTTGCTTAATACAGACTGGGTTAATGTTCTGCTTAAAAAGAAAGTTGGCATAATTAACCTCCCCATCTGGGGTCCCCTCCTCCATTAATAGTATGGACATTTAAGGAATCTAGATGAATCCTCTCCTAAATGATATATCAACACAGAAATATCTACAGAGCTGTTAAGTGATGAAAGGGCAATTGAGAACAAACATTTTCACAGGAATAGATCTATAGCTCCCTTTAGGACAGGAGTTCCCAACTGGGGGTGCGAGACGATATTCCACAGAGAGCGAAAACTTGAGTTTAGAAGTTTCAGAATTATAGTTCATATGTATATAATTATTTACTTTTGTAAGGGGTGCAAGAATATGTCAGAAGCATTCTAGAGGGGCAAGTAATAGAAAAAGTTGGGAACCCCTGCTTTAGGACTTCACGGATCAGGAAAATTGATGGGGTGAGATTCAACCAGTGTAACAACTGGTTTGGTGAGCACAAGCTTCGCATGCTTTGGGCACATGCAGAGCATTTGCTACTGACCTTCTCCGGCAATCTCTGTGTGTTAAACAGATGACACGTGGCAATCTGTTGTGCAGCATGAATCAGCTGAGCTTGAAAACCAGAATATAAAGCATAGACTAGAGCTGCATGGGTGGGTGGGCCCAACAGCTGATCATCGGCAGCGAACTGGTTCGCTCACAGATGATTCTTGGAGCTACTGGTTTACCTGAACCAGGCCAGTAGAATCCGACCCCAGTCCTATAGTCAAGACCTGGTTCAAGTTCCAACAGAACTAGTGAGTGTGTCTATTGGTCAGGGATGATCAGAAGTGGAGCACAATATCTGGTTCCCTACCCTGATAAACAGGTAGTCCTCAAGTTACAATTGTAGGTAGTCTTCAACTTATGATCACAATTGAGCCCAAAGTTTATGTTGCTAAGTGAGAAATTTGTTAAGTTTTGCCCCATTTTATGACTTTTCTCAACATGTTTATTAAGTGAAGTATTGCAGTTCTTACATTAATAACATTTATTAACTTTTAAGTGAATCTGATTGACTTTGCTTGTCCGAAGGTTGCAAATGGGGATCACATGACTCTGGGGCACTGCAACCATCATAAATGTGAATCAGTTGTCAAGCATCCAAATGTAAATCAGCTGACCATGGGGATGATGCAATGCTCCTAAGTGTGAGAAATGGTCATAAGTTACTTTTTTTCAGTGCCATTGTAACTTCGAAAAGTCACTAAATGAACCGTTGTATGTTTAGGACTACCTGTACAAAATGCATACTCAGCGAACCGGTAGTAACACCAATTAAATCCTGACATACACCAGAGGTGGTATTCAGCAGGTTCTGACCAGTTCTGGAGAACTGGTAGCGGAAATTTTGAGTGGTTCAGAGAACCGGCAAATACAACATCTGACTGGAGGTTTTACAGTATCTTTCACCAGCCACGCCCACCAAGCTCTACCCACAGAACTGGTAGTAAAAAAAATTGAATCCCACCACTGGTAGGTAGGTAGGTAGGTAGAAAAGATAGATATAGATGAGATGGATAGATATAGATATATAGATATAAATATACACTTTATACTATCCGCTCTCAAAAGTGCCCCGAATTTGCATAAGCAGAGCATACAACAACAGAAAGGAACGGATGGGGAGAGGATGTAGCTAGGATGGAAAGCGGATGCTCCACGGAAGCCTAGTGGATAGAAGTGGATGGAAGCGGATGGCACATCCGCGGGGCTTCCGGGGGAGCACCGTGAAGCGGCCGCGCAACGGAAAGAGCGGATGCAGAATGGATGCCAAGCGGATGAAGCAGATGCAGATCGGAAGCCTAGCAGATGCCTAGCGGATGCAGAGAATTCACTTCGCATGCAGGGAGGATGCATTGCGTCAGCCCCACGGATATAAAGGGAAGCAGCTTGCAAGCAGGTCACCATTCAGAGGAAAGACCTGCTGCCAGACACAAAGCCTGTGGCATCTGCTGCCAGCCATGGCAAGAGGGACAGGGCCACCATCCCACCCCCTGGCCCTGACTCTGCTTCTGCTGGGGCTTCTGCTGCTCGGTCTGACTCTTCTGGTGCTGGAGATTCTGCTGGCGCTGCTCCTGGTGCTGGGGCTTCTGCTGGTACTTACTCTGCTGGCACTGCTCCTGGTGCTGGGGCTTCAGCTGGGGCTTGCTCTGCTGGCGCTGCTCCTGGTGCTGGGGCTTCTGCTGGTGCTTATTCTGCTGGAGCTGCTCCTAGTCCTGCTGGTCCTGCTGATGATCCTGGTGCTCCTGGTCCTGCTGGTACTGCTGGTGCTCCTGGTGCTGCTGGTGCTCCTGGTCCTGCTGGTCCTGCTGGTCCTGCTGGTCCTGCTGGTCCTGCTGGTGCTTACTTTGCTGCTGATGATCCTAGTCCTGCTGGTGCTGCTGGTGCTGCTGCTTGTGCTGCTGGTCCTGCTTTTGCTGCTACTGTTGTTGTTGCTGCTGCTGTTGGTCGTGGTGTGGAGCAGCAGCCCCTACAACCTCGAAAGCCCCTCTGATGAGGGCCCAGATAGCCCTGCCAGAGGGAGGAAGAGGCATATGTGAGAACGAGAATGGGAGAGGAGGCAATACTCCATCGAAGAGGGACATGAGGATGAGGTGCTGGAATGGCTGAGGGAGAACAAGTAGCTTTGGCAGAAGGGACACAGGCTCTATCGAGACACCAAAAGGAAGCATGCTGCTTGGAGAGAGAAGGCAGAGAGCCTGGGCTACACCTCGGAGGTGCTCCTCGGCGGCTGGAAGCACATGCACACCTGGTACGGGAAGCTGCACCTCAAGAAATCTGGCCAGGCCACGGTCAAGCTGATGGATCAAGAGACCTACATGATGGCCAATTGCAGCTTCTTGGAGGGTGAGATCTGCCACGAGGAGCAGCCCCTCTGACAACCCTCTCTCTCAGGCAGTCCACAGAGAGACAGTCCTCTTCTGGCCAAGCATCAGCTCCTGTGTCCAGGCAGGTATCTGTGGAGCGTGCCACAATGGAGACCCCCCCGACAGCTGCACACCCCGTGGCGGAGCGCATGGAGGACCCCCTGACGCAGTGGGAGCAAGGAGAGGGCACTTCCACCAGAGACCAACCCACATCCACCCCCAACTCCACCTCCACAGAAAGCAGGCAGAGAGGCAGACCAGAGGGGCAGAGCCACACTGACTTGCTGGAGATCAGGGACACTATCAGAAGCAGCGTAGATCTCATCTTTCAGCTGGTACACACTGAGGTCCCATCCTCCAACCGCAAGCCCTTCCTCACCTACGTCAACCAGACCCTCATGAATATGTCCGAATCACAGTACCAGCTGATCAAGGACAGGATCACCGGTCTTCACAACCCTCCAGACGCAGCTGAACCTGCTCCCACCCAGTCCAGGTCTGCTCCTCAACCCCAGGTGATCTCACTGCCCTTCCATAGCTTTCCACAGGCCCTCATCTACCAAGGCTACGGCTATCAGGAGCTAAAGCAGCACAGGCAGCCCTTCCCAGTCCAGGCACAGATTCATCGAACGCCACAGATGCCACCAATGCCACCAACACCACTGATGCCAGCCACGCAACAGATACCACCGATGCCACAGATGCCACCCACACCTCACCTCGCTCAGCTGCAGACCAGACAGCCCCATTACACTCCTCCTTCCTCCACCCCCCAGACAAGCCCAGCCTCAGAACATCTGTCATCGGTATTGGGACTGACACCCCATGTCCTGGAGGAAGGGGCTCTCAATATCACGGGACTGAGCCAGCTCTCTGAGAGCTTCCTCCAGAAAGCATTCCCTGTTGTCCTCTTGGGGCCAGGCACCCCAATGGCACCTCGGACCAGCACTCCAGCAGCAGCCACCTCCACAGCACCTGGACCCTTCACTCCTGAGACTGGGCATGCCTCAGAGTGACTAAGAAGAGTGCCAGAGACTGGGTTGCTACCTGATGACTTTATCTTTGCTTGGGACACTTGGGTCATTTTCTTTTACAGTTTGTTATTAATAAAGATTATCTTTGCTTCACACACTTGCTTCATTTATTTATTTAAATAAAGTCTTGATGGAAAATTTTAGAAATGGTTTAAGCCTTTGCATGCTTGTAGGATGGGTAAGGATAGCTGTGGGATGGGCAGGGATATCTTTGGGATGGGTAATAGCTGTGGAATGGGCAGGGATACCTTTGAGATGGGTAATAGCTGTGGGATAGATAAACCTCCAGTGCAAGAATAGTGGGACTGTATGGTCCACCCTCCCAGTTGCCACTGCTATGGCCCTTTATTATCAATAACAATTGAATTATTGATAAACACATTTCAACATAAATGTACCTCTTTATTAAATGCCCTGTTCATTGTAGGGCCACACAACATACATGGCCCAATCTCATCCGTGTGATGAGACAGGCTCAAGGAAGCATCCATTAAGCATCTACCATCCTGTCTTGCCACTCCATTGCTCCAGCTGGGGAGTTGCACCAGTGTTTCAGGAGGTTGCGCTGCTTCTTCCCTTCACGTGAAGCTCTGTTGGGGCCTTGCACATCCACAGTATCTATCAGGTTTCGCCCTTGCCTCCATTCACCAGGCTCCATGTCCCCATTGCCTTGGTGGCAGTCCACGAGCCTGTTCTGCAACTCTGGGTAGCGGGTGCGCATGAGATTGTGCAGGATGCAGCAAGCTTCCACAATGTCCCTCACGGTCTCTGGCCGATGCTGCATGGTGGTGAGAAGTACCTGGAACCTGTCGGCCAGGATGCCAAAGGCGTTCTCCACCACCCATCTTGCCCTGGACAGCCTGTAGTTGAAGATCCTCTCTTCACAGGTGAGGCATCTGGAAGTGTAGGGCTTCATGAGGTAGGTTCTGAGGGAGAAGGCGTCATCCCCCATGATGAAGTAGGGCACATCTTGTGTGTCGTTGGGCAGGGGGTCTGGATCTGGGAAGCCCATGATGAGTTTGCGTTCCAGCCCCTCCTTGAGGTGACTGGCGTTGTATACCTGGGCATCTGAAGCTGACCCGTTGCCTGAAGCATCGATGTACATGAACTTGTAGTCAGCATCGACCATGGCAAAGAGGATGATGCTGAAGAAGCCCTTGGAGTTGAAATAAGTGGACCCTGACTTGGCTGGAGCTTTGCAGGCCATGTGCTTGTCATCTTTGGCTCCAATGGTGTGGGGGAAGTTCCTCTTCTGATACCACTGCTCTGCAACTTTCTTCCAGCCTTCTTTAGTGGAGGGGCACTGGAGGAGCTCCTCCAGGTATTCTTCGATGATGGCCTGCACCACTTCTCTGACCACAATGCTGATGGTGTTGTGTGGCACCCTCCAGGCATACTGTATGTTTCTTTATGTGGTCCCAGAGGCCAGGTGGCGCAGAGTCAGTGCCACCTTGAGCCCAGGGTCGAGGCTGGGATGGAAGTTAGTGCTCTGCTTGGTCAACCTGGGTCTCAGCCGCTCCACAATTTCGTCAAACATGGCTGGCGGCATCCTCATGAAGTTCTGGAATGCACGAGGATCTTCGTTCCTCAGCTCCACCATGAGCTTGTTATACAGTCCGTACTCTGCACTTCTGGTGATCCATCTTTGGACCCAGACACTTCTTGTCCGCCTCCCTTTCTTCACGTAGAACATGTGAAAGAGCCTGTAGATGGCTTCGCACTGTTGTAGAACAATGGTGGCTACCAAAAGGAGTGTGTGATGATCCATGGTGAAGATGACTGGATGCTGTTGAAGAGCAAGAGCAAGAGCAAGATGAAGGCTGAAGAGGTCTGCACCGCAGGGCTGCTGGACTGAAAGTGAGATCCAAGTGAGTTCCTCCCCCTTTTTATAGGAAATATAGGTTTTCCGCTCGGTGTCCTTTTGCATCCTCTAGGCATCCTGCAGACATCCTAAATATCCGAGATACATCCCCTCTGCAAACATTTTTTCCATTTTAATGCTTTGTATGCAAGTTGCATCCACTTTCATCCTTTCTATATCCGTGCTACTAACGCTGCGTGTCCCTTCTGCGTCCGTTTCGCTTCCTCCCTGTGTCCGTTTTCCACTGGAGTGGATGCAAGTTACGTGGATGCATAGCGGATGCCTAGCGGATATAGCGGACGCGTAACGGATGACAACGGATATAGAACGGATGTTCCCCGTATGCATAGCGGATGAAGAACAGACGTGTTGGATACATTTTCCACTCAAAAAGTTTTGTGTAGCTCAAAACTTTTTGAGCAGATGAAATGTCAATAGATGGATGCTGGACGGATAGAGAGGATGAAAAACGGACGCAATGAGTGCAGAATGGATGCATCGCATTAACCAACAGATGGCAAGTGTTTCTCTCCATTTTACATCCTCTTTCCATCCGTTGGTGCTGTGTGACAGGGTCTTAAGGCTAAAGGATTTACTGTAGCATGATGATGCCATGCTGAGAGTTTAGGGTATATTTTAACCTCTTTGTTTTGAGTGTCTGGTTAGCATTAAGCCTATCAGAGTCTTGCAGTTGTTTTAATTTTTGCCAAGCTGGTGTGTTTATGTGTGTGTGTGTTTGTGTGTGTGTGTGTGTGTGTGTGAGAGAGAGAGAGAGATAGAGGAGATACATATGAATTATTCAGTGGGGGGAGGGACTATCGATTGGCAATTCTGCCCTCTTTTAAGGGCCTGTCACATTGGCCAACGAATGCAAAAAGTATGTAAAAAGGACACATCAGCCGAGAAAATTTTCCATCCGTTGTTGTCCGCTCTCAAAAGTTCCACAAATTTGAATAAACAGAGCGGACAACAACGGAAAGGAATGGAAGGGGGGAGGACATAGCCAGGATGTAAAGCAGATGCTCCATGGAAGCCTAGTGGATGTAAGCAGATGGCACATCCGCAGGGCTTCCGTGGGAGCACAGCAAAGCAGACGCACAGCGGAAGGAATGGATGCAGAGCAGATGCTAGCAGATGACGTGGATGAATCAGGGACGCCTAGCGGATGCCTAGTGGATGCAAAGCATTCAGTGCACATGAGGGGAGGATGCATTGTGTCAGCCCCGCGGATATAAAAGAATGCAGCTCTCAAGCAGGTCACTATTCAGAGGAAAGACCTGCTCCCAGAAACATCTCCAGCCAACAACCATGGGAAAGAAGAGGAAGCCTGTGCCATCTTCTGCCAGCCCTGGCAAGAAGGACAGGGCCACCATCCCACCCCCTGGCCCTGACTCTGCTTCTGCTGGGGCTTCTGCTGCTCGGGTGACTCTGCTGGTGTTGAGGCTTCTGCTGGTGCTGCCCCTGGTGCTGGTGCTTCTGCTGGTGCTTACTCTGCTGACGCTGCTCCTGGTGCTGCTGCTTCTGCTGGTGCTTATCTGCTGGCGCTGCTCCTGGTGCTGGTGCTTCTGCTGGTGCTTACTCTGCTGGTGCTGCTCCTGGTCCTGCTGGTGCTGCTGGTTCTGCTGGTTCTGTTGGTGCTTACTCTGCTGCTGGTGATCCTGGTTCCACTGGTGCTGCTGGTGCTGCCGGTGCTGCTGGTGCTGCCAGTGCTGCTGGTCCTGCTGGTCCTGCTTTTGCTGCTGCTGTTGTTGTTGCTGCTGCTGCTGCTGGTGGTGGTGGTGTGGTGGACCAGCCCCTAGAACCTCAAAGCCCTGTTGATGAGGGCCCAGAAGGCCCTGCCAGAGGGAGGATGAGGCATTCGCGAGAAAAGGGGGAGAGGAGACAGTACTCCATTGCAGAGGAAAATGAGGAGGAGGTGCTCGAATGGCTGAGGGAGAATGAGTACCTGTGGAGGAAGGGACACAGGCTCTATCGAGACACCAAGCAGAAGCAGGCAGCTTGGAGAGAGAAGGCGGAGAGCCTGGGCTACACTTCAGAGGTCCTCCTCGGGTAGTGGAAGCACATGCACACCTGGTACGGGAATCTGCACCTGAAGAGGTCTGGCCAGGCCGCGGTCAAGCTCACCGAACAGGAGACCTAGGTGATGGCCAAGTGCAGCTTCTTGGAGGGTGAGATCTGCCACTGAGGAGCAGCCCTTCTGTCTACCCTCTCTCTCAGGCAGCCCACAGAGAGCCAGTCCTCTTTTGGCCAAGAGTCAGCTCCTGTGTCCAGGCAGGTATTTGTGGAGCGTCCCATGACTGAGAACCCCCCGACAGCTGCACTCTCTGTGGTGGAGTGTGTGGAGGACCCCCTGACATAGTGGGAGCAAGGAGAGGGCACTTCCACCAGAGACCAACCCACACCAACTCCCAGCTCCACCTCCACAGAAAGCAGGCAGAGAGCCAGACCAGAGGGGCAGAGCCACACTGTTCTGCTGGACATCAGGGACACCATCAAAAGCAGCGTAGATCTCCTCTCTCAGCTGGTACACACCGACATACCATCCTCAAACCGAAAGCCCTTCCTCACCTACGTCAACCAGACCCTCCGAATCACAGTACCAGGTGATAAAGGAGAGGATCACTGGTCTTCTGCACAACCCTCCAGGCCCAGCTGAACCTGCTCTGACCCACTCCAAGTCTGTTCCTCCACCCCAGGTGATGTCATAGCCCTTCCAAGGCTTTCCACAGGCCCTCACCTACCAAGGCGACGGCTACCAGGAGTTCCACCAGCACAGGCAGCCCTTCCCAATCCAGGCACAGATTCATCGAACACCACCGATGCCACCGATGCCACCCATGCCACCCATGCCACCCATGCCACCCATGCCACCCATGCCAC
>BLBF01000033.1:20399004-20452128 GCA_015471245.1 Laticauda colubrina
ACCCATGCCACCCATGCCACCCATGCCACCCATGCCACCCATGCCACAGATGGCACCCACGCCACAGATGCCACAGACACCTCATCTCGCTCAGCTGCAGACCAGACAGCCCCACTACACTCCTCCTTCCTACACCCCACAGCCAAGCCCAGCCTCAGAACATCTGTCATCAGTCTTGGGACTGACACCCCATGTCATGGAGGAAGGGGCTCTCAACATCACGGGACTGAGCCAGCTCTCTGAGAGCTTCCTCCACACACCATCCCCTGTTGTCCTCTCAGGACCAGGCACCCCAATGGCACCTCAGACCAGCACTCCAGCAGCAGCCACCTCCACAGCACCTGGACCCTTCACCCCTGAGACTATGGGCACACCTCAGAGTGACTGAGAAGAGTGCCAGAGACTGGGTTGCTACCTGTTGACTTTATCTTTGCTTGGGACACTTTACTTGGGTCATTTTGCTTTTACAGTTTGTTATTAATAAAGTTTATCTTTGCTTCACACACTTGCTTCAGTTCTTTTAGTCAATAATGTCTTGGTGGAAACTTTTAGAAATGGTTTAAGCCTTTGCATGCTTGTGGGATAGGTAAGGATAAGCAGTGGGATTGGCAGGGATACCTGTGGGATGGGTAATAGCTGTGGGATGGGTAATAGCTGTGGGATGGGTAATAGCTGTGGGATAGATAAGCCTCCAGTGCAAGCATAGTGGGACTGTATGGTCCACCCTCCCAGGTGCCACACCCTTTATTATCAATAACAATTTAATCCTTGATCAACACATTTCAACATAAACAAAACTCTTTATTAAATGCCCTGTTCATTGTAGGCCCACACAACATACATGGCCCAATCTCATCCGTGTGATGAGACAGGCTCAAGGAGGCATCCATTATGCATCTCCCATCCTGTCTTGCCACTCCACTGCAACAGCTGGGGAGTTGCACCAGTGTTTCAGGAGGTTGTGCTGCTTCTTCCCTTCATGTGAAGCACTGTTGGGGCCTTGCACATCCACAGTATCTATCAGGTGTCGCCCTTGCCTCCATTCACCAGGCTCCATGTCCCCATTGCCTTGTTGGTGGTCCACGAGCCTGTTCTGCAACACTGGGTAGCGGGTGCGCATGAGATTGTTCAGGATGCAGCAAGCTTCCACAATGTTCCTCATGGTCTCTGGCCGATGCTGCATGGTGGTGAGAAGTACCTGGAACCTGTTGGCCAGGATGCCAAAGGCGTTCTCCACCACCCGTCTTGCCCTGGACAGCCTGTAGTTGAAGATCCTCTCTTCACGGGTGAGGCATCTGGAAGTGTAGGGCTTCATAAGGTAGGTTCTGAGGGAGAAGGCATCATCCCCCATAATGAAGTAGGGCACATCTTGTGTGTCGTTGGGCAGGGGGTCTGGATCTGGGAAGCCCATGATGAGGTTGCGTTCCAGCCCACCCTTTTGGTGACTGGCGTTGTATACCTGGGCATCTGAAGATGAGCTGTTCCCTGAAGCATTGATGTACATGAACTTGTAGTCAGCATCGACCATGGCAAAGAGGATGATGCTGAAGGAGCCCTTGTAGTTGTGATAAATGGACCCTGAGTTGGCTGGAGCTTTGCAAGCCACGTGCTTCCCATCTATGGCTCCAACAGTGTGGGGAAAGTTCCTCTTCTGATACCACTGCTCTGCAACTTTCTTCCATCCTTCTTCAGTGGAGGGGCACTGGAGGAGCTCCTCCAGGTATTCTTCAATGGTGGCCTGCACCACTTCTCTGAGCACAATGCTGATGGTGTTGTGTGGCACCCTCCAGGCGTACTGCATTCTCCTTTACTACGCCAGGTTGCGCAGAGTCAGTGCCACCTTCAGCCCAGGTCCAGGCTGGGCTTGAAGTTGGTGTTTGCCTTGGTCAACCTGGGTCTCAGCCACTCCACAATTTCATCAAACATGGCTGGCAGCATCCTCATGAAGTTCTGGAATGCACGAGAGTCTTCGTTCCTCAGCTCCACCATGAGCTTGTTATACAGTCCGTACTCGACTCTTCTCGTGATCCATCTTTGGACCCAGACACTTCTTGGCCACCTCCCTTTCTTCACGTAGAACATGTGAAAGAGCCTGTAGATATCTTCGCACTGTTGTAGAACAATGGTGGCTACCAAAAGGAGTGTGTGATGATCCATGGTGGAGATGACTGGATGCTGTGGAAGAGCAAGAGCCAGATGAAGGCTGAAGAGGTCTGCACCGCAGGGCTGCTGGACTGAAAGTGAGATCCAGATGATTTCTCCCCCTTTTTATAGGAAATATAGGTTTTCCACTAGGTGTCCTTTTGCATCCTCTAGACATCCTGTAGACATCCTAAATATCCGAGATACATCCCCTATACGAACTTTTTTTCCGTTGTAATGCTTTGTATGCGAGCTGCATCTGCTTTCATCCTTTCTCCGTGCATGTTACTAATGCTGCGTTTCCATTCCATGTCCGTTTCGCTTCCTCCCTGTGTCCGTTTTCCGCTGGAGCGGATGCGAGTTGCGCGGATGCAGAGCGGATGCCTAGCGGATATAGCGGCAGTGTAACGGATGACGACAGACGTATAACGGATGTTCCCCGTATGTGTAGCAGATGTAGAATGGACGCATTGGATCCTTTATCCGCTCAAAAAGTTTTGTGCAGCTCAAAACTTTTTGAGCGGATGAAATGTCATTAGACGGATGCTGGACAGATAGAGAGTATGGAAAAATGGATGCAGTGAGTGCAGAACGGATGCATCGCATTAACCAACAGATGGCAAGTGTTTCTCTCCATTTTACATCCTCTTTCCATCCGTTGGTGCTGTGTGGCAGGGGCTTTAATAAGAAGTTGTCTTCCAGTCTCCTCTTTGGGCCTAGGAATGGAGAAATGTTGAATCACGTTGAACCATATCTTCTTCAAATTCACATCATCTGAATCTATATTTAGAAACTGGGGAAAAATATGCTGTGCAGAATTTTAAAACTCCTTAAAATTATGATTTAGTGTGTAACTTTAAAACTGCCTACATAAATTAGCATTTTTTAAAAAATACTAATAACATGAATTATATTAGGAAAAAATGTGCAAAAAGGAAACTGGCCCCAAAAAGCTGCATAAGCAAATATAGCAATGTGCATATATTAACAAAAATGGCATGGATTAGATTATATCATTTATTTGAGTTAGGGATTAGCTGCCCATTATATATTACATGCCCTAAACAGAATAAAAAAGGATAAGAATTTTGAGATAAAGTTATCCAAATAGCAAAGTAGACATGAGTAAACCCTCTAATATCCAGAAAGCACATTATTATTATTATTATTATTAATAATAATAATAATAATAATAATAATAATAATAATAATAATATATTAAATAAATTTACATAAATACATCTACCATTCAATGAATACTTCAGCTTCAACCATAACAACACAAGAGCACACAATAGATACAAACTCAAGGTTAACTGCACCAAACTTGATTGCAGGAAATACGACTTCAGCAACAGAGTGGTCAATGTCTGGAACACTCTACCTGACACTGTGGTTTCTTCCCCAAACCCCAAAAACTTTTATCTTAGATTGTCTAGGATTGACTTCACCTCTTTCCTAAGAGGTCTGTAGAGGGCATGCATAAACGCACCAAAGTGCCTACTCTCCCTGTCCTATAGATTCTTTTATTTTTCTTATATGTATCCATTTCATGTATTTATAACTATGTTTATTCCTATATCTATTATCTTGTAAGCGATTGACAAATCAAATAAAATCCATAAACAATAAAACCAAACATTCCGCTTATCGCAATGTAAGCAAGGCAGTGTTTACTCAATCTGACATTTCTCAGGTTATTGTAGAATAATCATTTACACTTGTTACATTAATATATATAACATGAAATTTCATCTAATTATATACTACAAACGTAGTTACATATAGTATTGCCAATTTCCATCGTACCTTTCCATTTGACTTCATTATAAAAATCTTTGGAATGTGCAGAAATGGACAGGTTGTCAATGGAACTTAAAAACAAAGATGAGTCAGAGTACTACGAGATCTGGATTTTTGGTACAGTTGATTGGAAGATAGACATGGGGGGGGGGGGAAGCATAGACATCTTTCAACTTAACAACTTAAACCAATTCCAGTGAGAATCACAAAACATAACAACAGATTTTTCTGTAGAAGAGTGTCCAGATGGCATTATTAAGTCAAACTGGCAAGCCTGTATTAAAAGGACAGCACAATAACACAGATGAAGCATCTATTGTTCCTTTTGGGCATTAGAAATGTTAATAATAACAAATGTTATGTTATTATATCTTCCTCCCACAACCAAAGAGGGCCAAATTTTGCTATTTTTTTTTCTTTTATATTATTAGTAAAAGAACTTTTGTTTTGTACTCAGTAAAATTCAGCCTATAGATCAGTTAGGTTTTTTCCCCCTGAAATATATGTATTTACAGTGGGAATATTTCTCTTGTTGGCAAATATGAACCATGTTGGAGAGGATTTTAGGAAGAGGAAGTAGCTACCTTATAACATTAGGTTTTGAAACACATGAAATGGGATTAAATTTTACATTTGTAGTCACATTATTATAAAATATCTGCTTCTATCATATCTTCTATATATAATTGTCTCTGAAGACTATTCATTTTGGTAGAAAACATAGAATTACATTGTAAGTTTATCACTCTGCAAAGTCCCAAAATTGTTTCCTTAAGTATTTCATTAAATCTGAGCACCTCTAAGATTTGACAACTAAACCTTAAATGGCATTCAGAAACAGGATTAGACCACAATATGGAAAATTAATGAAAAACATATGTCAAAATTATATTCAGCTAATAAATCTGTGCAATTGATATACACTAAAATAATGAAAAGAATATAACATATAAAATGATTTAAATCTCATGTATCAGAAAAGTGGCCAGAAGGAAAAAAAAATCACTTTTTCATAAGTTTTTACCTTAATGCAGGGCTGTCAATTTCACAGCCTGTGGGCTAGATGCATCATGTGTTGGCCACATCCACACCCAATTTAGCAAAGGGGTGGGAAAGTCCTGATCATCATGTGATATCACCGTGACAACATCAGTTTGACACCCCTGCCTTAATGTTTTGGTATAACTGTTCATCTGAAAGGTTTTTATAGAAGCTATAAAAGATCCATTTGATTTATAAGTACTGAAAGCTATGAATCACAAACAACAGTTTGAGGAGATATTCTGAAAATTGACTGGCTGACAGCTATAGAAGTAGCATCAAGATACCCCTTATAATTTTATCCTGCCAATATGTCAAGTTCTGACAAATTAATGAGATATCATAATTTTTTTGAGTATATGTGATTGGAAACAAATAGTGATGATTTGGTGTCAACAGTAATCTCATCTATCACTCGCAGGATTTTTTAACCAGTATGTTAAGGTTGGTCAAAGACTACAATAAAAATTTGATTTGATAAGTTATATATACCCTGCAATAAATTATCTTTGCAAAATTCTCTCTATTTGTTTATTCAAAGCTACACCTTTTGCTTCTCTCTACCCTTAGCATCAGAGTCCTTGAAAATAAATGTTTTTTTTGGGTTCTTCAGTTTTCCTTACATTTTGATTGAGATGAAACAGAGTCATCGACTTAGCAATATAGCAAATAGCTCTAAAATTGTCTCTCTTTCTCTCTCTTTAAAGTCTGCCTTTTCCTTGTGACATTATTGAGGAGCAAATAAAGCCACGCAACTGCTGATAACTGCATGAGACTTATAATAAAAACCTAGACAAAAGCTGTTGTCATCTGGAGAATAAGAAATGCATCATTTGATACAGCCTTATGTTAGACTGCCTATGAAGAACAGTTTTTGTTTCTTTACATTCCAACAATGAAGTTGGAACTGAAAAGGTGCAAGGGCAATATTGAAAAGAAGAATGGACATATTATTGGAAACAAAAAATGGACAGAAATGATATATTTATTAAAACAACGTAAGGTTTAGAAACCAATTGTTTCTGAGTTTCCAAGGGCTCTTCACCAGGCAAAATAGTGATAAGACAGAAAAACACAGGAGGGAAGGGGAAAAAGTGAGGTAGTTTTTCAGTCCATATCTGGACCAACTTACATTCCTGGAAGAAGTGAAAGACAGTCTCCAGACATGCAAATTAAGCTTTATCAATAACAGAAAGGGTGTTGGGTTGCACTAGAAACTCTGCTAAAACTTGCTGAGAAGAAGAAACAAGCAAATGATCCTTTGACCTCCATTTTTGAAATAAATATATCAGCTCTTAAAGTCAAGATTTGGAAAGTAGAAAGGCATAGGAAGATGTAATCTTCCTATTTCTATATTAAAGGAGAACTATGTATATTTTAATAACTGAAGACAGTTATATACATTGCAGATTCAATTAAGTTCAACAATGTTCTGGCTTTAGTCCATCCCAAGTCAAAGGGTGTCTTTCTTCCAGGCAATTAACTCTTCTGCAATTTAAGATGCAAAGCTGCTTATAGGGCACATTAAGATTGTTTAACATATTTAACAACTCCAATATTAATGTTTATTAATGCTGAATGAGGAAAATGTTTAACTGTCTAACCTAATCATATGAATTTAGCCATCCTTTTTTCTTTTTCTTTCTTTAAAAGCAGGCTGGGTCAAATTGAAGTGTGCTTACTGGACACAGGATAGAAACTTTAACAAATAACTGAATACCCCTTTTCTGTGCAAAAAAGGTTCAATCCCCAGCACATCCAGATGAAACGAAGAGTTAGTTGACAATAAAAGAAACTTTGATGCCTGTAGGATACACCAGCCATAAGAGAAAGTTAGAAAAGGAAACCTGCATGGAAGCTACCCATAATCTCAAGAAGTAGCCTTGGAATTTTAAAGATGCAAGGACCCTCATTCATCTTCCATATTCTATACCTTCAATTTTATCTTCAATATTCTAAACCAGGGGCCTTCAAACTTGACAGCTTTAAGACTTGTGGACTTCAACTCCCAGAATTCCACTTCCAGTCATGTTAGTTCAAGAATCCTGGGAGTTGAAGTCCACAAGTCTTAAACTTGTCAAGTTTGAAGACCTTTGTTTTAAATCCTTAAGGCTAGGTCATATTGGCTGACGGATGCAAAAAGTATGTAAAAAAGACACAGCGGACGAGCAAATTTGCCATCCGTTGTTATCCACTCTCAAAAGTGCCCAAATTTGCATAAACAGAGCGGACAACAAAGGAAAGGAACAGACGTGGGGAGGATGTAGCGGGGATGTAAAGCAGATGTTCGTAGGAAGCCTAGCGGATGGAAGCGAATGGAAGTGGATGACACATCCGCAGGGCTTCCATGGGAGAACAGCGAAGCAGACGCGTAGCGGAAGGAGCGGATGCGTAGCGGATGACGCGGATGCATCACGAACGCCTAGCGGATGCAAAGCGGATGCATAGCGGATGCGTAGCGGATGCAAAGCGTTCACTGTGCATGCGAGGAGGATGAATTGCGTAAGCTCCGCAGATATAAAAGGATGCAGCTTGCAAGCAGGTCACCATTCAGAGGAAAGATCTGCTGCCAGAGACATCTTGAGAGAACACCATGGGGAAGAAGAGGAAGCCTGTGCCTACTCCTGCCAGCCCTGGCAAGAAGGACAGAACCATCCCACCCCCTGGCGCTGACTCTGAAGCTGCTGCTTCTGCTGGTGCTCCTGGTGTTGCTGGTGCTTCTCCTGCTGGTGCTGCTGGTGCTTCTCCTCCTGCTGCTGCTGCTGGTGCTTCTCCTGATGCTGCTGCTGCTGGTGTTTCTCCTGCTGCTGCTGGTGCTTCTCCTGCTGCTGCTGGTGCTTCTCCTGCTGCTGCTGCTATGGGGGACCAGCCCCAAGGCCCTCAAAGCCCTGCTGTTGAAGGGCCTGAAGCCCCTGCCAGAGGGAGGAAGAGGAAAGGCAAGGAGAAGGGGGAAAGAAACAGTACTCCATTTCCAAGGAGCATGAGGAGGAGGTGCTGGAATGGCTGAGGGAGAACGAGTACCTGTGGAGGAAGGGCCACAGGCTCTATCGCGACACCAAGCAGAAGCAGGCAGCGTGGAGAGAGAAGGCGGAGAGCCTGGGCTACACTTCAGATGTCCTCCTGAGGTGGTGGAAGCATATGCACACCTGGTATGACAAGCTGCACCTGAAGAAATCCGGGCAGGCCACTGTCAAGCTCACTGACCGGGAGACCTATGTCATGGCCAAGTGCAGCTTGCTGGAGGGTGAGGTCCACCACCAAGGAGAAGCCCCTCTGTCAACCCTCTCCCTCAGACAGCCCACAGAGAGCCACTCCTCTTCCAGCCAGGAGACAGCTACAGTGTCCAGGCAGGTGTCTTTGGAGGGCCCCACAACAGAGACCCCCCCGACAGCTGCACTCCCCATGCCAGAGGATGTGGAGGATCCCCTGTCTCAGATGGAGCAAGAAGAAGCAGCCACCAGAGACCAAGCCATACCCACCCCCAGCTCCACCTCCACAGAAAGCAGGCAGAGAGGCAGACTGGAGGGACAGAGCCACACTGTCCTCTGGGAGATCAGGGATATAATAAAAGCCCGCACAGATCTCCTCTCCCAGCTGGTCCACTTTGACATACCATGCTCCAACTGCAAGCCCTTCATCACTGCAAGCCCTTCAGCTCTTCTGCACCATCCTCCAGGCCCAGCTGAAGCTGCTCCTACCAACTCCAGGTCTGCTCCTCCACCCCAGGCGATGTCACAGACCTTCCATGGATTTCAGCAGCCCCTCGCCTACAAAGCCTACCACTACCAGGACTTCCCACAGCAGAGGCAGCCGTTCCCAGTCCAGACCCAGGTTCCTCGGACACCACAGACGCCTCAGCTGACCCAGCTGCAGACCAGACAGCCCCACTACACTCCTCCTTCCTCCACCCCACAACCAAGCCCTTCCTCAGAACATCTGTCATCAGTCTTGGGCCTCACATCCCAGGTACTTGAGGAAGGGCCTCTCAACCTCACAGGACTGAGTCAGCTCTCTGAGAGCTTCTTGCACATACCATCTCCTGTTGTACTCTCGGGGCCAGGCACCCCAATGGCACCTCAGACCAGCACTCCAGCCACAGCCACCTCCACAGTCCCTGGCCCCTTTATATCTGAAACCATGGTCATGCCTCAGAGTGACTGAGAAGAGTGCCAGAGACTGAGTTGTTACCTGCTCACTTTATCTTTGCTTAAGACACTTTACTTGGGTCATTTTGCTTTTTAATAAAGTCATACAGTTTGTTATTAATAAAGGTTATCTTTGCTTCACACACCTGGTTCATTTTTTTTACTTAATAAAGTGTTGGGGAAAACTTTGAAAAAAGGGTTAAGCCTTTGCATGCTTGTGGGATTGGTAAGGAGAGCTGTGGGATGGATAGCTGTGGGATGGGTAAGGATAGATAAATCTCCAGTGCAAGCATAGTGGGACTCTATGGTCCACCCTCCCAGCTGCCACACATATGGCCCTTTATGATAATAAATAATGATTTAATCAATGAACAAAACATTTCAACATAAACAAAACTCTTTTATTAATGCCCTATTCATTGTAAGGCCACTCAAAATACATGGCACAATCTCATCAGTGTGATGAGACAGGCTGAAGGAAGCATTCATTAAGCATCTACCATCCTGTCTTGCCACTCCACTGCTCCAGCTGGGGAGTTGCACCAGTGTTTCAGGAGGTTGTGCTGCTTCTTCCCTTCACGTGAAGCTCTGTTGGGGCCTTGCACATCCACAGTGTCTATCACATTTTGCCCTTGCCTCCATTCACCAGACTCCATGTCCCCATTGCCTTGTTGGCAGTCCACAAGCCTGTTCTGCAACACTGGGTTGCAGGTGCACATGAGATTGTGCAGGATGCAGCAAGCTTCCACGATGCTCCTCACAGTTCCTGTGTGATGCTGCATGGTGGTAAGAAGTACCTGGAACCTGTTGGCCAGGATGTCAAAGGCATTCTCCACCACCCGTCTTGCTCTGGACTCCCTGTAGTTGAAGATCCTCTCTTCACGGGTGAGGTATCTGGAAGTGTAGGGCTTCATGAGGTAGGTTCTGAGGGAGAAGGCATCATCACCCACAATGAAGTAGGGCACATCTTGTGTGTCGTTGGGTAGGGGGTCTGGATCGGGAAAACCCATGATGAGGTTGCATTCCAGCCCACCCTTGAGGTCACTGGCGTTGTATATCTGGGCATCTGAACATGACCCGTTGCCTGAAGCATCGATGTACATGAACTTGTAGTCAATATCAACCATGGCAAAGAGGATGATGCTGAAGAAGCCCTTGTAGTTGAAATAATTGGACCCTGAGTTGGCTGGAGCTTTGCAGGCCACGTGCTTCCCATCTATGGCTCCAACGGTGTGGGGAAAGTTCCATCTCTGATACCACTGCTCTGCAACTTTCCTCCAGCCTTCTTCAGTGGTGGGGCACTGGAGGAACTCCTCCACATATTCTTTGATGATGGCCTGCACCACTTCTCTGACCACAATGCTGATGATGTTGTGTGGCACCCTCCAGGCATACTGCATTATTCTGTATGTGGTCCCAGAGGCCAGGTGGTGCAGAGTCAGTGCCACCTTCAGTCCAGGGTCCAGGCTGGGCTGGAAGTTGGTGCTCTGCTTGGTCAACCTGGGTGTCAGCCGCTGCAATTTCGTCAAACATGGCTGTTGGCATCCTCATGAAGTACTGGAATGCACGAGGGTCTTCGTTCCTCAGCTCCACCATCAGCTTGTCATAGAGTCCAAACTCCATTCTTCTCCCAATCCATCTTCAGACCCAGATAGCTCTTGGACATCTCCTTCTCTTTGCATAGAAAAGGTGAAACAGTCTGAAGAGAGCTTGGTTCTGGTGTTGAATGATGGCGGCTACCAAAAGGAATGTGCAATGATCCATGGTGGAGATCAATGGATGATGTGGAAGAGCCAGATGAAGGCTGAAGAGGTCTGCACCGCAGTGCTGCTGGAGTGAAAGTGAGATCCAGGTGATTTCCTCCCCCTTTTTATAGGAAATGTCGGTTTTCCACTAGGTGTCCTCCCACATACTCTAGACATCCTCCAGACATCCTAAATATCCAAGATGTGTCCCATATATGAATGTTTTGTCCGTTTTAATGCTTTATATACAAGATGCACCCGCTTTCCTCCTTTCTATTTCTGTGCTCCTAACACTGTGTGGACGTTCTGTGTACCTTTCGCTTCCTCCCTCTTTCCATTTTCCGCTGGAGCGGATGTGAGTTGCGTGGATGGCCAGAGGATGCTGAGATGATACATCGGACGTGTAATGGATGACAACGGACATAGAACATTGTTGCCCATATGTGTCATGGATGTACATCGTACGCGGCAGAAAGTTCATCCACTCAAAAAGTTTTGTGCAGCTCAAAACCTTTTGAGCAGATGAAATAGCAGTAGACGGATGTTTTACGGATAGAGCATATGAAAGATGTACACAGTGAGTACACAACGGATGCATCGCGTTTTCCAATGGATGGCAAGCTTTTTTGTCCACTTTACATCCTCTTTGCATCCGTTGGTGCAGTGTGACATAGGCTTTAACTGTTCTTTAAACTCTAAAAAGAAAAAAAAACAAATGGTGACAGGAGACTGGTGGAATCTTATTGGAAACAATTGGGTAAAAGCAACATGAAAAAATATGCATTTATTAGAAACTGATGGAGCACCAGGAATGTCTAGTCTGTCAAGTTGTATTACACAAAGGAATTTTTTTTAGTTCTACTGAATTATAAAGCTTCAACAGAGTGGATCAGTGTGTGGGAAGAAATATCTATCTAGTTCAGTTCCAAGCCGGGAGAAAGACACTGCAAACTTGGAAGCTGATTAGAAAGACGGTTTATTGATGAAGCAGAACCACAAAGGTCTGTAGTTCTGGGCAATTGACAAAATGGAGCTGAGAGTGGAGGGTTTTTATAACTTCTTTGGGCTTTGCATTTTCACTTCCTGTTCCTGTGCAAGAACATGTATTCTATTGGCTGTTGCCAGATTCTTATGGGGTCATGTAGGGATCATAACTGGCTCTATAGGCAAAAGAAGAAATGCAAATCCTAGGTGTTTATCTGAGCTCCCAGATTTGATTGAAGTCTGGACTGCTTTGAGATGGAGCAATGAAGGGGCTTATGTTCTGAAAGACCGCTGAGCAAATTCATCCTATTTTGGATCTTGAGTGTGAGCTAATCTTACCATTCTGCCTTTGTTCAGACTTTGCTGCAGGGAGTTTCAAAATATCCTGTCTTGAATGGATTATCAAATCTGCATTTCTAAAAGGTGACCTCCTTGTTTCTGCTTGGGGCCTGGTTTTTGAATAGCCTGGCCCAATCTTTCTTAATAGGCACAAAATATCTGCTGGGGGTATTAAGAAAGACTGAGTCTGTTTCCTGCCTCTAAAAAACATGTTTCTCCATTTCTCATTTAGGGAAATATAATATTCTGCCTTTTTTAATATTCCTCAAAATATTCTTCTAGGAGGGTGGGTGCTGACTTTCTACAAGTGGGTAGGTGTTGAATGGTAATGGTCATTAGTCATCATTATGAAGGGAATCTATAAGGCAGTAGCAATGACAGCAATGTTAGCAATCAAACTCAGATGGGGAAGAACTTTAAAATATGATTAAATGCCTTTCCATGAATTTATTTTGCAACCTGGATACCAGGTGACTCCTATGATTTATGGGAGATACTAATATTATTGCCATGAAGGCTGCTAGGTGTGTCTGGCAATGCTCTCTGTTCAGTATTTTGGTTTCTGGTTTTCTTGTGACATGCTGAGAGAACACTAGGCTCCAACCTAGTTGCTTTGTGGTGACGGAGAGGGACTTGCTGTTATGTTTCAGAGACATTTGCAGTCATGGTCTAGTGACATAAAAACTGGCCCATGTCATTTTCTAGTGGCTAAATCTCTCATTACTTCTGGAAGGAACATGAAATGGGAGGGGTGGAGAGATATTAGGAGAAGGGAGGCAAGTTTGTAATTGGGGCTCTCAATTCTCCTGCACTGAAGAAAAGTCATTAAAATCGTAGCTGCTGACTGCTCCCCCTGGACCAAATTTTTACTGGAAATGAAGAGGAAAGGTGGTTTGACAGTGGAAACATTGACCAGCTGCAGGTATAACACTGAGTCTGTTGTCATAGCCAACATTTCATTGGTCTATTTCTAGAGGACTATTTAGAGGACTGTGGTCTTACAGTTAGCCTCAAGAAGGAGAAAAAATACAGCCCGCGAGGTGCACCTCCTCACTGCAGGATAGTGATTTGTTATGTGTTTGTCTGAGTTAAATATAGCAGCCAGTCATTTTCCATGCTCCAGTGTTATATCCTGTTCATTCTGTGGAAAGAAATGTCTTGTTTGGAGAAATGAAAATGCCTCCAAAAAAAAAAAAAAGAAATGCCCACAGCTCAAGAGTCTACCTAGCCCACTTTTGGGAGGCACTTGACGTTTTAGAAATTGCCAATCAATCAACAAGTAACCTTATTGGTTCAGGAAGCTCTGATGATCTCATTTTGATTTTTCACTTGTGATTGCTGGCATGACAATGCTGTTGGCAAAGGACTGTTCTTTCAGATGAATTAGTGCGGGATTTCAATTTCATTCAGAGTTGCCAAGCATGTCCTCTCTTTCCCTCTCTCTGGTTTTTATTCCTGGAAAAAAAAATATGTTGGTTTCTCAGGGAGGATTAAAATCTTCCTACTGTTGGGAATGGTTCGCCAAACATGATCTAAATTTCTTACTCCTATTTGGTAAATTTGGGAGAAAGGAAAAGGAGAGAAGTATATGTGCCTGTTGCATTCATGCTGACTGCAGCCTGTGCAAACAAGGTCAAACTGATTTTAATTTTACTCCAAAGAAGTGCCAAGTCTTAAGGATCTGAGACATTGGTTGGCTTCCCTTTGCTAAGAAGCAAGGATTTCTTCTGTTGGCAGGAAATATCTTGGTAACAGTTCCCAACTTTTGGAAGAAAGGGTCTACCAGGTCATATAACGCTAAGAGGTAGGCTTATGAATGTGGCAGCAAAGAGTAGAAAAGCACGGCAAAGTTAAAAAATATATTGAACCCCATTTCCTGGACCCATGTAATATTCCAAGCCAGAAAGTAATGATAAGAGATGAACTCTTGCAACCCAGTACTGAAATGTGGTTGGTTTGTGTGCTATGTTGATTCAACAGTTCTGGAATGCATGTTCCATATGGTAATAAGGAGTATTTGTTGTCATCTAAAAGACAACTAGGTTTCTGCAGAGGGGATATAGTTGAGCTACTTTTCTGTTATACCAAGCCAGCATTATCTACTAATAGCAGTTAGTCCTTTCCATCAACAATTAGAAGATACTCCTAAAGTTCAACCCAAGTCTATCTCCTTTGCTTGCAACTTGACTGCAGTCCTATTGGTGCACAATAATTGTTTTTTATAACTTTCAATTCTATTTTTCAATTCAGGCTGTAATTATATAACTTTCCTCAATCTGGTTCCCTCTAGCTACTGGACTACAACTCCCAGAATTCCTAGTGTTCCTGGGGAAGCAACAGCTGGGGGAAAGCCTGTCAAAGAGCAAATTTAGCACAAAAAGAACACAACAGCTTAGATTTGTCTGCTCTTCAGAGGAGATGAATACAAACATGTCACATTTCTTGGGAGATATTTTCATGATATTTTTACCACATGCTATGCAAGCCTAATAAAGCACAGACATTTTTTATAAGTCATGTTTTCTTAAGAAGTGTAGCTCTTAATCTCCTGCCCTGATCTGTATAACATTTCAAACAGATTGGTGGAAAAAATCCAGTGCAGAAGGCAGACATGTTTGGAGAAATTTTGAGGGCATATCTTCAATGTTATGAAGAGATGTTTGGAATGGAGGCAATAATATAAGGATTTAATTTGCTAATGTTTATTTATTTGTTGCAATCAAAAGAGTTCTGGTTACAATGGTATTTTAAATTTTTTTAAAAAATATTTGTATGTATTTTATCCCCAGTGTTCCTAAATTATATGTGCAATAGTGAATAGACTAGAATCCAAACCACTTGGTAGTCTAAACCAGAGGTCTCTAACATTGGCAACTTTTAGTCTTGTGGACTTTGATTCCAAGAATCCAGCAGCCAGCATGAGAGTTTATTTTATTGATTTATTTGATTTGTCAATTGCTTACAAGATAATAGGTTTAAGTATAAATATGAGTAAGAATACAGGAAATAAGTACAAATAAATGGGGACAATAGAACAGGGATGGTAGGGCACAATGGTGCATTATGTATGCCCCTTATGCCTCTTAGGAATGGGATAAGGTCAATAGTGGATAGTTTGAGGTTAAAGGAATGGCGATTAGAGGATGTAACAACAGAGTCAGGTCGTGCATTCTAGGCATTGACCACTCTGTTGCTGAAGTTGTCCTTTCTTCCATCAAGTTTGGAGCAGTTTACATTGAGTTTGTATCTGTTGTGTGCTCTTGTATTGTTGTGATTGAAGCTGAAGTAGTCACTGACTGGTAGGACATTGTAGCAGATAATTGTGTGTGCTATGCTTAAGTCCAACCGTAGGCAGCATAATTCAAGGTTGTCCAAGTCCAAAATCTCAAGCCTGGTGATATAGGGTATTCGGTTGTGAACAGAGGAGTGTAGTACTCTTCTCATGAAATAGTTCTGGACTTGCTCAATTTCTTAATGTCAGATATACAGTGCAGATTACAGATTGTATTTGAGTATTGGACTAGCAAAAGTTTTATATGCTCTAGTTAGCAATTCAATATTTCCGGAGGAGAAGCCTCGTAAGATTAGATTTACAACTCTTAATGCCTTTGTGGCAATGCTGTTACAGTGAGCTCTGGTGCTTAGGTCATTTTATATGAGTACTCCAAGGTCCTTGACAGAGTGAGGATTGTCAACAAGGTCATATCCTCCTAGTTTGTATTTGGTGTACTGATTTTTTTTACCAATGTGTAGGACAGAGCAATTGTTGATCGCGATTTGGATCAAGTTGCCAATTGTTTGACCATTCAGACATATAATCAAGGTTGCTTTGAAGGACAGTAGTATTGTCGGTGGTGTTGAATAGTTTTACACCATCTTCAAAGAGGACACAGTTGTTTATAAGGTGATTGCAAAGGTCATTTATATAGAGTATTATAAAGGTCATTTATATAGTCCAAGAGCATTGCCTTGGGGGACACCACTGTTAACTGGAGCAGGGTTTGGTATAGCACTCCCTATTTTTACAATTTGTTGCCTGTTTTACAGAAATGCAGTAATTCACTTAGGAAGAATTTAGTTTTAACAGGAGTTTGTCATGTACCATAAGTTTTAATGTTTCCAAGTTTGGAAACCCCTGATCTAAACTTGAGGACTTCTCTTCATAGCTGTTATCTACAAGTTCTCGAGCCAGCAGAAATATATGCAAGGAAAATATTTGTTCTGTCCACTGGTGCTCTCTGTCTTTGCCCCAGGCAGAAGGCCAGCTGAAGTTTCTGCCCCTATTTACAAAAGACATATGAAGGATAAAGATTGATGGATTCCCTCAACTTGGTTTCTCTTTCCTCCTGCCAAATATCACCAACTGATTAAAATAATTAAATAAACGAAATCAATCAGCCATTCTCCTTCATGTGAGGTGCAAATCAGAATGGGTTTTGACAGATGGCAAGGAACAAAACTGCGAAAGCCACAATTTTGTGTCCCTCACCGACTTTGGGACCACTCATTTTTTGTCATTGAAAGAAATTCACTTCCTGGACCTCTCAGAAGACTATCCATTCATTTTCAAATTCTCATTTAAAATTGCAGTCTAGCTCTTTAGCATGGAAGCTGATGATATAATTATGCAATTCCCTCAACACTGTCCAACTATTTACTAAGTCTGCATTACTATCACTATTAGTCTTCTCATCATTCCTAACACCCATCCCCTCCCACTTGTGACTGCATGACTGTAACTTGTTGCTTGTATCCTTATGATTTATATTGACTGTTTCCTAGTATGATTTGATTGCCTATTTGTACCCTATGACTATATTAAGTGTTGTACCTTATGATTCTTGACGAATGTATTTTATTTTTTCTTATGTACACTGAGAGCATATGCAAGACAAATTCCTTGTGTGTCTAATCACACTTGGCCAATAAAGAATTAATTAATTCATTCATTTCATGCCTGTTTGCCATGAACCCTAGTGGGAGGGTGGATGCTTGGGGGAAAGTGAAACTGATGGAAAGAAGCATACCTCTCAGAGACATCTTTAAGGCCGTTTCCCTGGTAGAATAATGTAGCTGTAGAAATGACTGTTTGGATGATTGGGGTGGAGCAATGGGAATCATCTGGGATAGAAAAGTTATATTATAGGGATTTGGTGTGCAAACTTCAGTTTTGGCTTTGCTTTCCTGTAATCCACTTGACCTTTAGTAAACTACACCTTTCTCAACAAATGGAGTCAAGGGTCATTCTTACTTAAAGGTACAAGTCAAGGCAGGATCAACAAACTATGTTAATCCTTTTGGGTTAGTTAGACTGAGGTAGGTGGTACCATTCAACAAGGTTGCTCGAATATTGTAATAAGTTCTGAACTAGTACTAATTCTGAGGTTAAATACAAATTTTGTCTGAAGAAGTCAAAATGTAAAATCTGCATTTTGAGATGTCTACAGGGTGAGGCAATTTCAAACATTTGCTGCCAATATGCACCTTAAAACTACTAAGTTTTTTTCCTTTCCCAATAGTATGAACTAATTTATCTTATTTCTTTCTTTTTCCTTATTTCAATTCTTGAATTTATGTGCATGCCCAAACACATAAATATACGTATTTTATTGACTTTTAGACCATGCTTTCCAGTATAAATTCTCTTAAATATAGGCAGTATTTACTGCAAAATAGAAAGCAAATATATTAACATAAATTCAAATATTTAGCTAGTAAGATGCAGGATGTAATTACATTTCCTTGATTGCACTTATACTTGGGAAGGAACCCATACTTAAATCAGGAAAAAAATAGTTTTCAAAGGTGTTTTCATGGCTCTGGGAGAAAGTATCTTACCTTCTATAAATAAAATTTACTCTGCTTCCTTAAAATATATCCACAGTTTTATATACTCCACCTCTATTCCTATAATTACAAGTAACCACGGCAAAGCACCATATCATTAAATTAATTCTTTGAGGTCCATGCATCTTGGGTTTTTTTTTCTTAATTTTTTTAACCAGGGATATATAAATGTTTTCAGGATAAAATATTTTTAAAAAGACCTGGTAGTTTTTAATCTTTGATATCCTCCACCTCTTTCCTTGTTTTAAGCAAAGCTCAAACAGAGGTGGGCAGATTAATTTTCATTGGGGGTTGCATTTCTTTCCAGAAAGTGATCTAAAGAAGTCTGGATTGCAAATAATTATGGCTCCAAAGGTTCCATCATTTATGTCCTTAATTGGTTAGTTTGCAAGATGGCAAATCAGTAATTATAGCTTTGGATAAATCTTTCCCCCCACGTTTTCCATCTCTTTGGTGGTAATAATCAAGAATAATCTATCTCATATAAATGGATCATGAGATTATAAATATAAGGTATTTAAGGCATCTATGTAAACATGCAATACCGAATGTTATATTTGACCATTCATGTGTGAGGCTGCTGTGAATACTTTTTGAATTCAGTCAAAAGTTAATAAAAGTTGAGAATCCGTTGATATGACTGAAAATTGAATTGACATGATACACATTGATGATTTTTTTTAAAGGTTATATTGCAGTTCTGCTGCATTTGGTTAATTAAACTGTTTCAAATTCCTGTTTGTGGTCCTTGGAATTAGGTAACCTGTAAATTAATTGATTGGTTAGTGATGAGTCTTTTTATAAAGAAAAGGCATTGGTTTGATTGGCTTTTGATTTCTTCTTCTTCTCCCTCCCTACATACACAGACAACAGTCAGGTGTTAGAGACAAAGCAAAGCAGCAGAAACTTGGTATATAAAAGGGAACAGATGCAGCCTCCAATAAGAAGTCCTTAATAGCTTTTAGAAGTATTGCTGTGGAAGAGCTGTGCCAAAGAAGACAGGTGGCTTGAACTTTAAAAGTCTTCAAGTATTCAAAAGTCTTTAAAGATGCAACAATTCATATTTATTATAATTCAAACTCTTTTCTCAGACTTGTTCACAGGGTTAGCACTCAGCAGTGATAGGGTTTCTAAATGGCTTCCTTTTTCACAAGAAGGCAAAGAAAACATTTTTCAAGAAAATAAATTCAACCAATACTCCAACTGAAGTTGGATTCTGACACTAGAAAATAGTGATGTTCTTATCTTCACATGTATTAGTATACCTGTATCTGCCTTGAAATACACACCCAGACAGACAGACAAACGAGGTTCAAAGAGAGTAGTAGTAAAATACAGCAATCTCAGATCACTATAGAGGAGAAACTATTAGATTTAATATATTACTTCTTCCAAGGCACACTCTTGGCTGTTACTGTATATTTAACTAAAATTCTCTAAAATAATACAACTATTAATTTTTTTCACCCTGATGATCTGCAATTTGTTCCAAAAGGCACAGTTACATATTGTATTGAACTGAGTCTTTTGTATGTCCTCAAGTCAGGAAAACAAACAATACACTTGAGCACTGTGAAAATATAACAAAGAATGCACAGCTTTGACACTTTTTTCGAATTACTACCAGCTGCTGTATCTTGTCACCTATAGCATGTACATACTGCTATACAGTTATAGTAGCAGCTATTTCTAGCCGCTAGAGCCATCCAAATAAAATTTGAAGAAATTATAGGCAACAGGGAGGTGTAGATTGACAGTCAATTTGGTCCAGTGATTAAGGCAACCAGAAAATTGTGAGTTCTAGTCCCACTAAGGCATGAAAACAAATACTGGATATACCTTTTGAGTTCACCACCTTGAGTTATTTATAAAAATAATAAAGGTGGGAAATAAATGGATATGCAAAAATGTCATGATTTGATCAAACGTCTTGTTTTCCTGCACTATGAAAGAATAATGACATTCATGTAGATCTTTACCACCGTAATGAAAATATGCAATGGTGGTAATTTTCATGGTTTTGCTTTACATTGCTTTACATTATTTTACATTGATCTGTTTAATCAATGTAAAACAAAAGTCCAAATTTCAAATGAGAAAAACAGTTCTATTGTTTCAAAGTAGTCAAATTAAAGATGTGTATCTGACTTTCATGTTTGAGCACACTTAACGGCTAGGTCACATCAGCTGACGGATGCAAAACGTATGTAAAAAGGATACAGCGGACGACCAAATTTTCGATCCATTGTTATCCGCTCTCAAAAGTGCCCCAAATTTGCATAAAGAGAATGGACAACAATGGAAAGGAATGGACATGGGGAGGACGAAGCGAGGATGTTAAGTGGATGCTCAATGGAACCTAGCGGATGGAAGCAGATGGAAGCAGATGACACATCCGCAGGGCTTCCGTTGGAGAACAGCGAAGATGATGCACAGTGGAAGGAGTGGATGCAGAGCGGATGCAGAGCGGATGACGCGGATGCATCATGGACACCTAGTGGATGCCTAGCGGATGCCTAGTGGATGCAAAACGTTCACTGCGCATGTGGGGAGGATGCATTGCATCATCCCCGTGGATATAAAGAGAAGGAGCTCGCAAGCAGGTCACCATTCAGAGGAAACACCTGCTGCCAGACACATCTTCAGCCAACAACCATGGGGAAGAAGAGGAAGCCTGTCCCTACTCCTGCCAGCCCTGGCAAGAAGGACAGGATCACCATCCTACCCCCTGGCGCTGACTCTGCTTCTGCTGGGGCTTCTGCTGCTGGTGCTGACTCTGCTGGTGCTGGTGCTTCTGCTGGTGCTGCTCCTGGTGCTGGTACTTCTACTGGTGCTGCTCTTGGTGATGGTGCTTCTGCTGGTGCTGACTCTGCTGGTCCTGCTGCTGCTGGTCCTGCTGGTGCTGCTGGTGCTGCTGGTGCTGCTGGTGCTGCTGGTGCTGCTGGTGGTGGTGTGGTGGACTAGCCCCTAGAACCTCAAAGCCCTGCTGATGAGGGCCCAGAAGACCCTGCCAGAGGGAAGATGAGGCATTCGCGAGAAAAGGGGGAGAGGAGACAGTACTCCATTGCAGAGGAACATGAGGAGGAGGTGCTCGAATGGCTGAGGGAGAATGAGTACCTGTGGAGGAAGGGACACAGGCTCTATCGAGACACCAAGCAGAAGCAGGCAGCTTGGAGAGAGAAGGCGGAGAGCCTGGACTACACTTCGGATGTCCTCCTGGGGTGGTGGAAGCACATGCACACCTGGTACAGGAAGCTGCACCTGAAGAAGTCTGGCCAGGCCGCGGTCAAGCTCACCGAACAGGAGACCTATGTCATGGCAAAGTGCAGCTTCCTGGAGGGTGAGGTCCACCATCAAGGAGCAGCCCCTCTGTCTACCCTCACTCTCAGGCAGCCCACACAGAGCCAGTCCTCTTCTGGCCAAGAGTCAGCTCCTGTGTCCAGGCAGGTATCTTTGGAGCGCCCCACGATGGAGACCCCCCCCCCGAGAGCTGCACTCCCCATGCCAGAGTACATGGAGGACCCCCTGACGCAGATGGAGCAAGAAGAGGCCTCTGCCACCAGAGACCAACCCACACCCACACCCAGCTCCACCTCCACAGAAAGCAGGCAGAGAGTCAGACCAGAGGGGCAGAGCCACACTGTCCTCTTGCAGATCAGGGACACCATCAAGAGCAGCGTAGATCTCCTCTCTCAGCTGGTACACTTCGACATATCAACCTCTAACAGAAAGCCCTTCCTCACCTACATGAACCAGACCCTCATGGAAATGCCTGAACCCCAGTACCAGGTGATCAAGGTGAGGATCACAGGTCTTCTGCACCACCCTCCAGGCCCAGCTGAACCTGCTCCCACCCAGTCCAGGTCTGCTCCTCCACCCCAGGTGATATCACAGCCCTTCCAATGCTTTCAACAGCCCCTAACCTACCAAGGCTATGGCTATGAGGAGTTCCAGCAGCACAGGCAGCACTTCCCAGTCCAGGCACAGGTACATCGCATACCACAGGTACCACCGATGCCACCTATACCACCGATGCCACCGATGCCACCGACACCACAGATGACACCGATGCCTCACTTCGCTCACCTGCAGACCAGACAGCCCCACTACACTCCTCCTTCCACCACCCCACAGCCAAGCCCAGCCTCAAAACATCTGTCATCGGTCTTGGGACTGACATCCCATGTCCTGGAGGAAGGGCCTCTCAACATCACGGGACTGAGCCAGCTCTCTGAGAACTTCCTCCACACACCATCTCCTGCTGTACTCTCAGGGCCAGGCACCCCAATGGCACCTCAGACCAGCACTCCAGCCACTGCCACCTCCACAGCACCTGGACCCTTCACCCCTGAGACCATGGGTACGCCTCAGAGTGACTGAAAAGAGTGCCAGAGACTGGATTGTTACCTTTTGACTTTATCTTTGCTTGGGACACTTTTCTTGGATCATTTTACTTTTTTAATAAAGTCCCACAGTTTGTTATTAATAAAGGTTATCTTTGCTTCACACACTTGGTTCAGTTCTTTTACTAAATAAAGTCTTGGTGGAAACTTTTAGAAATGGTTTAAGCCTTTGCATGCTTGTGGGATGGGTAAGGATAGCTGTGGGATGGGCAGGGATACCTGTGGGATGGGTAATAGCTGTGGGATGGGTAAGGATAGCAGTGGGATGGGCAAGGATACCTGTGGAATGGGTAATAGCTGTGGGATGGGTAAGGATAGCAGTGGGATGGGCAGGGATACCTGTGGAATGGGTAACAGCTGTGGGATTGATAAGCCTCCAGTGCAAGCATAGTGGGACTGTATGGTTCACCCTCCCAGCTGCCACACCTATGGACCTTTATTATCAACAACAATTTAATTATTGATCCACACATTTCAACATAAACACAACTCTTTATTAATGCCCTATTCATTGTAAGGCCACTCAACATACATGGCACAAACTCATCAGTGTTATGAGACAGGCTCAAGGAAGCATCCATTAAGCATCTACCATCCTATCTTGCCACTCCACTGCTCCAGCTGGGGAGTTGCACCAGTGTTTCAGGAGGTTGCGCTGCTTCTTCCCTTCATGTGAAGCTCTGTTGGGGCCTGGCACATCCACAGTGTCTATCAGGTTTAGTCCTTGCCTCCATTCATCAGGCTCCATGTCCCCATTGCCTTGTTGGCGGCCCACGAACCTGTTCTGCAACACTGGGTAGCAGGTGCACATGAGATTGTGCAGGATGCAGCAAGCTTCCACGATGTCCCTCACGGTCTCTGGCCGATGCTGCATGGTGGTGAGAAGTACCTGGAACCTGTTGGCCAGGATGCCAAAGTCATTCTCCACCACCCGCCTTGCCCTGGAAAGCCTGTAGTTGAAGATCCTCTCTTCACGGGTGAGGTATCTTGAAGTGTAGGGCTTCATAAGGTAGGTTCTGAGGGAGAAGGTGTCATCCCCCATGATGAAGTAGGGCACACCTTGTGTGTTGTTGGGCAGGGGGTCTGGATCTGGGAAGCCCATGATGAGGTTGCGTTCCAGCCCCTCCTTGTGGTGACTGGCGTTGTATACCTGGGCATCTGAAGCTGACCCGTTGCCTGAAGCATCGATGTACATGAACTTGTAGTAAGCATCGACCATGGCGAAGAGGATGATGCTGAAGAAGCCCTTGTAGTTGAAATAATTGGACCCTGAGTTGGCTGGAGCTTTGCAGGCCACGTGATTCCCATCTATGGCTCCAACGGTGTGGGGAAAGTTCCACCTCTGATACCACTGCTCTGCAACTTTCCTCCAGCCTTCTTCAGTGGTGGGACACTGGCGGAGCTCCTCCACTTATTCTTCGAGGATGGCCTGCACCACTTCTCTGACCACAATGCTGATGGTGTTGTGTGGCACCCTCCAGGCATACTGCATGTTTCTGTATGTGGTCCCGGAGGCCAGGTGGTGCAGAGTCAGTGCCACCTTCAACCCAGGCTCCAGGCTGGGATGGAAGTTGGTGTTTGCGTTGGTCAACCTGGGTCTCAGCCACTCCACAACTTCGTCAAACATGGTTGGTGGCATCCTCATGAAGTGCTGGAATGCACGAGTACCTTCATTCCTCAGCTCCACCATCAGCTTGTCATACAGTCTGTACTCGGCTCTTCTCATGATCCATCTTCGGACCCACACACTTCTTGGATGCCTCCTTTTCCTTGCGTAGAACAGGTGAAAGAGCCTGAAGAGGGATTCGCACTGTTGTAGAATGATGGCGGCTACCAAAAGGAGTATGCAACGATCCATGGTGGAGATGACTGGATGCTGTGGAAGAGCAAGAGCAAGGCTGAGGAGGTCTGCACTCCAGGGCTGCTGGACTGAAAGTGAGATCCAGGTGATTTCTCCCCCTTTTTATTGGAAATATAGGTTTTCCGCTAAGTGTCCTTTTGCATCCTCTAAACATCCTCCAGACATCCTAAATATGCGAGATACGTCCCCTATACGAACGTTTTTTCTGTTTTAATGCTTTATATGCAAGCTGCATCCGCTTACATCCTTTCTATGTCTGTGCTACTAATGCTGCGGAGACGTTCCGCATCCGTTTTGCTTCCTCCCTCTTTCCGTTTTCCGCTGGAGTGGATGCAAGTTGCGCGGATGCACAGTGGATACCGAGCGGATACAGCGGACGTGTAACAGATGTAGAATGTTTGTTGCCCATATGTGTCGCGGATGTAGATTGTATGTGGTGGAAAGTTCATCTGCTCAAAAAGTTTTGTGCAGCTCAAAACTTTTTGAGCGGATGAAATCTCAGTAGACGGATACTGGACGGATAGAATGTATGAATCACGCACGCAGTGAGTAAAGAACTGATGCATCGCATTAACCAACAGATGGCAAGCGTTTTTCTCCATTTTACATCCTCTTTCCGTCCGTTGGTGCAGTGTGACATGGGCTTAATATATACTGCATAAAGTATAATAATTTTCTTTAAGACAAATTGCAGTTGAAAGGTCAGTCTGTATTCCAACTCAGGAAAGCTCCTGGAAGCTGCTAGGCAGCAAATGTTTAGCTGGAAGAAAAATGTCTGAGTTATCACAGGAATGAAAAGAGATTTTTCAAGCCCAGAAAAGTGGCTTTAAAAAAAAAAAAGGGGGGGGTCATTTAAATTGACATTATGTTTTCAAAAATTAAATGAATGACCTTATTTGCTGACATCTTCTATAAAAGTTGGCAAGCTCTGGAAAAAGTTTAAGATCTTCATCATTTTTCTGAAGTTTGTCATCCAATTATGGATTGAATTTTTGCAAGATCCAATGGCATTTTTCTTGACCACCTTATTCCATGTATTTTACTGCCTCAGAACTAAGATCCCATTTCTCCTCTTTTTGCAATTAATTCATTCTGGCATATGGTATTAGACCTATCTTTTTCAGTGGGACCATTGCTAGTGAAATCAATTTCACAAAGAAGACTAAACATGGAAAATAAGGTACTTCTGCTTGGGACTTTTTTCCCCTGTGTCTTTGCATTATGGGAATTCAAACAAGGTGCTCTGTATTTTTGGATAGGTCCTCTTTCTTTCCTAAAGCTCAGTCCATATCTGTAAAATAAATGTTTGACTTTACAGGTGAAACTTGAAAAATTAGAACATCGTGCAAAAGTTCATTTTATTCAGTAATGCAACTTAAAAGGTGAACCTAATATATGAGATACACTCATTACATGCAAAGCAAGATAGTTCAAGCCATTATTTGTCATAATTGTGATGATTATGGCATACAACTCATGAAAACCCCAAATCCACAATCTCAGAAAATTAGAATATTACTTGCAATCAATAAAACAAGGATTGTACATTGAACAATATCAGACCTCTGAAAAGTATAAGCATGCATAAGTACGCAGAACTTGGTTTGGGCCCTTTTTACAGCAATTACTGCCTCAGTGCAGCGTGGCATGGAAGCTATCTGCCTGTAGTAATGTTGAGGTGTTATGGAAGACCAGGATGATTCAATAGCGGCCTTCAGCTCTTCTGCATTGTTCGGTCTCATGTCTCTCATCTTTCTTCTGGCAATGTCCCATTGATTCTTTATGGGTTCAGGTTTGCTGGCCAATCAAGCACAGTAATCCCATGGTCATTGAACCAGGTTTTGGTGCTTTTGGCAGTGTGGGCAGGTGCCAGGTCCTGCTGGAAAATGAAGTCAGCATCCCCATAAAGCTCGTCTGCGGAAGGAAGCATGAAGTGCTCCAAAATCTCCTGGTAGATGGCTGCATTGACCCTGGACTTAATGAAGCACAGTGGACCAATACTAGCAGATGACATGGCTCCCCAAATCAACATATACTGTGGAAACTTCACACTGGACCTCAGGCATCTTGCAGTGTGTGCCACTCCATTCTTCCTCCAGATTCTGGGCTCTTGGTTTCCAAATGAGATGCAAAAGTTTCTCTCATCAGAAAAAAGGACTTTGGACCACTAAGCAATAGACCAGTTCTGTTTTTCTTGAGCCCAGGTAAGATGCTTTTGCTTGTTGTTCAGGAGCGGCTTGACAAGAGAAATACGACATTTGAAGCCCATGTCCAGGATCCGTCTGTGTGTGGTGGCTCTTGATGCACTGACTCCAGCTTCAGTCCACTCCTTGTGAAATTCCCCAACACTTTTGAATGGCCTTTTCCTGACAATCCTCTCCAGGCTGCGGTCATCCCTGCTGCTTGTGCATCTTTTACTTCCACACTTTTCCCTTCCACATAACTTTCTATTAATGTGCTTTGATACAGCACTTTGGGAACTTCTTTTGCAATTACCTTTTGAGGATTTCCCTCCTTATGGAGGGTGTCAATAATGGTTTTCTGCACAACTGTCAAGTCAGCAATCTTTCCCATGATTGTGATTCCTACTGAACCAGACTGAGAGACCGTTTAAAGGCTAAAGGCTAGGTCACATTGGCTGACGGATGCAAAACGTATGCAAAAAGGACACAGCGGACGAGCAAAATTTCGGGGGTGGCTCCATCCGTTGTTATCCGCTCTCAAAAGTGCCCCAAATTTACATAAACAGAACAGAAAACAATGGAAAGGAACAGATGGGGGGTAGTACGTAGCAAGGATGTTAAGTGGATGTTCATAGGAAGCCTAGCGGATGGAACTGGATGGAAGAGGATGACAGATCCGAAGGGCTTATGGGGGAGAATAGTGAAGCAGACGCGTAGTGGAAGGAGTGGATGCGTAGCGGATGACGCGGATGCATAGCGGATGCCTATAGGATGCATAGCAGATGTGTAGCAGATGTGTAGAAGATGTGTAGTGGATGCAAAGCGTTCACTGCGCATGTGGGGAGGATGAATTGGGTCAGGTCTGGGGAAAAAAGGGATGCAGCTCACCATTCAGAGGAAAGACCTGCTGACAGAGACATCTTGAGAGAACACCATGGGGAAGAAGAGGAAGCCTGTGCCTATTCCTGCCAGCCCTGGCAAGAAGGACAGAACCACCATCCCACCCCCTGGCGCTGACTCTGAAGCTACTGGTGCTTCTGCTGCTGCTGGTGGTGCTCCTGGTGTTGCTGCTGCTGGTACTTCTCCTGCTGGTGCTGCTGGTGCTTCTCCTGCTGGTGCTGGTGCTGGTGCTGCTGGTGCTTCTCCTGCTGCTATGGTGCTTCTCCTGCTGCTGCTAGTGCTTCTACTGCTGCTGCTGCTGTGAATGGACCAGCCTCAAGGCCCTCAAAGCCTTGCTGCTGAAGGCCCTGCCAGAGGGAGGAAGAGGCAAGGGAAGGAGAAGGGAGAGAGGAAACAGTACTCCATTTCAGAGGACCGTGAGGAGGAGGTGCTGGAATGGCTGAGGGAGAATGAGTACCTGTGGAGGAAGGGCCACAGGCTCTATTGCGACACCAAGAGAAAGCAGGCAGCTTGGAGAGAGAAGGCGGAGAGCCTGGGCTACACTTCAGATGTCCTCCTGGGGTGGTGGAAGCATATGCACACCTTGTATGGCAAGCTGCACCTGAAGAAATCCGGGCAGGCCGCTGTCAAGCTCACTGACCGGGAGACCTATGTCATGGCCAAGTGCAGCTTCCTGGAGGGTGAGGTCCGCCACCGAGGAGCAACCACTCTGTCAACCCTCTCCCTCAGCCCAAAGAGAGCCACTCCTCCTCCAGCCAGGAGACAGCTACCATTTCCAGGCAGGTGTCTTTGGAGGGCCCGATGACAGAGATCCCCTGACAGCTGCACTCCCCATGCCAGAGGATGTGGAGGATCCCCTGTCTCAGATGGAGCAAGAAGAAGCAGCCACCAGAGACCAACCCACCACCACCCCAGCTCCACCTCCACAGAAAGCAGGCAGAGAGGCAGACCGGAGGGACAGAGCCACAATGTCCTCTGGGAGATCAGGGACACAATCAACCCAGCACAGATCTTCTCTCCCAGCTGGTCCACTTTGACATACCATCCTCGAACCGCAAGCCCTTCATCACGTATGTGAGCCAGACCCTCATGGACATGCCCGAGTCCCAGTACCAGGCAATGAAGGAGAGGATCACAGCTCTTCTGCACCACCCTCCAGGCCCAGCTGAACTTGCTCCTACCCACTCCAGGTCTGCTCCTCCACCCCAGGCGATGTCACAGCCCTTCCACGGATTTCACCAGCCCCTCACCAACAAAGCCTACCACTACCAGGACTTCCCACAGCAGAGGCAGCCCTTCCCAGTCCAGACCCAGGTTCCTTGGATGCCACAGATGCCACAGACGCCTCACCACACCCAGCTACAGACCAGACAGCCCCACTATACTCCTCCTTCCTCCACCCCACAGACAAGCCTTTCCTCAGAACATCTGTCATCAGTCTTGGGCCTCACATCCCAGGTACTTGAGGAAGAGCCCCTCAACCTCACGGGACTGAGTCAGCTCTCTGAGAGCTTCCTGCACACACCATCTCCTGCTGTACTCTCGGGGCCAGGCACCCCAATGGCGCCTCAGACCAGCACTCCAGCCACAGCCACCTCCACAGTCCCTGGCCCCTTTATATCTGAAACCATGGTCAAGCCTCACAGTGACTGAGAAGAGTGCCAGAGACGGAGTTGTTACCTGTTCACTTTATTTTTGCTTAAAACACTTTACTTGGGTCATTTTGTTTTTTAATAGTCATACAGTTTGTTATTAATAAAGGTTATCTTTGCTTCACACAATTGGTTCATTTTATTTACTTAAGCCCATGTCACACTGCCCAACGGATGCAAAAAGGACACAGCGGATAAGCAAAATGTTCCATCCGTTGTTATCCGCTCTCAAAAGGGGCAAAAATTTGGATAACCGGAGTGGATAACACGGACACGGGGAGGATGCAGGGCGGATGGAAAGCGGATGCGGAACGGAAGCCCAGCAGATGGATGCGGATGGGAGTGGATGGCACATCCGCAAGGCTCCCGGGGGGGCTGCAGCAAAGTGGACGTGGAACGGATACAGCGGATGCAGAACGGATACAGCGGATGCAGAACGGAAGCCTAGCGGATGAAGCGGATGCACAGCGGATGCACAGCAGAAGCCTAATGGATGCCTGGTGTTAATTGCGCATGTGGGGGGGATGCATTGCGTCAGCCCCACGGATATAACGGAAGCAGCTCGGAAGCAGGTCGCCATTCAGAGGAAAGACCTGTTGCCGGACGGATTGGCTGGCTTGCCTGCCCTGCCTGCATGTCTGCCTGCAAGCCTTGCTGCCAGCCTTGGTGCCTGCCTTGGTGCCTGCCTCCCTGCCAGCCTTGGTGCCTGCCTTGGCAACAGCCTTCCTGCCAGCCTTGGTGTCTGCCTGCCTGCAAGCCTTGGTGCCTAGCTGCCTGCCAGCCTTCCTGCCAGCCTTGGTGCCAGCCTCCCTGCCATCCTTGCTGCCAGCCTTGGTTCCTGCCAGCCTCCCTGCCAGCCAGCAACCCCACAACCATGCGGAAGCACAGCAAGCCTCAGCCATCTGCTGCCAGCCCTTGCAAGAGGGACAGGGCTACCATCCAGCCTCCTGGCCCTCACTCTGGTTCTGCTGGGGCTTCTGCAGCATGGGCTCACTCTTCTGGGGCTGGGGCTTCTGTTGCTTCTGCTTCTGGAGGAGCTGATGACAAGCACTCCAGCACCAGCCACCTCCACAGCACCTTGACGCTTCACGCCTGAGACTGAGCGAACAAGAGGAGTGCCAGAGACTCATTTTTGTTTTATAGCTTGTTGTTGATAAAGTCTATTTATGATTCACACACTTGCTTCATTTTTTTTAAATAAAGTCTTGGTGGAAACTTTTAGAAATGGTTTAAGCCTTTGCATGCTTGTGGGATGGGTTAAGATAGCAGTGGGGTGGGCAGGGATACCTGAGGAATGAGCAGGGATACCTTTGGGATGGGTAATAGCTGTGGGATAGATAAACCTCCAGCGCAAGCACATTAGGAATTCATGGTCCACCCTCCCAGGTGCAACATCTAGGGCCCTTTATTATCAATAATAATGTAATAATCATCCACACATGTCAACATAAACTCAACTCTTTATTAAACGCCCTGTTCATTGTAGACCCACCCAACAAACATGGCCCAATCTCATCCGTGTGATAAGACAGGCTGAAGGAAGCATCCATTAAGCATCTATCATCCTGTCTTGCCACTCCACTGCTCCAGCTGGGGAGTTGCACCAGTGTTTCAGGAGGTTGCGCTGCTTCTTCCCTTCATGTGAAGCTCTGTTGGGGCCTTGCACATCCACAGTGTCTATCAGGTTTCGCCCTTGCCTCCATTCACCAGGCTCCATGTCCCCATTGCCTTGCTGACAGTCCACAAGTCTGACCTGCAACACTGGGTAGCGGGTGCGCATGAGATTGTGCAGGATGCAGCAAGCTTCCATGAAACTCCTCACAGTCTCTGGGCGATGCTGCATGGTGGTGAGAATTACCTGGAACCTGTTGGCCAGGATGCCAAAGGCGTTGTCCACCACCCGCCTTGCCCTGGACAGCCTGTAGTTAAAGATCCTCTCTTACGGGTGAGGCGTCTGGAGGTGTAGGGCTTCATGAGGTAGGTTGTGAGGGAGAAGGCGTCATCCCCCATGATGAAGTAGGGCACATCTTGTGTGTCTTTGGGCAGGGGGTCTGGATCTGGGAAGCCCATGATGAGGTTGTGTTCCAGACACTGGCGTTGTATACCTGGGCATCTGAAGATGAGCCGTTGCCTGAAGCATCGATGTACATGAACTTGTAGTCAGCATGGGCGATGGCGAAGAGGATGATGCTGAAGAAGCCCTTGTAGTTGAAATAAGTGGACCCCGACTTGGGTGATGCTTTGCAGGTCACGTGCTTGCCATCTATGGCTCCAACGGTGTGGGGAAAATTCCACTTCTGATACCACTGCTCTGCAACTTTCTTCCATCCTTCTTCAGTGGAGGGGTACTGGAGGAGCTCCTCCTTGTATTCTTCGATGATGGCCTGCACCACTTCTCTGACCACAATGCTGATGGTGTTGGATGGCACCCTCCAGCTGTACTGCATACTCCTGTAGGTGGTCCCAGAGGCCAGGTGGCGCAGAGTGAGTGCCACCTTGAGCCCAGGTTCCAGGCTAGGGCGGAAGCTGGTGCTCTGCTTGGTCAACCTGGTGTCAGGCGCTGCACATCTTCATCAAACCTGGCTGGAGGCATCCTCATGAAGTTCTGGATTGCACTAGTGTCTTCGTTCCTGAACTCCACCATCAGCTTGCTGTACAGTCCATCCTCTGCTCTTCTGGTGAACCATCTTCAGACAAAGACTCTTTTTGGCTGCCTCTTTTTCTTCTCGCAGTAGAGTTCACAGAGCCTGCAGATGGTTTCGCACTGTTACAGAATGATGGTGGCTGCCGAAAGGACTTTGTTGCAATCCACGGTGGACATGACTGGATGCTGTGGAAGAGGAAGAGTCAGATGAAGGCTGCAGAGGTCTGCACTGCTGGGCTGCTGTTCTGAAAGTGAGATGCAGATGAGTTGCTCCTCCTTTTTATAGGAAATATAGGTTTTCCGCTAGGCATTCTCTACGCATCCTCTAGGCATCCTCTAGACATCCTTAATATCCGAAATAGGTCCCCTCTGCGAACGTATTTTCCATTTTAAAAGCTTTGTTTCCATGCTGCATCCGCTAGGCATCCGTTCTGCATCGGTTCTGCGTCTGTTCCACTTCCTCCCTTTGTCCAAGCGGATGCGAGTTGCGCGGATGCGCAGCGGATGTCTCGCGGATATAGCGGATGCGTAATGGATGCAGAACGGATGCATAGCGGATGCGTGGTGGGTGCAGAATGGACGAACTAGATACATTTTCTGCGCAAATGTTTTGGGCAGCCCAAAACTTTTTGAGCAGATGAAATGTCAATCGACGGATGCTGGTCGGATAGAGAGGAAGCAAAACGGAGGCAGTGAGTACATCGTGTTAACTAATGGATGGCAAGCTTTTTTGTCCGTTTTACATCTTCTTTGCATCCGGTGGTTCAGTGTGACAGGGGCTTTAATAAAGTGTTGGTGAAAACTTTGAAAAAATGGTTAAGCCTTTGCATTCTTGTCAGATGGATAAGGATAGTTGTGGAATGGGTAAGGATAGCTGTGGGATAGGTAAGGATAGTTGTGGGAATCATAAACCTCCAGTGCAAGCATAGTGGGACTGTATGGTCCACCCGCCCAGCTGCCACACATATGGACCTTTATTATCAATAACAATTTATTCATTGATCAACACATTTCAAAATAAACAAAACTCTTTATTCATGCCCTGTTCATTGTAAGGCCACTCAACATACGTGGCACAATCTCATCAGTGTGATAAGACAGGCTCAAGGAAGCATCCATTAAGCATCTACCATCCTGTCTTGGCACTCGACTGCTCCAGCTGGGGAGTTACACCAGTGTTTCAGGAAGTTGTGCTGCTTCTTCCCTTCATGTGAAGCTCTGTTGGGGCCTTGCACATCCACAGTGTCTATCAGGTTTTGTCCTTGCCTCCATTCACCAGGCTCCATGTCCCCATTGCCTTGTTGACAGTCCAAAAGCCTGTTCTGCAACACTGGGTAGCGGGTGCGCATGAGATTGTGCAGGATGCAGCAAGCTTCCACGATGTTCCTCACAGTCTGTGGGAGATGCTGCATGGTGGTGAGAAGTACCTGGAACCTGTTGGCCAGGATGCCAAAGGCGTTCTCCACCACCCATCTTGCCCTGGACAGCCTGTAGTTGAAGATCCTATCTTCACAGGTGAAGAGTCTGGAGATGTAGGGCTTCATGAGGTAGGTTCTGAGGGAGAAGGCGTCATCCTCCATGATGAAGTATGGCACATCTTGTGTGTCGTTGGGTAGGGGGTCTGGATCTGGGAAGCCCATGATGAGGTTGTGTTCCAGCCCATCCTTGAGGTCACTGGCATTGTATACCTGGCTATCTGAAGCTGACCCGTTGCCTAAAGCATCCATGTACATGAACTTGTAGTCAGCATCAACCATGGCAAAGAGGATGATGCTGAAGAAGCCCTTGTAGTTGTAATAATTGGATCCTGAGTTGGCTGGAGCTTTGCAGGCCATGTGCTTCCCATCAATGGCTCCAATGGTGTGGGGAAAGTTTCACCTCTGATACCACTGCTCTGCAACTTTCCTCCAGCCTTCTTTAGTGGTGGGACACTGGAGGAGCTCCTCCACGTTTTCTTCGATGATGGCCTGCACCACTTCTCTGACCACAATGCTGATGGTGTTGTGTGGCACCCTCCAGGCATACTTCATGTTTCTTTATGTGGTCCTAGAGGCCAGGTGGCGCAGGGTCAGTGCCACCTTCAGTCCAGAGTCCAGGCTGGGATGGAAATTGATGCTCGGCTTGGTCAACCTGGGTCTCAGATGCTCCACAACTTCTTCAAGCATGGCTGGTGGCATCCTCATGAAGTGCTGGAATGCATGAGTGTCTTCATTCCTCAGCTCCACCATCAGCTTGTCATAGAGTCCAAACTCTGCTCTTCTCCCGATCCATCGTCAGACCCACACAGCTCTTGGATGTCTCCTTCTTCTCCTTGTGTAGAAAAGGTGAAACAGTCTGAACAGGGCTTGGTTCTGGTGTTGAATGATCATGGCTACCAAAAGGAGTGTGCGATAATCCATGGTGGAGATCAATGGATGATGTGAAAGAGCAAGACCAAGGCTGAAGAGGTCTGCACACCACGGCTGCTTGACTGATAGTGAGATCCAGGTGATTTCCTCCCCCTTTTTATAGGAAATATCGGTTTTCTGCTAGGTGTCCTTCCACATACTCTAGACATCCTCCATACATCCTAAATATCCAAGATACATCCCATATACAAACGTTTTGTCCGTTTTAATGCTTTATATCCGAGCTGCATCCGCTTTCATCCTTTCTATGTCCGTGCTACTCACGCTGTGTGGACGTTCCGTGTGCCTTTCGCTTCCTCCCTCTTTCAGTTTTCCGCTGGAGCAGATGTGAGTTGCGTGGATGCCCAGAGGATACCGAGAGGATACAGTGGACGTTTAATGGATGACAACGGACATAGAACGTTTGTTGCCCATATATGTCGTGGATGTAGATCGTACGCGGCGGAAAGTTCATCTGCTCAAAATGTTTTGTGCAGCTCAAAACTTTTTGAGCGGTTGAAATAGCAGTAGATGGATGCTCAACGGATAGAGTATGTGAAAGACGTATGCAGTGAGTACACAACGGATGCATCACGTTTTCCAACGGATGGCAAGCTTTTTTGTCCGTTTTACATCTTCTTTGCATCTGTTGGTGCAGTGTGACATGGCCTTAAGGAACTCTTTGCAAGTGTCATGGCTTAATTAGCTGATTAGGGTGGGACACTTTGAGCCTAGAATATTGAACCTTTTTACAATATTATAATTTTCTGAGATTGTGGATTTGGGGTTTTCATGATCTGTAAACCATAATCATCACAATTATGACAAATCATGGCTTGCACTATCTTGCTTTGTATGTAATGAGTCTATCTCATATATTAGTTTCACCTTTTAAGTTACATTACTGAAATAAATGAACTTTTGCACGATATTCTAATTTTTTTGAGTTTCACCTGTATACATAACAAAAAAAAAGATCAAAACAAGGAAAGATTCTGCAGGACATCAACTTCAGGTAAGCTTCTTTTGGACAGAATTCTCCTATAAAAATATGCTGATTCTGCTTTTCCATAAATACCATAAATGTTTTTCCCTTATCAAAAGAGTCAAGCCATTATGAACTCAAAAGGATTGCTAAAAAGTTGCAAATGTATATTTGGATGGAATTCCTACTTGGAAACCCCAATGATTATAATTTTCATTTTAAAATGGAGTGTGAAACCACTACAGAATTGAGGTCTCCCACCAATAGTATCCATTTCTTGCTTCTCACAAATGTATCGCCCATGTTTGCTAGTTAAGTGCATTATTACTCACTAAGGAGCACTTTTCTTGAGGTTTTCCATTTTTGAAGGAAAGATAAAACTATTTCTGAGACACCCCCCAAAAAAAAAAGTTAGAGGGAAGCCTTGTGGTTAGAATCTTTGAGTTAGGATCCAGCCCAGTATATGGCATTAGCTAATTGGAAGCGTGCAGTGGTGGCATGGGTTCACTTGACACGGGAATATCGAGTGTTAGCACAAGTTCCTGCATCTGTGAGTCATTATTTCCAGTGGCAGTTCAAAACCATTGAGGATTCTCTAAGGAAATGGTGGGGAAAGTTGTGGCAGGTATAATATTAACCCCTGCTACCACTCTTCTGACATTTTTTCACTGAAGGCCAAATTCAGATTGCTTGAATGCCTGCCAGGCTGAGGAAATAATAATAATAATAATAATAATAATAATCATAATAATAATAATAATAATAATAATAATCATCATCATCATCATCATCATCATCTTTGAAAAACAGCAAGAAGGAAAAAAATAATCACAAACTGGGAAACTTTTAACCCAATACAGAAGTTAGTGTAGGAGATGACTAGGCTGAGCCTGAGGGCAGGGTCAAACACAGCATCAGTTTGGAGTCTCTGTGCCCCCATAACGTATGCCCAACTCCCCTTGAAGTCCATTGACTTTTATCTGGTGCCAATTCACCTTGACTGTTAGAAGTTCAGATTGTGGTGTGTAGGTTATAGCATTTTTGAACTCTACCCTAGTTCCTGACTTCTGGTATCTGACAGTTAACTTGGTTAAATAGCTTAATGCAGGTTGAATGTAAAATTGAGAGGTTGGCAGATTCAAGAGTACAGCAGTTTTCCAAAGCTTCTCACCTCTAGGGAATTATTTCCAGTATAACGTTCCAACTAACTGATGTAGACAAGTGCTCCATCTGCCAAGGGGTCCATAGTGAATTGACCCTTTATAAATTTTCTCCAAGCTCACAGGAGTATGAAAGAGACATATGGCATTGTCTATTCAGCTCATGAGACATTTCATTTGCCTTGAGAAAAGGGTATTTTTCATAACTGGCTACCCTTCGTCATTTCCATTGTTTAAATATTTATTTATTCATTTATTTGTCATATCTGTATTGCCCTCCATCTCATTTATACCGACTCTAGACAGTGTGCATAATAAAACACAATGCATAAAAACATTAAAGCCATGATTTAAATTAAAATAAAGAACAATAAAAAAGACAAAAAACAAAATGGCATACAGATGGTACATCAGTTAACCATCATATAGCCAACTAACAGTTTCTACTTTATCCTGGGATCTATAAGCTCTTTGAGAAAACCATGTTCTGAGGGTCTTCCAAAAGACCATTTGGGTTGGAGCCAGCTTTCCCTGGTGGGAATGATGTTTCACAGGATGGGGGCTTATAATGGAATATTGTAAACAAATTTCAGCAATGAAGTGACTAATTAATCTGTAAACATGTAAATCAATGATGGGTCTAGTTAGGCTATAATGCCATAACTAAAGGTATCTTTAGAGAAATATGAATGCAGATTTGATATCTGATCCAATGTATATCAAGGATCTTGGAGTACTCATCTCTAATGATCTAAGTGCTAGAGCTCACTGTAACTATATAGCCAAAAAGGCGTTAAGAGTTGTTAACCTAATATTACATTGCTTTTTCTCTGGTAATATTACACCAATAACTAGAGCATACAAAACATTTGTGAGACCAATATTCGAATACAGCTCATCAGTCTGGAACCCGCATTACGTATCTGATACTAACACAGCTGAGAAAGTCCAGAAATATTTCACAAGAAGAGTTCTCCACTCCTCTACTCATTGCAGAATACTTTATTCCACCAGACTTGAAATTCTAGACCTAGAAAACCGAGAACTATGCCACCTTCAGTCCAATCTAAGTATAGTATATAAAATCATACATTGCAATGTCCTACCTGTCAGTGAATACTTCAGCTTCAACCATAACAACACAAGAGCAAACAATAGATACAAACTCAAGGTTAATTGCACCAAACTTGATTGCAGGAAATACAACTTCTGCAACAGAGTGGTCAATGTCTGGAATACTCTATCCAACTCTAGTTTCTTCCCCAAACCCAAAAAACTTTAACCTGTCTACTATTGACCTCACACCTTTCCTAAGAGGTCGGTAGGGGGCGTGCATAAGTGCACCAATGTGCCTACCATCCCTGTCCTATTGTTTCTTTTTTTTTCCTAATATGTATTCATATATTCATAACTATGTTTTTACTTATACCTATTATCTTGTAAGCAATTGACAAAAATAAATAAATTAAATTAAATAAAATAAATATATTGAAGGCAAGAAGTACTGTACCTCTGGTTTGATCTGGAGCTTTTCTGCATAACTCTTGCATTAAAGGCAGCAAGTCATATTTGGAAGTTGTTGAGATGAAAGTTAAGTTTCACCTATAATCAAATGACAGATTTGCACTCTGGGATGATTCCACTTTGAACATACATTGCAGTGACTCTACTGCTTGATGAGTGGCACACTGGAGAAAAAGTCAGAGATGGATGAGAACACTCACTACATCTCACCCCTTGCCAGTCAAAGACTAACCTGATATATTTAGATTTCAATTTGAGCAAGGCATTTGACAAAGTAGACCACCACCAACTTCTTAGTAAGCTAGAAAAAAGTGAAATGGATAGCACCATCGCTAGATGAACTCAATGAGTAGTCCTTAATGGGTCTAAGTCTACATGGAGGGAAGTAAGCAGTGGGGTGCCACAAGGTTTCATCTTAGACCCAGTACTCTTCAATATCTTCATTAATGACTTAGATGAGAGAATAGAAAGGAACTTACCAAATTTGCAGATGATACTAAGCTGGCAGGAATAGCTAACACCCAAGAAGATAGGCTCAAGATCCAGATAGATCTTGACAGACTAGAACACTGGGCCATATTGAACAAAATGAAATTCAATGTAGAGAAAAGTAAAGTCCTACACTTAGGCAAGAAAAACTAAAAGTACACGTATAGACTGGGTGAAATCAGGCTCAATAGCAGTAACTGTGAGAGGAATCTTGGAGTCTTAGTGGACAACCAGCTAAATATGAGTTATCAATGTACAGCAGCAGCCAAAAAAGCTAAAAAATCCTAAACTGTATTAACAGAGGGATATAATCGAGATCAAGGGAAGTACTAAAACCACTCTAGAAAGCCTTAGTAAGACCACATACAGTTTTCTTCACCACATTATAAAAAAGATGTTGAGACTCTAGAAAAAGTACAGAGAAGAGCAACCAGGATGCTTAGGGGACTGGAGGCTAAAATATACAATGAATGGTTGCAGGAACTGAGCTTGGCAAGTCTATTGAAGAAAAGGACCAGGGGAGACATGATAGAGGCCTTCCATTATTTGAGGGGCTGCTGCAGGGATGAAGGGGTCAAGCTATTTTCTAAACCTCCTGTAGGCCAGACAAGGAATAATGGATGGAAACTGAACAAGGAGAGATTTAATCTGGAAATAAGGAGAAACTTTCTGACAGTGAGAACAATCAACCAATGGAACAGCTTGCCCTCGGAAGCTGTGGGAGCACCATCACTTGATACTTTCAAGAAGAAATTGGATTGCCATTTGTCAGAAATGGTGTAGGTTCTCCTGCTTGGGTGGGGGGTTGGACTAGATGACCCACAAGGTCCCTTCCAACTCTGATTATCTGCTATCTAATGTTCTGCCTACTGCAGCATCTAATTCATTCATTCTGGCATCTACATTAGTGATCTACATTATGCTTTCCTAATTCATGGAGAGCTAACCCTAATCCTAGCTCTATTGGACTCTAAACAGGATTTTCCCATGCATTTTACCAGGAAACATAGTTAAGGCTGACTCAAAATTGGATGCCCTCCAATGCATCATCAATCACTCTAAATCCATCAGAGATGTCAATTCTGCTGTTTGAATTCATGGAGACCTAATTCTAACCTAAAGGCCCGGTCCCACTGGCCGACGAACACAAAACATATGCATAAAGGACACAGCAGATGAGCAAAATTTCGGGAGTGGCTCCATCCGTTGTCATCCGCTCCAAAAATTGGCGAAAATTTGCATAAACAGAACAGAAAAGAACGGACGTGAGTAGTATGTAGTGGGGATGTTAAATGGATATTCATAGGAAGCCTAGCAGATGATAGCAGATGGAAGCGGATGACACATCCGAAGGGGTTCTGGGGGAGAATTTTGAAGCAGACGCATAGCAGAAGGGGCGGATGAACAGCGGATGAAGCGGATGCATCATGGATGCCTATAGGAAACAAAGCGGATGCATAGAGGATGTATATTGGATGCAAAGCGTTCACTGTGCATGCGGGGAGTATGAATTGCATCAGCTCTGCGGATATAAAAGGATGCAGCACACATGCAGTCAGCATACAGGGGAAAGATGTGCTGCCACATACATCTAGCAGGAACACCATGGTTCGTCAGTCAGCCAAGAAGAGAAAGCCCGTGCCTACTCATTCCAGCCCTGGCAAGAAGGCCAGAACCAGCATCCTACCCCCTGGCACTGACTCTGAAACTGCTGCTGCTGCTGCTGCTGCTGTGGTGGACAAGGCCCTCAAAGCCCTGCTGCTGAAGGCCCTGCTGCTCAATCCCGTGAAGGCCCTGCTGCTCAAGCCCCTGAAGGCCCTGCTGCTCAAGCCCCTGAAGACCATGCTCAAGCCCCTGCCAGAGGGAGGAAGAGGCAAGGGAAGCAGAAGGGAGACAGGAAACAGTACACTGTTTCCGAGGAGCATGAGGATGAGGTGCTGGAATGGCTGAGGGAGAAGGAGTACCTCTAGAGAAAGGGCCACAGACTGTATCGCGACACCAAGAAGAAGCAGGCAGCTTGGAGAGACAAGGCAGAGAGCCTGGGGTACACTGCAGAAGTACTCCTAGGATGGTGGAAGCACATGCACACCTGGTATGGAAAGCTATACCTCAAGAAATCTGGGCAGGCTGCTGTCAAGCTCATTGACTGGGAGATGTACGTCATGGCCAAGTGCAGTTTCCTGGAGGGTGAGATCCACCACCGAGGAGCAGCCCCTCTGAGACTCCTCTCCCTCAGACAGCCCACAGACAGCCAGTCCTCTTACAGCCAGGAGCCAGCTCCCCTGTCCAGGCAGGTGTCTTCAGAGGGCCCCACAGCAGAGACCCCCCCGACAGCTGCACTCCCCATGCCGGCAGACTTGGAGGATCCCATGGAGGATGACGCCCTGCTGTCACAAATGGAGGAAGAAGCAGTAGTCACCAGAGGCAAACCCACCCCCACCCCCACCCCCAGCTCCAGAGGATGCAGGCAGAGAGGCAGACTGGAGGGCCAGGACCACAGTGTGCTGTTGGAGATCAGGGACACAATCAAGACCAGCACAGAACTTCTCTCTCAGCTGGTCCACAGTGACATACCATCCTCGAACCGCAAGCCCTTCATCACCTACGTGAGCCAGACCCTGAGGGACCTGCCCGAGGCCCAGTACCAGGTGATGAAGCAGAAGATTATAGCACTTCTGCACAACTTTCAAGGCCCAGCTGAAGCTGCTCCTACCCAGTCCAGGTCTGCTCCTCCACCCCAGGCGATGTCACAGCCCTTCCATGGCTTTCAACAGCTACCACTACCAGGACTTCCCACAGCAGAAGCAGAACTTCACAGTCCAGGCCCAGGTTCATTGGATGCCACAGACGCCAATCCTCACCCAGATGCAGACCAGATAGCCCCACTACACTCCTCCTTCCTCCACCCCACAGCCAAGCCCGTCAATGGACAATCTGTCATCAGTATTGGGCCTGACATCTCAAGTCCTTGATGAGGGGCCTCTCAATCTCACGGGACTGAGTCAGCTCTCAGATAGCTTCCTGAACACACCATCCCCTGTTGTACCCTCGGGGCCAAGCACCCCAATGGTGCCTCAGACCAGCACTCCAGCCACAGCCACCTCCATAATCCCTGCCCGCTTAACAGCTGAGACCATGGACATGACTCAGAGTGACTGAGAATAGTCTCAGAGACTGAGTTGTACTTCTTTGCTTAAGACACTTTACTTGGTAAAGTGCTTTTTTAATAAAGTCATAAAGTTTACCTAAGGAAGTTAATAAAGGTTATCTTTGCTTAACACACTTAATACAGTTTACTGGGTTCATTTGCTTATTTAATAAAGTCATAAAGTTAAGAAAGTTAAGAAAGGTTATCTTTGTTTAAGACACTTGGTTCATTTTTTTTTACTTCATAAAGTGTTGGTGAAAACTTTGAAAAAATGGTTAAGCCTTTGCATGCTTGTTGGATAGATAAGGATAGTTGTGAGATAGATTAACCTCCAGTGCAAGCATAGTGGGACTGTATGGTCCACCATCCCAGCTGCCACACATATGGACCTTTATTATCAATAACAATTTATTCATTGATCAACACATTTTAAAATAAACAAAGCTCTTTATTAATGCCCTATTCATTGTAGGACCACTCAACATACATGGCACAATCTCATCAGTGTTAGGCAACAGTCTCAAGGAAGCATCCATCAATAATGTATCATCCTGTCTTGCCACTCCATTGCTCCAGCAGGGGAGTTGCACCAGTGTCTCAGTAGGTTGCACTGCTTCTTCCCTTCAGGTGAAGCTCTGTTGGGGCCTTGTACATCCACAGTGTCTATCAGGTTACGTCCTTGCCTCCATTCACCAGGCTCCATGTCCCCATTCCCTTGTTGACAGTCCACAAGCCTGTTCTGCAACACTGGGTAGTGGGTGCGCATGAGATTCTGCAGGATGCAGCAAGCTTCCACGATGCTCCTCACAGTCTGTGGGTGATGCTGCATGGTGGTGAGAAGTATCTGGAACCTGTTGGCCAGGATGCCAAAGGCGTTCTCCACCACCCGTCTTGCCCTGGAAAGCCTGTAGTTGAAGATCCTCTCTTCACGGGTGAGGTATCTTGAAGTGTAGGGCTTCATAAGGTAGGTTCTGAAGGAGAAGGCGTCATCCCCCATGATGAAGTATGGCACATCTTGTGTGTTGTTGGGCAGGGGGTCTGGATCTGGGAAGCCCATGATGAGGTTGCGTTCCAGCCCCTCCTTGTGGTGACTGGCGTTGTATACCTGGGCATCTGAAGCTGACCCATTGCCTGAAGCATCGATGTACATGAACTTGAAGTCAGCATCAACCATGGCAAAGAGGATGATTCTGAAGAAGCCCTTGTAGTTGTAATAAGTGGACTCTGAGTTAGCTGGAGCTTTGCAGGCCACGTGCTTCCCATCTATGGCTCCAATGGTGTGGGGAAAGTTCCACCTCTGATACCATTCTTCTGCAAGTTTTCTCCAGCCTTGTTCAGTGGTGGGACACTGGAGGAGCTCCTCCAGGTATTCTTCGATGATGGCCTGCACCACTTCTCTGACCACTTTGCTGATGCTGTTGTGTGGCACCCTCCACGCATACTGCATGTTTCTGTATGTGGTTCTAGAGGCCAGGTGCCACAGAGTCAGTGCCACCTTCAGTCCAGGGTCCAGGTTGGGATGGAAGTTGGTGCTAGGTTTGGTCAACCTGGGTCTCAGAGTCTCTACAAGTTTGTCAAACATGGCTGGTGGCATCCTCATGAAGTGATGGAATGCATGAGGGTCTTCATTCCACAGCTCCACCATCAGCTTGTCATAGAGTCCAAACTCCGCTCTTCTCCCGATCCATCGTCGGACCCACACAGCTCTAGGATGTCTCCTTCTTCTCCTTCTATATAAAAGTTGAAACAGTCTGAACAGGTTTTGGTTCTGTTGATGAGTGAGCGCAGCTATCATACGGACTGTGTCATCATCCATGGTGGAGAACAATTGATGATGTTGAAGACCAAGACCAAAGGTGAAGAGGGCTGTACACCACGGCTGCTGGAATCAAACTTAAGCCCCTGTCACACTGCACCTACGGATGCAAAGAGGAAGTAAAATGGACAAAAAAGCTTGCCATCCGTTTGAAAATGCGATGTACTCACTGCCTCCGTTTGGCTTCCTCTCGATCCGTCCAGCATCCGTTTATGGACATTTCATTCGCTCCGAAAGTTTTAGGCTGCCTAAAACTTTTGCGCGGAAAATGTATCCAGTTCATCCCTTCTGCATCCGCTACGCATCCGCTACGCATCCGCTATATCCACTCTGCGTCTGCTGCGCGTCCATGCAACTCGCATCAGCCCGGACGCAGGGAGGAAGCAGAACGGACGCGGAACAGATGCAGAACGGAAACAAAGCATTTAAAGCAGAAAAAACGTTCGCAGAGGGGATCCATCTCGTATATTAAGGATGTCTAGAGGATACCTAGAGGATGCCTAGAGGATGCCTAGCGGAAAACCTATACTGCCTATAAAAAGGGGGAGCAACTTGCCTGCTTCGCACTTTCAGACCAGCAGCCCAGCAGTGCAGACCTCTGCAGCCTTCATCTGCCTCTTCCTCGTCCCCAGCATCCAGTCATGTCCACCGTGGATTGCGACAAAATCCTTTCGGCAGCCAACAACCTTCTGCAATACTGTGAAACCATCTAAAGTCTCTGCGAACAGTACTACGGGAAGAAAAGGAGGCACCCAAAAAAAGTCTGGCTCCGAAGATGGTTCTCCAGAAGAGTGCAGTACGTACTTTACGACAAGCTGATGGTGGAGCTCAGGAGCGAAGACCCTAGGGCGTTCCTGAACTTCATGAGGATGCCTCCAGCCATGTTTGATGAAGTTGTGTAGCGCCTGACACCCAGGTTGACCAAGACAAACACCAACTTCTTGCCCAGCCTGCAACTTGGGCTCAAGGTGGCACTCAGTCTGTGCCACCTGGCCTCAGGGACCACCTACAGGAGCATGCAGTACGGCTAGATGGTGCCACACAGCACCATCAGCTTTGTTGTCAGAGAAGTGGTGCAGGCCATCATCGAAGAATACAAGGAGGAGCTCCTCCAGTGCCCCTCCACTGAAGAAGGATGGAAGAAAGTTGCAGAGCAGTGGTATCAGAAGTGGAACTTACCCCACACCGTTGGAGCCATCGATGGCAAACACGTGGCCTGCAAAGCGCCAGCCAAGTCGGGGTCCACTTATCACAACTACAAGGGTTTCTTCAGCATCATCCTCTTCGACATGGTCGATGCTGACTACAAGTTCATGTAAATCGATGTTTCAGGCAATGGCTCATGTTCAGATTCCCAGGGATACAACGACTCAAGGAGGGGCTGAAAAGCAACCTCATCGTGGGCTTCCCAGATCCAGACCCGCTGCCCAACGACACACAAGATGTGCCCTACTTCATCGTGGGGGATGACGCCTTCTCCCTCACAACCTACCTCATGAAGCCCTACACCTCCAGATGCCTCACCCGTGAAGAGAGGATCTTCAACTACAGGCTGTCCAGGGCAAGGCGGGTGGTGGAGAACGCCTTTGGCATCCTGGCCAACAGATTCCTGGTACTTCTCACCAACATGCAGCATCGCCCAGAGACCATGAGGAGGATCGTGGAAGCTTGCTGCATCCTGCACAGTCTCATGCGCTCCCGTTACCCAGTGTTGCAGAACAGGCTCGTGGACCTCCAACAAGGCAATGGGGACATGGAGCCTGGGGAATGGAGGCAAGGGCAAAACCTGATCGACATTGAGGATGTGCAAGGGCCCAACAGAGCCTCACGTGAGGCGAAGAAGCAGCGCAACCTCCTGAAACACTGGTGCAATTCCCCAGCTGGAGCGGTGGAGTGGCAAGACAGGATGGTAGATGCTTAATGGATGCTTCCTTTAGACTGTCTCATCACACGGATGAGATCGGGCCATGTATGTTTGGTTGGCCTACAATGAACAGGGCATTTAATAAAGAGTTGTGTTTATGTTGACATGTGTGGACAATTATTACATTATTATTGATAATAAAGGGCCATAGGGGTGGCACTTGGGAGGGTGGACCATACAGTCCCACTATGCTTGCACTGGAGGTTTATCTATCCCACAGCTATTACCCATCCCACAAGTATCCCTTCCCATTCCACAGGTATCCCTTCCCATCCCACAGCTATCTTAACCCATCCCACAGGTATCCCTTTCCATCCCATAGGTATCCCTTCCCATCCCACAGCTTTCTTAACCCATCCCACAGGTATTCCTTCCCATCCCACAGGTATCTTAACCCATCCCACAGGTATCCCTGCCCATCCCACAGCTATCTTAACCCATCCCACAGGTATCCCTTCCCATCCCACAGGTATCCCTTCCCATCCCACAGCTATCTTAACCCATCCCACAGGTATCCCTGCCCATCCCACTGCTATCTTAACCCATCCCACAAGCATGCAAAGGCTAAACCATTTCTAAAAGTTTTCACCCAGACTTTATAGAAAAAAATTAATGAAGCAAGTGTGTGAAACAAAGATAAACTTTATTAATAACAAGCTGTAAAATAAACATGACCCAAGTCAAGTGTCCAAATAAAGTCCACAAATATCCAGGCAGCCAGTCTCTGGCACTCCTCTTGGTCACTCGGAGGTGTGTGCCCAGGCTAAGATTTTAGAGAGCAGGTGCTGTGGAGGTGGGTGCTGCTGCAGTGCTAGTCTGAGGTGTTATTGGAGTGCCTAGCCCTGAGAGGACAACATGGGACGGTGTGTTGGGGAATGTGTCGGACAGGTGGCTCAGCCCCGCGATGCTGAGAGGTCCTTCCTCCATGCCATGGGGTGTCAGCCCCAGTACTGAGGACAGATGTACTGAGGCCGGGCTTGGCTGTGGGATGGAGGAAGGAGCAGTGTAGTGGGGCTGCCTGCTCTGCAGCGGGGTGAGGACTGTCGAGGTTGGCATCGGTGGTATCATTGGAACTGGTGGCAGCAGTGTCGCCCGATGACTCTGTGCCTGCATTTGTAAGGGCTGCTGTCTGTGCTGCTGGACCTCGCGGTAGCTGTAGCCCTGGTAGGTGAGGGGGTGTGGGAAGCCTTGGTATGGGAGGGACATCACCTGGGGTGGAGGAGCAGACCTGGACTGGGTGGGAGCAGGTGCCTCTGGGTCTGGAGGGTTGTTAAGCAGCGTGGTGATCCTCTCCTTCACCACCTGGTACTGTGGATCCGCCATCTCCTTGAGGGTCTGGTTGACATAATTGAGGAAGGGCTTGCGGTTGGAGGAGGAGGATTCGATGGGGACCAGCTGAGAGAGGAGACCTATGCTGGTGCGGATGGTGTCCCTGATCTCCACCAGGACCTTGTGGCTCTGCCCCTCCTGCGGTCCGGCTCTCTGCCTTACTGTGGTGGTGGAGGTGTGGGTGGATGCGGCTTCGGCAGCGGTGGACTCGATGTCTCCTTTCTCCCACTGCACCAGGGAGTCCTCCTCACTCTCCACCATGCTTTCAACACCTGCCCGGGGGTTCTCCGCCGTGGCACGCTCCACAGAAACCTGCATGGAGACAGGGACTGACTCTCGGCCGCCAAAGGACTGGCTCCCAGCAGTCTGCCGGAGAGAGAGGGTAGAGATTTGGGCTCCTGGTGCTCCTCGGTGGCGGACCTCACCCTCCAGGAAGCTGCACTTGGCCATGACGTAGTTCACTCTGTCCATCAGCTTAACCCTGGCCTGGCCAGATTTTTTGCGGTGCAGCTTCCCATACCAGGTGTACATGTGCTTCCACCAGCCGAGGAGCACATCCGACGTGTAGCCCAGACTCTCCACCCTCTCTCTCCAAGCAGCCTGCTTCTGCTTGGTGTCCCTGTACAGCCGGTGTCCCTTCCGCCACATCTGGTCATTCTCTCTCAGCCAGTCCAGCACCTCATCCTCGTGTTCCTCCTCAATGAAGTATTGCCTCCTCTCCCTATCATGTGTCTGCCTCTTCCTCCCTCTGGCAGGGCCATATGGGCCCTCATCAGAGGGACTTTGAGGTTGTATGGGCTGCTCCTCCACACCAACAGCAGTAGCAGCAGCAGCAGCAGCATCACCAGCAGGATCATAATCAGCATCATCAGAATCATCAGCATCAGCATAATCACCAGCAGGATCATAAGCAGCAGCAGCAAGACCAGGATGAGCAGCAGCAGAGTAAGCACCAACAGCAGGGTCAGCAAGACCAGGAGCATGAGCAGAATGAGCAGGACCAGCAGGACCAGGAGCAGCTTCAGCAGAGTACGCAGCAGAAGCACCACTGCCAGGAACAGCTGCAGAAGAAGCTCCAGCAACAGAAGAACGAGTCCAAGCAGCAGAATCCCCAGCAGAAGATGAGTCAGGGACTTGGGGTGGGAGGGTGGCCCTGTCCCTCTTGCCAGGGATGGCGGCAGGTTGCTAAGACTTTCGCTTCTTCCCCATGGTTGTGGGGTTGCTGGCTGGCAGGAAGGCTGGCAGGAAGGCTGGCAGGCGCCAAGGCTGGCAGGAAGGCTGGCAGGAAGGCTGGCAGGAAGGCTGGCAGGAAGGCTGGCAGGAAGGCAGGCACCAAGGCTGGCAGACAGACTGGCTGGCAGGGAGGCTGGAAGGCAGGCTGGCAGCAAGGCTGGAAGGGAGGCTGGAAGGCAGGCTGCCAGCAAGGCTGGAAGGGAGGCTGGAAGGCAGGCTGGAAGGCAGGCTGGCAGCAAGGCTGGAAGGGAGGCTGCCCAGGAGGCTGGGAAGCAGGCTGGGAGGCAGGCTTGGAAGCAGGCTGGCAGCAAGGCTTGCAGGCAGACATGCAGGCAAGAACTCTGAGGTATCCAGCAGCAGGTCCTTCCTCGGAATGCTAGACGTGCGAGCTGCTTCCCTTTATATCTGGGGGCTTGCGCAATGCATCCTCCCCGCATGCGCAATTAACACTGTGCATCCGCTAGGCTTCCGCTGTGCATCCGCTAGGCTTCCGCTGTGCATCCGTTTCATCCGCTGTGCATCCGTTCTGCATCCGCTTTTTCCGTTCCGCATCCGCTTCGCACAGGCCCCCGGAAGCCTAGCGGACACGCCATCTGCTTCCATCCGCTGTGCTTCCGTTCCGCATCCGCTTTGCATCCGCCCTCCGTCCTCCCCGCGTCCGTGTTGTCCGCTCCAATTATGCAAATGTTCACCCCTTTTGAGCGTGGATACAACGGATGTAACATTTTTCTCTTCCGTTGTGTCCATTTTGCATCTGTTGGGCAGTGTGACACGGCCTTTCGATCCAAATGATTTTCTCCCCCTTTTTATAGAAAATATCTGTTGTCCACTAGGTGTCCTTCTACATACTCTAGACATACTCCAGACATCCTAAATATACGAGATATATCCCAGATACAAACGCTTTGTCCGTTTTTAATCCTTTATATACGAGATTGTTAAGCCTGAGTTCCCCAACCAGGGTTAGGTAGACAAGCTAAACAGAATGTGCAGCGTTAGTCAGATAAGCACACAGATAAATGAGTGAGCTAAGCTTGTATGTTTATTAACATACAGTAAAAATAACAGGTACGCTTGTGTTATCAAGAATATAGTTTATTCCAATATAAGTTTATGGCATAGTCAAATAACAGTCCAATATTCATTTACCATGTAGTCAGTCCATTCAGGGATATTCAGTTAGCAAAGTCCATGTAGAATATCCTATGTCAGTTCACTTACAGATCAGTCCTTTGTTGTTTCTCCCGTTCGAGCTATGCAGTCTTGATTCCAAGCAGTAATCAGGGATCATCAAAGCCAGAGAGAGAGTGAGCAAGCCGTAGTCTTGCTACTTTTATATTGTTTTCTTAACCACTCCTTTAATTGCTATTTCACAGTTAAAGCTGTATACACTCTAACATACACTAACTATGATTCATAGTTATTATTTCACCTAAACCAGTTAGGGTGAACAATGTTATCCCTAACATAGATGTATACGCTTACATACTTTCTATTTCCGTGCTACTAACACTGTGTAGACGTTCCGTGTACCTTTTGTTTCCTCCCTCTTTCCATTTTCAGCTGCAGTGGATGTGAGTTTAGGGGATGGCCAGAGGATGCAGAGAGGATACAGCGGACATTTAACAGATGATAACGGACATAGAACGTTTGTTGCCCGTATATGTCGTGGATGTACATCGTACGCAGTGGAAAGTTCATCCTTTCACAAAGTTTTGTGCAGCTCAAAACTTCTTGCACGGATGAAATCACAGTGGATGGATGCTCGATGGATAGAGCGTATGAAACACGTATGCAGTGAGTACACAATGGATGCATAGCATTTTCCAATGGATGGCAAGCCTTTTTTAACGTTTTACATCCTCTTTGCATCCGTAAGTGCAGTGGGACCGGGCCTTAAGTCTATTTGCCTGCTAATAGGATTTTCCCTTGAATTTGCAAGGAAACAAAGACAAGACTGATTCAAAAAGTCAGCACCCTCCAATGTATCATCAATCACTACAAATCAATCGGTGATGTCCATTATGCTGTCGGAATTAATGGAGACCAACCCTAAGTCTATTTGCCCCCCAATGGGATACTCCCATGTATTTTTCCAGAAAATGTAGATAAGTCTGACTCAAAAAGTCGGTGCCCTCCTATGCATAATCAAGCACCCTTAAACTATTGGTGATGTGTATTTTGCTTAATGAATTCATGGAGACCTAACCCTAACTGTAGGTCTATCTGCCCCTTATGGGATTTTCCTATTTTTTTTATTAGGAAACGTAGATAAGAAAAATGGATATCAGCAATAGATTCAAGGATTGTGATTATGCTTAGGAGGTGCCAACTTTTTGAGTCAGGCTTTTCTATGTTTTGTCGTAAAATACATGGGAATATCCCTTTGAGAGACAAATAGACCTTGTGTTAGGGATACGTCTCCATTAATTCGAAGAGAAAAGTGGACATTGCCAATGGATTCAGAGTGCTTGATTATGCTTAGGAGCATGCCAACTTTTCAAATCAGCCTTATCTACATTTCCAAGGAAAATACATGGGTATATCCCATTCAGGGGAGAAATAGAACTAGGGTTAGGGTTAGGTCTTCATGAACTAAGAGAGCAAAATGGATATACCAATGGATTCATGGTTCTTCATTATGCTGAGGAGGGCACTGACTTCTCAAGTCAGCCTTATTATGTTTCCTGGTAAAATACATGGGAAAATCTTATTGGGGGGTGGGTGGGAATAGACCTACGGTTAGGGCTAGGTCTCCAAGAATTTGGAGTGAAAAATGGATATCACCAATGAATTTGAAATGCTTGATTATGTTTAGGAAGGAACCAACATTTCAAATGACCCTTTTGTATTTTTCCTGGGGAAATACATGGGAAAATCTCATTGGGGGGGGGGGGGGAATAGACCTAGGGTTAGGTATCCATGAAATCAGACAGCAAAATTGACATTGCCAACAGATTCTTTTTACTGACTGAATTCATGGAGACCTCACCCTAGGTCTATTTCCCCACTCCCCCCAATGAGATTTTATTATGTATTTTCCCAGGGGAAATACAAAAGGGTCACTGTTGGTGCCCTCCTAAACATAATCAAGCACTCCAAACCATTGGTCATGTCCATTTTTTGCTCCAAATTAATGGAGACCTAACCCTAACCCCAGGTCTATTTGCCCCTCAAAGGGATATTCCCATGTATTTTACCACAAAACATAGATAAGGCTGACTCCTAAATTTGGCATTTCCAATACATAATCAATCACTCCAAATCCATCTGTGATTTCCATTTTTCTGTCCAAATTAGTGGAGACCTAACCCTAATCCTAGATCTATTTGCTTCCCAATGAAATATTCCCATGTACTTTACATGGAAACATAGATAAGGCTGACTCAAAAAGTCAGCACCCTCCTAAACATAATCATGAACCTTGAATCCATTGCTGATGAACATTTTTTGTTATCTATGTTTCCTGGTAAAATCCCTAGGAAAATTCCATAAGCAGCAAATAGACCTATGGTTAGGGGTAGGTCTCCATTAAATCGGACAGCAAAATGGATATCTCCAATGGATTTGGAGTGATTGGTTATGCTCAGGTGGCAGCCGACTTTTCTCGTCTGCCTTATCTATGTTTTTTGGTAAAATACATGGCAAAATCCCATTGGGGACAAATAGACCTTTTTATTAGGGTTAGGTCTCGTTTAATTCAGAAAGCATAAATGTAGATCACCGATGGATTTATAATGATTGATTATGCATAGGAGGGCACTGACTTTTCGAGTCAGCCTCATCTATGTTTCCTGGTAAAATACAAGAGAAAATCCCATTGGCTGGAAAATAGGCCTAGGGTTAGAGTTAGGTCTCCATGAATTTGGACAGCAAAATGGACATCGCCAATGGATTCAGAGTGATTGATTATGATTAGGACGGCACTAATGTTTTGAGTCAGCCTTTTGTATTTTTCAATATGATATTAAATCATGTCCTACAAAAATGATGCTACTGTAGCTTAACATTGCACTTCAGAACCATTCTTAAAATCAAGTTAATAATAATTAACAAAGTCATAATAATATATTAAGACCCAATAGTCAGGATAAAATATGTTTCATATTTCAGAGAAAATCTTACAAAATGCTATACAATTCACACTGCTATGCATGTTGTCAAAGTGAAACAGAAATAAAATCCAGCACAGCAAAACATAGAGTGTGAAGGGTAGGGAAGTATGGTAGAGATGTTGTAATGGTATTTGAAGCAAAAAGGAAGAAATTTAAACTTAAAATATTTAAATCAGTTCTTCCTTTTTAACTGTCTAATTTTTTTTCATAAGTGCTGCCATTTTTAAAATATTTTATTATAGGGGAGGTGGTGTCCTTTAGATGGTGGAACAAGCTAGAGGAATTTGTAATGGTAACATTTTAGGGCCAAATTCTAAAAGATAACAGAGGAAGGAAAGGTAGGGCAACTGACAAGTTCAGATACTGAGTCTCCTGTCAAAGAAGAATGGAATGGGAATGGGATAGAATAGAGTAGAGTAGAGTAGAGTAGAATAAGGTGTCATGGCCCCATCGAAGCCCAGTTGGAGCAGGAAGAGAAATTGTCACCAGGATTGTTCAACTGGGATGGCATGTCTCCCTTGGCATGTTTGGAGAGGCCAGGGACTGAGGACAATGCTGTCCTAGACCCCTGAGACATTGGGGGAAGTGGTCGGCCAGACAGAGAGCTGCCTGTCTTCATAGACATAGGGGAGGATTGGCTGCTGATAGGGAGTGGTGCTGATAGGCAGCAGTTCTCCTCTGATAAGAAACAGCTGCCTCCTCCACTCAGTCCAAGGGGACAGAGTGTGGAACATAGGCATACTCAGAGAAGGGCTCCAAAGCTACTCAGGAGAAGGTTGTCCCATTATTCTTCACAAGGAACACCTGTAATAAAGTGACTTAAGGTGATGTCATGGGGAATCTTTGCCGGGAACAATTGTTTGGTTTGGATTACATTCCCCTGACTTTGATTTGGGCCTTTTTTGCCTTGCTTCAAGGACTGTTTTTTACTTTTGCTGTGAGGATTGTGATTGGTCTTGCCTTGCCTTGCCTTGCCTTGTGGACTGATTTTGCCCTTTGCTTTACCTTCAGAACTGTCTTTGACTTGTACTTTGACTTTGCTTTGAAGGCTTTGAGGGTGATTGCCTTCAGGGTAGCATGGTCATTGGAGGGCCATTTATTGAACACGTCTTGAGAGCAATAAATTACTCTATGAAGGCCCACCTTGCCTTGACCACCTGGGTCATAATGTAAAGGTAGGGTAGAGTACGGTAAGGTAGGGTAGGGCCGAGTGAGGTGGTGTAGGGTAGGGTAGGGTAGAGTGGAGTGAAGTGGAGTGGAGTGGAGTGGAGTGGAGAGTAGAGTAGAGTAGAGTAGAGTAGAGTAGAGTAGAGTAGAGTAGAGTA
>BLBF01000033.1:20452138-20478707 GCA_015471245.1 Laticauda colubrina
TAGAGTAGAGTAGAGTAGAGTAGAGTAGAGTAGAGTAGAGTAGAGTAAAATAGAATAGAGAATGCCTAATTAATTCATGAAGATATGTAAAACAAACAAACAAACAACCTAAACTATGCTATTATAGTACTGCAGTCAGTGGTGGGATTCTACCGGTTCACACCTATTCACTAGAACTGGTTGTTAACATTCTAAGCAGTTTGGAGAACCGGTTGTTAGAAGAAATTACTGGCCTAATCCTGTAAGGAAGGCAGGAAGGAAATATTCTGGTGTTGCTTACAGAAATTGCCTCTCCGTTAACCCTTATTACATTCTTGGCAGGACTAGACTTCCTTTCTCAGGAACGTCTCTGCAGTTTATTTTTCCCTCCTTTGATGGTACTTTGCTTGTGTGGAATGACCATTCAAAGTTACAATGGCACTTTAAAAAGTGACTTATGACCATTTTTCATACTTACGACTGTTGCAGCATCCCTACAGTCATGAAAGGCCAGGCAAGGAGATGCGTGCCTTGATGTGAGTGATACTGAGTTGGCCATGCCCAGCCAATAACATGACCATCAAGCCATGTCCACCCAGGCATATGACCACCAAGCCACACCACCAATTAAGACATGGCCACAGAACCGGTTGTTAAAAAATTTGAATCCCACCCCTGCCTGCAGTGGTAGAAGAAGCTGGGTCTATTTTATATTTTGTTACCCGATAACAAAACTAAGGAAAATACATTTAGCAGCTAAAATAATGACCGAATGGACACACACATGTACAGAAATACCGATATAATGACATATATGAAGCTGCCAAAGCTCACCATGCTTTACTATAATTCCTGGCTCTCTTTCTGCCTTTTTCCTGAAGCATGTCATGTCATCAAGAATAGCCTCAAGACTGACAAGTAACCATCATAGTGCTGAAAAGAATGTAATCATGCTAAGGATTAGGCAAATAAATAATGGACAATCTGTTTCCGTATCTATTTTCTGTATTCCTTTAATTGATGGCAATTTTATAAATGGAAAGCTTATTTATTTTATCGATCTATTTATTTATTTATTTTAAAGCTGAATGTCCATTGCTATGTTTGATTTGAATTTCATCAACCCCTAGTTATCTTCACTGTGAGATTTAAATTCTCCTCTGTCTGGTTAACCCCCTTGGGACTATCTTGGCTCAAACTCTGTGCTTTTCTGTATATATCAGTTTTCTCTTCAATTTCATCCAAGTGCTTTACAACTACTTTTTGTTTCTTTAATAGCTACCATCAGAGCCATTTTTGCTAAGTGGATTATTATTTCTTATTTAACTTCAACCTTCCAAAAGTTTCCCTAGTTTCTCATCTTACTCTAGATGTTATCACAATCATATTTATCCCCTGAATTTTTGTAACTTGCCTTCATAATTTACCTTCCATACTTTACCTGATACTGAAATTCTAATCTTAATTGGGTCACTCAGAGATTTGAATTCAAGAATTGGTTAATCCTCTTTTAATATGTCGAAGGATTTAATTTTATAAAGAGCAACTGAAGATCAAAAAAGTAATTTCACACTAATCAACACCATTAAATCACTAGGCATTTTGGGAGGAAAAAGCTATAGGGGAAACCTGTAAATCCTTTTTTAGGAGGAAGGAGCCCCAGAAACCCCAACTGAAGCGGAGGAAATTGGACAACATACTGTTAAATAAGGTTCTTCTGCCAGGGTATTTCACTTTTTCTGGATTGATCTGTCTAGTTTCAAAATTCAAAAATAACTTCTGTCTCCATCCAACATTCTATGTGGGGGATGATGATGATTCATTTTATCAGCGATCTAATCAGATAATGGTTAACATTTTCCTATCCTTTATGTAAAAGGTAAAGGTTCCCCTCGCACATACATGCTAATTGTTCCTGACTCTAGGGGGCAGTGCTCATTTCCGTTTCAAAAATGAAGAGCTGACCGAAGACATCTCCATGGTCATGTGGCCAGCATGAGTAAATGCCGAAGGCGCATGGAACACAGTTACCTTCCCATCAAAGCGGTCCCAATTTTTCTACTTGCGTTTTTACAAGCTTTCAAACTGCTAGGTTGGCACAAGCTGGGACAAGTAACGGGAGCTTACTCCGTTACGAGGCACTAGGAATTTGAACCACCAAACCACTTCTTCAGCTCAGACGGTGGGGAACAGAAGGATTTATACTCCTTGCACATAGCTGGTCATTTGCATTTTTTTACACAGTCGTTGAGGCCATTTGGAGGTTTATCTGTGTCCTCAAGGTTACCTGAGTAGTCCAAATGGGTGTGGAGCCTTCTTGGTTGCAGGATGTTTTCTGCCTTGTGTCTCTTCACTGTTGAAGACAGGCACATGCTGAGTGGCCTCAATGACTCTCTAAAATAATGCAAATGACCAACTGTCTGCAAGGAATATAAATCCTTCCATTTCTCACCATCCAGACAGAGTTTAAGAAACTTCTTGCATCAGCAGCGAAATGTCTTCCAAGAAAAAAAAGAAAATTCAGTTGCCTCTTGAAAAAGCACATTTGGGATATGAATGTTCAATTGCTAAAACACACATATATCTACCACAGATTTAATCTAGTTTATTTCCCATACATACTCATTGTACACCTTGGATCATTAATAACTACATCTTGATCATAGCTGATACAAATGTTTACTTATTGTTGTTTTTTGTCTTAAACAGTTGAGAAACATGAAGGGGATCTAAAAACACACACTTTAATTGATGTTCATTCAATTAACAAAATAACAGAGTTGGAAGGGATATTGGAGGTCTTCTAGTCCAACCCCCTGCTCAAGCAGGAAACCCTATACCATTCCAGACAAGTGGCTGTCCAGTTTCTTCTTAAAAGCCTTCAGTGATGAAGCATCTACAACTTTTGAAACTGTTCTACCAGTGGTGAAATGCTGAACCAGTCACAAAAAACTGCTACCTGTTCAGTTGTAAAAAAAAGCCCCAACAATCAGCTAAGAGGAGAAAGAAAAGTGCAGGATTGGCCCTCCCACCCACCCCTCGGCTTTTCTGTTCTTAATCTTCTCATCTGATGTTTAGAAAGCTACGTGCACACACGAAGTACATGATCACCGAATCGGTAGGGAAACTGATAGAATCCCACCACTGTCTTCTACTGGTTAATTGTTCTCATATTAGGAAATTTCTCCTTAGTTCAAAGTTGCTTTTCTTCTTAATCAGTTTAAAATGCACTTTCATTTTGATATCTTTATTAAAGTCATATAGGAGAGATGGGGACTCCTAAGATATTGATAAGCTTGAACTAATCGTAATAATGTCCCTTTTTTTTTTTCCCTGAGAGAGACATGCTGAAGCAGAATCTATTTTAGAGGTTGTAAAGGCTTGAAAGCTGTTTTGTGGAACATGACTGCCCTCTTTAGGAAAACTGAAAGTACCATATTCCCTTAGACACAATCGTTAACATTTAGCAAAATATTCAGCTTAAGTAAAAACACTATTACAATGGTGAAGGATAGAACAACTATATCCTTTCCATCTGGGAAACAAACCCCTGTCTTTATAGTCTAATAGTAAAGACTATTTCCTCATTGCAACAGTTCTGCACACATTGTGCACCCAAATATGTATTTATTTTTCTCCATAAGTCTGACTTTCTGTGCCCATTACCAAGCACTGACAGTAAAAATTAAGAAGGCCTCTACGGTATTTCATTAAGCAAATTTCCACTGTAAGTTTAAAAGCAACATGAACTGAAAAGACTGGGGTGGAGGGGGGAGGGGGAGATCCTATCAGTTGTTGGAAAGGAGTTTATCCATTTGCAGTAAGCTAAAACCTTTGGCTCAACTTCCGTTCAACATCTGGTTTAGCAATTCCTTGAAAGACAACACAATATTCCCTGCTGATTGTAGTGCAACCACACAAACTGCTTCAATGCTGCCCAAGAGCAGGAAATGCCCTGCTGAGTGGCAGACCTAAACCTCATGTACGTCCAGTCAATTTCTCCCATGCCAGGCTATGAACATTCCCTTAATCCTTTATTTATGCTCTGAATCTATTTTTGCCAGACCAGTGAGAGGGCAATTTGGCAAGAAGAGGGAAATATGTAGGAAAGCAGAACATGAGAGGTAATAAGAACTAGAAACTTCATGCAGCCATCAATTCCTACTTCAGCATTTCAGGTTTGATGCTGAAATCAAGGAACAGATTGCATAAGATAGCAAAATTAAATATATAATAGAATGTTGAATAGGAAAGGGAGCAGACATATAGGCCACATTTTTATCAAGAGTTTAAGTTGCCCAATGTTTTAGGAATCTCAGGTTTAGAATTTGCAGAGAGAGTCACCTGTAAATGTAGAATTGCAATGTGCCAAAGAGCATTATCAGCAAACTCCTGTGCATTCCAGGGCAGTAGGGATACAAGATACATTGTCCTAGAATAACAGTAGCCCAGTTGGAGAAACACTGTGTGAAAGAATAGGGCTTCCCTGGAGCCCTGCTTCTTCTCTATTTTCTCTTTATTCCTTTCCCCCTTTCCTTTAAGACAAAAGAGCCTATATTTTTTATGACTGAGGCATCTTATCCATGTTTTAAAAATTGTGAACCAGTCAAGATTATTTTGGAAAAAAATCATGTCCACAGGACCCTAATTTGGAATGGCTTCAAAGTACCTGAGACAAAATTCTTCCTGTGACCTTGTTAGTAGGATGGAAGCAAACAAATATCAAAAATCTACTGTGAATCTGACCATGGTACTGCGGTCTACTTCATACAATTTCCAATTTGTACACACAGTGGTTAGAATGCAGTACTGCAGGCTACTTCTGCTGACTGCTGGCTGCCTGCAATTTGGCAGTTCAAATCTCACCAAGCTCAAAGTTGACTCAGCCTTCCATCCTTCTGAGGTTAGTAAAATGAGGACCCAGATTGTTGGGGGCAATATGCTGATGTTGTAAACCACTTAGAGAGGCCTGTAAAACACCATGAAGCAGTATATAATAGCATCGAAGTGTTATTGCTATTTTCTTCAAACATTTTCTTTTCTCAAGAGACTAATAGAATCATAGAATTGGAAGGCACATTGGAGGTCTCCTAGTACCCAGTACAATCCCCTACCCAGGGCATCAACCCTGTCCTCCTGTCTCCACCCCCACCCATCAGAAATAACCCTCTGCTGTAGTTTTTACTCTTTGCACAGAGGAAACCAAAAGGACTGTTGGTTCGCTAACTTTATCTGCAGACAGAGAACACTTCAAACTATAGCAATTAGCTTTTTTTTTTTCCTTTGCTGGAACAAGATTGATACATTTTTGATCGCCAAGAATGACAATTCAGGTCATATTCAAAGAAAAGTACATAAACATCCATTGCTGCTATTCATCTTTTCTTGCTTCCTAACTGCTACTTTTGAGAACTAGGTAAATTGGAGGAAGCAATCACATCCAGTCCCACTTCCTAACATGTTTCTTTAATATGGTTCAAAGGTGAAAGATAGTATTTGATCTATGTTTGAAAATTCTTCACCAAATTGAGAAATAAATGAACATGAGAAAAGAGAGAGAGAATATCACTTAATACTAGCAAACATCAGAAAGAAAAAAATATAACCCTTGGTTTTCCTTTCTCCTTTATTAAACCTATTTTTCTGAAAATTAGTCACTTCTCCAGTTGATACAGAAAATATAGATTTCTTTGACTATCTGAATGGTACCTTTTGTTTTCAGCATTAATTGTTGGCCTGCCTGTTTCTCCAGACAGGCTGAAAGGAAGAGGTCATAAGTTTATTCCTTAATCTGTAAAAAAATTACAAACATTTTAAAAACTAATTAAATTTACCATTATGAAATCTCTATGAGCTATTTTTCAGACATGCTGTTGGAAGAATACAAAATATGTATTTGCTAAAGTGGTAAAGTGGCTTTACATTTGAATTCTTCCAAACATTTCCATTTAAGAGACATTATTTGTGTTGCCTTTTTGGAAAGGTTAAAGTTCTGATGAGAAACGCTGCAAAAACAGTAAATGGCTTTATTTCTGAAGTAAGCCATTGGCTATACTTTTTTCCTTTTTAAAGAACTGACATCATGCCATACAGTCATTCATCCATGTATTCATTACGCATGTGTGTATGTGTTTTTTTAGCTAATTCTGCACACAATGGAAGCTATCATCAATGCACCATTTCAGTGTTACTGGCAGTTGTCATCCAAAATAACAGGAAGATACCCTTGGTCTTAATCAGGGGTGGGTTTCAAAATATTTATCAACAGGTCCTCTGCCCGGTTGGAGGGTGGGCATGGCCTAGTCAGCCTCCAGCACTATGACCAGGGTCAGGGTTACCCTCCTTGGGTTCCAGAGGCTTTCCTTAAGCCTTCAGAAGGGCAAAAATGGCTTCCCTGGACTCCCAAGGCTCTCTGGAAGCCAGAAATGAGCCCGTTTGCAGCCTTCCCAAACTTCTTGGGGGTCCATTTTTCACCCTCCCCGAGCCTCCATGCACACCCTGCACTTACCTGCAACCAAAATGGAACATGTGGGGACTCCTAGAAGAGGCGGGGTAGGGTGGGCAGGGCCAGCCAAGACTGGGATTTGGAGGTTCTCCAAACTGTGCAGAATCTTAGCTTAAGGATCTCCTGAACCCCTGCAAACACCCAGCAGCCCATCCCCGATCTTAATTATTAAGAAAGCAACAGCATAATTAAGGCAATGACCACCTTCCAAAAGGCAGCAATGTTAATTCTACCATGTTTTCCAAGTGCTCTGGATACATTTCTCCCCCTTGGCTACAATTGAAATCCCTTCAAATATTATTAATGTTGTGTATGTTCCTATCATAACAGGGAAAATTGAGGAAGACACTTATTAAAAAGAGGCACCAAGACATGTGGCATTGTTTTTATAGTCATTTGGTATGTTGATGTGAAGCTTAAATTGGAGTCAAACTTCATTTGCTCATGTAGTTAGAGTGAAATGCAATCTGGCTTTGTGCTGCAACTCCAGTGGTAACCCATTGTTGGAACAATTAGGCAAACTAATCTCATCAGAAGGATTTTTGTGTTAGCTTATTTATTATACTTTGGTACCATTTTCTGACATTTCTGGACAAGTATCCATAAAAAAGTCCAGAATAATGAGAATTTTGCAAATATCCTCTTTCTAAGAACAATTTTGCCAGGCCTATTTGAACAAAAATCCAGCTATTTCTGTGTCATTATTTTTCTAACTCTAATTTCTGAGATATTTCAGTACATGGTCAATCCATCTTACTTAGCAGAGGCATATTAGTATATAGAGCAGGAATGCTGTTAGATAATTGTTGACTCAGGGAGGCTATTCCAAGGTCTGCATTATATAAAAATAATGTCTATTCAGTCATGGGATTCAAATAATGTAACAACCGGTTCTCTGCCCTAATGATTTCTTCCAACAACCAGTTCACCAAACTGCTCAGAAAGTTAACAACTGGTTCTCTCAAACTTGTGCGAATTGGCTGAATCCCACAACTGTGTTGATCTCTATTCTGTAGTCCTTTGCAGTCTCAATGAAGTGATGGAAATATCTACCATCTTATTATTTTGAGAGGTCTTATGCTAGAGAAAGTAAAAAGAGAGTGAGAAAGACATGAAACATTTTTGAACAAAGGCTGTCTAACAACCTTGACATCAACACACAGTGGAAAACCAAATGGGCTGCTGAACGTCCAGATACAGGCAGTTACATAGATGACCCTACACAAAAGGTTCCAGGTTTTGACCTTTCTCACCAGCATTGGTCATCTCTGAACAGGATCTGTTCCCAACATGGTGTCTGCCAGGAATCATTGTTTAAGTGGGATCTTGTCTCTACCCTTCAGTGTGACTGTAGTGTTCCTTGACAAAATATCCATCACATTGTGTCTGAATGTCCATCAAGTGCTTACACCAGCCCAATGTCAGATTTTTTCAACATAGACTACCCTGTCCTTGAATGGCTGAGTGGACTGGATATTAATGTTTGAACCACTATAAGTCCATGTATTTGCCATACAGTAGATAAATAAATATTTTTTTTTGAAATATATAACCCAAAGTCTATTTCCTTTGAAATATGTATCTCCAATGTAAGGGACATTATTGAAGTAGGAAGCCCAGAGCATCATTCAATTTAATTGACCCTGCGAGAAATAGAATAACAACAGCAACATAAAGCTCTTGTACAATTTTCTAGGGGTTGGGTGTCAAATTTCCCAAGTGTTCAATCATAGAATAAATGGAAGCTTAATCCTGCAGGTAAATCCTTCATGTTGGAGTAGCTTGCTGTTATTTTCTATATCTCTCTCGAAAAACAAACTTGTTTGCTTTTACTTGAAATTAGCTTTGACCTTGGCCGTAAAATACCACTGCAGCTACTGAACAGTTTGTCTGTATAGTTGATAGGTTGGCAGGAAAAGGTTGAAAAGCATCTCAATCTCACATTGGAGGTTGACTATTTAAAAACATTCCTATATAACAGTATAAATAATTGTGCAAATGTTGCCAATATGCAGAGAAGTGGAATTATCAAACACAGTACACTTTTAAGGAGCAAATAAAAAATATCACACATTATAAAGAAGTGTGCTCTGGGTTTAATGTAACATTTGTTATTTTTTAAAATGGAGAAATATAGGTCCTCAAAAATAGGTGAGTGGCTGATCAGTATGAATTATTTCATTGTGTTAGGATGGCAATCCAGTACTAAAACCAGACCACTGTTTTTAATGGAGTTTTTTTTAAAAAAATGTGTATGTTAGAGAACGTGTTGCAGCTTTCATCGGTACAATCAAAACAGCAGCTACTGTGACTCCAGTTATTCCCCAAGTGCTCTGTAGAAAAGCTCTAATTGGACCAATTTCCAAAAAAACTAGCAGATTGGTTTCAATCAAAGGGAGGCATTCTACAAGACAAGGAATGTAATTAAGAACCACTGCTTCTGGGTCCTAACTGCACTTGCTTCATGGATATGCATATTAGATTACATGTATGGAAGGGAGGAGAAAAACAGAACAGAACAGAATAAAAGGGACCTTAAAGATCTTCTAGTGCAACCCACAGCTCAAGCAGGAGACCCTTACCATTTCAGAGGAATAGCTTGTACAATCTCTTCTTATGAACAGGTGGGTGAGCAAGACCCAATATATGGTGAAGCCCAGGGGTGGTATTCAGCAGGTTCTGACCAGTTCTGAAGAACCGTTAGTGGAAATTTTGAGTAGTTTGGAGAACTGGCAAATACCCACCTCCTTCTATTCTCTGCCTCTCAAGTCCCAGCTGATCAGGTCTTCTTTGTTGCCCAGCAACAATCTGGGTCTCATTTTAGTGGCCTCAGAAGGTTGGAAGGCTGAGTCAACTTTGAGTGGTTGAGACCTGAACTGCCAACTGCTGGCAGCCAGTTATTAGCAGAAGTATCCTGCAGTACTGCATTCTAACTGCTGTGCCACCACAGCTACATATATCCTATATACTGTGGATATCCTGTACTCCTTGGGTCAACAGAAAAGTATGCTGACATAAGGTACTTTATTCCAAATGCAAAGCTTGCCTCTGGGACAAAGTTGGTGAGTAGTCCAGCCATTACAATTATAATATGGGACAATTTAAGGGAAATGGCTGATAGATTCCCCTGGTATCATGAATGAATGTCATCAATTGTTTTTCCTTACATAGGACAGGGGATGAGGGATACATACTGCAGACACTTGATCCATGCTCAGCCATAGTTCAACTGACAAGTCACTGACAGAGAAGAGAGGTTGATAGGGTCAGTTCAGATGCGCTCTCCTGCTTTGATCCCCTAGTCAATCTCATAGGCATGGAGGAAGGGTATTGGATGAATCAGGAATGAATGACTGAGAATGAGCAATCTCCATCATTAACCAATTCCTCAAGGAAATGTATGTGATGGTAGAAAATGGCTACAATTCTAGAACAATGAAATAGGGATAGAAAAAAATGCCACCTCTCTACACCAAAATAGTTTAAATAATAGAATGTAGTATCATGCAAAACTTTTTATTAGCAGATTCATAGAAATCCTATAAGGTTACTCCTGGTAACAGAAGCAGCAAAGGACCGCTGGCAGATCCTGGCATTCTTACTCAGCTTAAATCAATCCTCTGCACCATGCACAATCAGTGCTCCTTCAGGAGAAACTAGTTTTTTTTTTTTAAAAAAAAAAACCTCATTGGTCTAACAGTCCATAGACAAACTAGTTAAACCTATGTCTATTAATGTCACTCCAAGTAAGACCTGACAAGCATAAAGTATCAATCAGACATTATAGAGGAAGGTGTTTCTATGGAAGCTAGGCTGCCTTTTGCTTTTGCAATCCAAGCCGAAATGGCCCTCAAGGGCAATGCCCAGGGAGAAGGCATACCCAAAACCTCTCCGTGGCCTTCTTTCCCTTGCCATGGCCACTTTGAAGACTTTCAAAGAATTCCAAACTTGGTGATCTCCATCTAACCCAAAAGACAATCCAGTATATGGCCTGGTCCGTTCATGTTCTACATCTTTAGGTAATGGGAACCACATTTACATTAGATTAAAAAAAAACTCCTTGTTTTAAGACAAATACCCATTTACATCTATTTGTGTCACTACAATTGATTACATGTTTAAAGATCAAATAACTTTAATTGGTCTCTGAAGATTAAATGAAGCAAGGACCTAAGTGGAAAGTGGCATATCGGATGCCAACATAAAGCAGAGCAGATCAACAGATCCTTGCACAGCAAAGACAGAAATTTCACCTACTCCTGGGAATTAAGCATGGAAAGAAATTGTACCCTTTGGAAGGGAACTGAACTTTATCATGTGGTAACTATGCTGTTCAAAGTGGACAGGTTACAGATAACTTTCAGTCTGACTAAACTAACTGTAGACTATTCTATTTCGTGAACAACACAAATTAAAGAGTATCTCCCATGGCTTCATTAGACTTGTGGTCTGTTCAGAGATACAGAAATGCAAGCAGAGAGCCATGTGTCCAAACTTATAAAACATTATCCAAGTATAGTGGAACATCAACTGCTTTGATTCAGACTGAGTGGAAAAAGCACAAGTTAAAACCAAACCATTTCAGAAGAATGGAGTCTTTGGAGTCTTCAGCATGATCTCCCTGAGATTGTCACAATGTTGTTGCACAGTCCGACCCCTTCTTTTTAAAAGACATATGAAATAGAATAGCTAAATAACAAACAAAAGTGGTAAATGAAACCATGGAAATAAAGAATCTAAGTGTAGCTGCTTTTAGATCAGTAATGAATGGATAAATATATATAGGAATTTGCTAGGTACTGCATAGCAGCTTAGGTCTTAAAAATATAGAATGCATTGGAAGGGATCTTGGAGGTCTTCTACCTCCTGCTCAGGTAGGAGACCCATTCTGGATAAATGGCCAGTTTTTTCTTGATAACCACCAGTAATGGAGCACCCACAACTTATCTGAAAACCAAACCAATCCAAAAATTGCTGCAAACAAGCTTCGTCTACAATGAGCATGGACACACAGGAGCTCCAGCCACTGTCCTTTTAAACTATTTATCATCATTTGGGATGGGGAGAAAGGTCTAAAAGCTTGTATGGAAAATTAAATGGGGCTATTGTGCCTTCTGCTACAGTTCAAAGAGTAATATTTGGTGATGTTTGTGAAAAGGCAATCTATAAATACCACAAAGAAATGAATTAACAGAATGAATTCAGCTAGTTTGGCCCTCCCAATGCTAGAGTCCTTTTCTAAGAGTCCTGAAAGCTATTTCACTATTTTCAAAGAGCATGTGAATATTTTGAAAAGGGACATTTCAAAGATTGGTCCAGAATCACTGAGTGTCTTGTCATAAATGTTTAGATGATGATGATGAGGAGGAGGAGGAGGAGAAGGAGGATTGGAAGTACACTGACAAAATTTGGCACTTCATCAATTATTTTTGACAACTGATTATTCCTTAACTTTGATCATCAACCTTTAGTCATGAAAATAAAGGTCCATAAGAGTTCATGCATACATTTAGTGTCTTCTGGAGCACAATCTTTTTACAAAACTATATTTATAGTACATTCAAGTAGCCTCATGGTCATGCCTGTTAATTCAAGAGCCTTAGTCCCAAAATGTGCAAAGCTGCTGGCATTTAGCAAAACATTTATTTTAGGGGACTTCGTAACAAACAGGGCAGAGTTGCCATTTCCAACACATGCCCCTTCATTTCCTCTAATTTTATATAATGTAAATAAACACTAAGTGACTCCTGAAGGCGACTGCAAAACCCTAGGTCATATGTTCTAAATAAAGCATCTCCCCATATTCCCAAATGCTTCAACCCTTTGGGCTAAGGAAGGTAATTATCAGTTGCCAAGGAGAGGTCAAAGAGAGCAAGTGGGCTTTTTCCTGTATTTGTCCAAGACTATAAACATAGGGATGGGAAAGTTCCACCAGGTCCAGGACCATTTTTATGAAGTTAGGGAAGAATTAAAATTGTTCTCTCAGTAAAAAGTAGTATAAATTAACTACTAAGCTTAAGGTAGACAATGAGGCAAGTTGGAGCAGATTTTTAAAAAAACCTCATTACTACAGACTTTTGTCATCCTCTAAGAGTGGAATCCATCAGCGATATCTCTTGGATGAGCAGGAATGTAAAAGTCTAATTGGGGTGATCCTTTCTGCTATGATTATCGCAATGAGCTTTTCAGAGAAGTCATCAGAGGAATAAAATTGCTAAAAATGGAGAACAAAACTGCAGCAGGTGAATCTAGACACTAGGCCAGGGATGTTAAACTCATGTTGTCATGGTGGCATCACATGATGTATCTGGACTTCCCCCCCTTTGCTCAATAGGGCATGGCCAGCACGTGACTCATCCGGCCCACAAGTTGGGAGTTTGACAGCCCTGAACTAGGCAAAAGGTACAGACAGGTAAGAAAACTGCTGAGGCCAGTAAAGACATTAGGAGCAATTAGTGCCTCTGTTAGTTTCTTAATAGCTACATCAGATCTTTGATACGAAATACGTGTTTGTGCATGTGTTTCACATATTGTTAAGTATATTACATTTACAAAAGTTGCCAGTTTTATGCCAATCTTCCTTCCTCATCATTCTAAAGTTCAGACTTCTTTTTAACATGTTTAGCTTTTGTGCATTTTTTTCCCCCTGAGATGAATAAGATGCCTTTCAGTTTTCTGAATCATTGGCTAGAAGGCATAGTATTCCTTTGATTAATATTTTTTTTGGCTCACTCTTCAAATTTTGGAAAGATTGTAAAGATCTTTAAATCATGGACAAATAACTAAAACAACAAAATGAACCCTCAGGTTTAATTTCAGAAGAACGTTTCTTTGCAGCTGCCTATTAATTGTCTTCAAGAACAGTCATAAATAAGGGACATTGCAAAAGGGAAAATGCTTGTACAGTACAACAGCTAGGCCTTGAATAGGACATGAGGTGAAAATTCTAGAGCTATAGACTCCCCTGGAAAAATCAAAGAAAGCTCAGAATGTCAGACCATTTCCAAAATACTGTGAGAGAAAACATCCATGCCCACAACATTACCAAGAGCTGGGCACAAATTAAGAGTATCTTACCTACCTTTTGTCCACTTAATATCGGAAAAGAATGCTTTGGAGCTAACATGAGAAACTGTTATGGATTGGTAACTTTGCCAAATGTGTATATGGCATCCTTTTCTAACCCACCCCAGCATCTTAAAAAAATATATGTAATGTTAAAATCATGAGGGCCCTTTGGGGTTCTCTGAGCTTAGTTGTTTTGTTGCAGACATTTCATTATCCAAACCAGGTAATGCTCGTAAAGAGTGGGGTTTGCTGTCAGTTTATATTTTAGTGACTTGCCTGCCAGTGTTTGGTGGGGTTTATCTTGGAGGTTCTTTGGTTGGGCTGTTTACTATAAGCTTCTTTGGCAGTTCCCTGATTGGGGTACTGTTTACTTCTTGATTGTTGGTCTAATATTAATCTTACTGTTAATCTATGCTCATCTGGGTATTGATTGCTGGTGAGAGAAGGGTTTTGGTCTTTTTCTTTTCTTTTTTTACTTGGTCTCTTTTGTACAGTATGTACCTGTTGTTTATGTCCATGTGTCCATTGATGATCAATTGGACTTGGCTTGGTTTAGAATGGTCATGTTTTCTCAGTTGAAACTATGGATATCCATACATATATTGTGAAAATAAAGAGTTTTCATCATATCTTCTGACTGCTAGTTGGTGCTCATGGAAATGTTCTGCTAATCTTCAGCCTGTTTGTCTAGTGGTGGCTGTTGCAGTCTTCACATTGTAGTTGTAGATGATTCCTGTTAAAATGTTAAAGCCAAAAATGATTGAAAGAAGATCATCAACTTTGTTGTGCTTTGTGCTTTGCAGCTCAACTGGTATACCAAAACCAGGAAAGGAACAGTGACAGTTTAAAGGAGTGGTTCTTAAACTCTTTGACCCAATTATCCCATCACAAATAATTTCATTATCCCCAACAAAAACAGATTCTGTTGTTTTACAAAAGCGTCTTGAACAGTGGCAGTTCCAAACTGGATTCTCAACTCACGAACAAACAATTGCAAGTTGTTTCTTGGCCCCTGAGGATATCCTCAAATTAGCTGTTTGGGGATAATCCCCCCCTCATTTAACAATCACTGGTTTAAAGCAAGTTCTCTTGACCTTCTCTACTATTTGAAAACAAAAAGAAGCAAAAATACAAAGAAGACTAACAAAGAGCAGTTCCCACTGCCTTATGCCCTATATAAGCAATCTAGACATCCTCACTCTACTCCACTGCCTGGGTAAAAAGCCAGGTACAGATAGTCCTTGACTTATGACCACAACTGAGCCCAAAATGTCTTTGCTAAGCAAGATAGTTTTTAAGTGAACCACTGCAGCTAAGTTGCTCAACATGGTTATTAAGTGAAACTGACTTCCTCATTGACTTTGCTTGTTAGGAAGTCACAAAAGATAGCTACATGACCCCAGGACAATGCAACCGTCATAAATGCATGCCATGTGACTGGATTTTGATCACGAGATGGTGGGGATGCATCATGTGCTGGCCAGGCCCATGCCCAGTTTAGCAAAGAGGGGAAAATATGTCACATGACACCACTGTGATGACATGAGTTTGACACCCTGGGCTAAAGGATCACCAGGGGTAGCATGTTCTTTAACATATGAGCAGTCAGTGAGCCAGCAGAAAATTATGCTGGCTGAGTATCTGCTGCTTTCCTGATGATCCCTATCCTGTCACAGGCACAATACTAACAAATGGATCTGTTCATATTCACAGGGTATTGACACTTAAACAACAGGATTGATGTCTGCTCCAGATTTGTTTCCATGTCCCCATCTCAAACATTATTAGATAGTGGGAGAAATTCTATTTTGAGTGCCAGATAGAATCTTTCCTAGAATAGGAGGCAGGCACTTGTGGTACTGAGGCCGAATGTAATTCTAGGGGCACTGATGGGGAAAACATGATCCTCATTGCATAAGGAAGGCCCAAGGGGAACACAGGATAGAGCAACTGTTGGCTGCTAAAAAAAACAAAAAACCTCACCCATTATTATGTGAAAATATTATGTGAAAATATTTACAGACCCCTCACATGCTGGACATAAACTATTTTAACTCTTACCTTCAAAACGATGATATAGAGCACTGCACACCAGAATAACTAGATACAAGGACAGTTTTTTCCCAAATGCCATCACTCCACTAAACAAATAATTCTCTCAACATTGTCCAACTATTTACAAAGTCTGCACTACTATTACTATTAATCTTCTCATCACTCCTTATTTATATTGACTGTTTCCCAGTATGATTTGGTTTGATTGCTTATTCTATCCTATGACTATTATTGATACTTGAAGAATCTATTTTTTTTAATGTACACTGAGAGCATTTGCACCAAGACAAAGTCCTTGTGTGTCCAATCACGCTTGGCCAATAAAAGAATTATATTCTATTCTATTATAATTTTCAAATTATCAGATGTTCTTTATTTCAATAAAGGCTTAAGTCTACTATACACACATTGCTCTAACAGTTAAATCAAATATCTATGTTGGGCATTTTCAGGTCATACAGTGGTATAATTTATGAAATTACTAAATATATCTTTCCTCTGTGAAGTAGCTTAGGTCATTATTTTCAACATGTGCCAGTTAAATGCAGATTGCACAAATAGTTTTATTTATTTATTTTTTCAGAATAAATATTTGAAGACGATGCAGAAGTCTTTTGTAAGACTAAAAACAAATCTTGAATAATTTATCTGGATTCCAATGCACAGTCTTGCCCTATGACAAGGATATCACCTTGATGGGGAAAATGGTTGAAAACTGGAAAGCTTTGCTAAAGCTAAACTAAAATTTATCATTTTTTTGTATACATTAGTTATTAAAGTTTTATAAAAGACATAAAAATAACACAAATAATAAAGAGCAGAATTCACAAACGAAGAAAAAGGATAAAAAGCAAACATGCAGAAAGAATCAAAAAGAAAAAAAATAGAAAGAAGCTTCCAATTTTCTTTACAGAAAATATAATGATCTTACTCTATGCTTATTAAGAAAAACTCACTTTGTTATCCAATTATTTATCTTATTATTAAAACTACAAGTCATAAGTGCATTTTTTCCTGTTTCATCCAAAATATCCATAAGGGGTTTTCAGTCTACTATAAATGTAAATAATTGTGGGTTTTTTGTCTATTCTAAGCAGTTAATTTAGTGACCTCCTAATGTTCCAACATCTCAACCAACCAATGTAGTACTGTACATCACAAAGAACAGAAATGACCCTATTGCTGATGTTTCCGAATCAGTTAAATGTCTTGAATTATCTTTGAAACCTTTCTTCTGTGTTTGCTAGCTTCAAAATCCTGCTTGAAGTTTTGGAAAACCCTAATGAGAAGGTTTTGGAGTGTAAATAGTGCTCAAGTTACCAGCTGACATTATAAGTCGATAGGTATTAGGTGCCATATCATCTGTTTTGCTTTTTTGGCAATCTATCCCTTTGGAAAGTTGAGAACCTTAACATTGTTAAAACCCAGAATTTAAGGCCCCTTTTAGAATCTTTGCTTTAGGTTAACTTTTATAACAGAAAGATCATTCTCTCCACAGGCCATTTCAATGTATCCTTTCCGTCTGTATTCCCTGTAGTTGTAGTATGAGTTACATGATTTCCTGAATCTGACCTCGATTATTTCCCTTGCTGATGTGTGGTTGCTTTAATATATTCTAATGAAGTTAGGTGTTTTTTTTAAAAAAAATGGGGAGTATAAACTTGATCGAAGCTATAATGAGTCAAAAGTTATCTCCCTGGAAATGGATCAAGGAATGCTAGCTGATTGGTAGGTAGCTGAATATTGCTTTGGCTATTATAAATGCAGATCATGGAATAATGCAGGCTTTTTGGTCCCCAAGTGTCTAAAAGAAAGCACAACAGTAGATAATAATGTGCTAATGAGTCTCACACCGAATACAGCAAAATCTCTACAGGAAACTATTATTTGAGGAAAGGTCTGCCCCATGCTGGTTCATAACATAATTCTTCCTAACAAAATTGAAATCTTATCATCACATCAATTTGTATGTTACTTGCCAGGACAGCAAGCCAAAAGTTTGGTCAAATATTTTTTCCGGCAAAGGGTCAAATATAGGGATGTTCCATTTGCTTCAGTGGAGCCCTCCTTTTGTCTGGAGAGGCCTGTTGATGCCTTCTACATCAAATGAAAAATTCATAGTATATGACTAAAAGGACTATTTCATTTCAATAAATGAATGACTATTTCATTTATTAATTTACTTATTTATTGAACACATGGCATTGGTACATGAAAGCCAGGAGTTTGCAATGATATTACAGAGTGGTAATTTGGCTGCCGAAGATTACTAGTTGGTTCAATTCACGCTTGCATGCTCTCCAGGGGGCATCACAGGGGGAGAACTAGCTCATCACTTAAAGCCCCTGTCACACTGCACCAACGGATGCAAAGAGGATGTAAAACGGACAAAAAAGCTTGCCATCCGTTGGTTAAAGCGATGTACTCATTGCCTCTGTTTTGCTTCCTCTCTATCCATCCAGCATCTGTTTATGGATGTTTCATCAGCTCAGAAAGTTTTGAGCTGCTCAAAACTTTTACGCGGAAAATGTATCCAATTTGTCAATTCTGCATCCGCTATGCATCTGCTATGTATCCGTTCTGCATCCATTATGCATCCGCTATATCCACAAGGCATCTGCTGTGCATCCGAGCAACTCGCATCCGCTCAGACGCAGGGAGGAAGCGGAACGGATGCAGAACAGATGCAGAACGGATGCCTAGCGGATGCAGCACGGAAACAAAGCATGTAAAACGGAAAAAACGTTCGCAGAGGGGACCTATCTCGGATATTAAGGATGTCTAGAGGATGCCTAGAGGATGCCTAGAGGATGCAAAGGGACACCTATACTGCCTATAAAAAGGGGGAGCAACACATCTGAATCTCACTTTCAGTCCAGCAGCCCTGCTGCAGACCTCTGCAGCCTTCATCTGACTCTTGCTCTTCCACAGCATCCAGTCATGTCCACCATGGATCGTAACACAGTCCTTTTGGCAGCCACCATCCTTCTGGAACAGTGCGAAGCCATCTACAGGCTCTGTGAACTCTACTATGGGAAGAAAAAGGGGCAGCCAAGAAGCGTCTGGGTACGAAGATGGTTCGCCAGAAGAGCAGAGGACAGACTGTACAACAAGCTGATGGTGGAACTCAGGAACGAAGACACTCGGGCATTCCAGAACTTCATGGGGATGCCTCCAGCCATGTTTGACAAAGTTGTGGAGCGGCTGACACCCAGGTTGACCAAGGCAAACACCAACTTCCGGCCCAGCCTGGAACCTGGGCTCAAGGTGGCACTGACTCTGCACCACCTGGCCTCAGGGACCACCTACAGGAGCATGCAGTACGGCTGGAGGGTGCCACCCAACACCATCAGCATTGTGGTCAGAGAAGTGGTACAGGCCATCATCGAAGAATACAAGGAGGAGCTCCACCAGTGCCCCTCCACTGAAGAAGGATGGAAGAAAGTTGCAGAGCAGTGGTATCAGAAGTGGAACTTCCCGCACACCGTTGGAGCCATAGATGGAAAGCACGTGGCCTGCAAAGCTCCAGCCAAGTCGGGGTCCACTTATTTCAATTACAAGGGCTTCTTCAGCATCATCCTCTTCGCCATGGTTGATGCTGACTACAAGTTTATGTACATTGATGCTTTCAGGCAACGGCTCATCTTCAGATGCCCAGGTATACAACGCCAGTCACCTCAAGGAGGAGCTGGAATGCAACCTCATGGTGGGCTTCCCAGATCCAGAACCCCTGCCCAACGACACACAAGATGTGCCCTACTTCATCGTGGGGGATGACGCCTTCTCCCTCACAACCTACCTCATGAAGCCCTACACCTACAAATACCTCACCCGTGAAGAGAGGATCTTCAACTACAGGCTGTCCAGGGCAAGGCGGGTGGTGGAGAACGTCTTTGGCATCCTGGCCAACAGATTCCAGGTACTTCTCACCACCATGCAGCATCGCCCAGAGACCGTGAGGAGGATCATGGAAACTTGCTGCATCCTGCACAATCTCATGTGCACCCGCTACCCAGTGTTACAGAACAGGCTTGTGGACTATCAACAAGGCAATGGGGACATGGAGCCTGGTAAATGGAGGCAAGGGCGAAACCTGATAGACACTGTGGATGTACAAGGCTCCAACAGAGCTTCACATGAAGGGAAGAAGCAGCGCAACCTCCTGAGACACTGGTGCAACTCCCCAGCTGGAGCAGTGGAGTGGCAAGACAGGATGATAGATGCTTAATGGATGCTTCCTTCAGCCTGTCTCATCACACTGATGAGATTGGGCCATGTATGTTGGGTGGGCCTACAATGAACAGGGCATTTAATAAAGAGTTGTGTTTATGTTCAAATGTGTGGATCAATGCTTACATTGTTATTGATAATAAAGGGCCAAAGGTGTGGCAGCTGGGAGGGTGGACCATACAGTCCCACTATGCTTGCACTGGAGGTTTATCTATCCCACAGCTATAACCCATCCCAAAGGTATCCCTGCCCATCCCTCTGCTATCTTAACCCATCCCACAAGCATGAAAAGACTTAAACCATTTCTAAAAGTTTCCACCAAGACTTTATTAAAAAAAGAAATGAAACAAGTGTATGAATCAAAAATAGACTTTACTAACAAGAAGCTATAAAACAAAAATGAGTCTCTGGCACTCCTCTTGGTCGCTCAGTCTCAGGGGTGAAGGGTCCAGGTGCTGTGGAGGTGGCTGGTGCTGGAGTGCTTGTCATCAGCTCCTCCAAAAGCAGAAGCAGCAGAAGCCCCAGCCCCAGAAGAGTGAGCCCGTGCTGCAGAAGCCTCAGCAGAACCAGAGTGAGGGCCAGGGGGTGGGATGGTAGCCCTGTCCCTCTTGCAAGGGCTGGCAGCAGATGGCTGAGGCTTGCTGTGCTTCAGCATGGTTGTGGGATTGCTGGCTGGCAGGGAGGCTGGCAGGAACCAAGGCTGGCAGGAACGCTGGCAGGCACCAAGCCTGGCAGGAAGGCTGGCAGGGAGGCAGGCACCAAGGCTGGCAGGAAGGCTGGCAGGAAGGCTGGCAGGCAGGCACCAAGGCTGGCAGGCAGGCATGAACCAAGGCTGGCACGCATGCAGGCACCAAGGCTGGCAGGCAGACTGGCTGGCAGCAAGGCTGGCAGGCAGGCAGACAGCAAGGCTGGCAGGGAGACTGGCAGCAAGGCTGGCAGCAAGGCTTGCAGGCAGACATGCAGGCAGTACCGGCAAGGAAGTCGATGTGTCTGGAAGCAGGTCTTTCCTCTGAATGGCGACCTGCTTCCGAGCTGCTTCCGTTATATCCGCGGGGCTGATGCAATGCATCCTGCCCGCATGTGCAATTAACACTCGGCATCCGCTAGGCTTCCGCTGTGCATCCGCTGTGCATCCGCTGTGCATCTGCTTCATCCGCTGTGCATCCGCTCTGCATCCGCTGTATCCATTCCGCATTCGCTTTGCTGAGGTCCCCCGGAAGCCATGCAGATGTGCCATCCACTCCCATCCACTTCCATCCGCTGGGCTTCCGTTCCGCATCCGCTTTCCATCCACCCTGCGTCCTCCCCGCGTCCATGTTATCCACTCCGGTTATGCAAATTTTTGCCCCTTCTGAGAGCGGATAACAACGGATGGAATATTTTTCTCGTCCGTTGTGTCCATTTTGCATCCGTTGGGCAGTGTGACAGGGCCTTAAAGCAGCTGACAGTGTTCTTCAGCACTATCAACATCATATGAGCCTTTTTCTCTGCTGGTTTTTCACCTTGCATTTGGTCTGGTTCATTGCTGGTTAGTTTCTGCCATTAGTCCCACAAGAGTGGCACCTATTTATCTACATGAATTTGTATGTTTTTAGAGAAGATATTTTGATCCAAAATGTAAAGAAAGATTGAGCAAACTAAGCTCCATTTTTTTTTTTTTTGCAAATTGGTCTAATATAAAATCCTTGTAGTGAACGTCCAATAAAACTGTAAATCAAATGAAAACACTTTCACTATCCAGGACCATACCATGATTTTCCTGAAAGAAAAGCGGAAGACAAACAAATCAAAGGGGAAAAAAGCAAAAAGAATGGATAGAATGCAGCATGGATTTTGTATTACATCTTTCCAATAGAAGCTTGAAATAAATCAGCATTCAACCAGAATTCAATCAGCCAGTTAAAGTGAAGTTAAATCAAAATTTGCTTACAAGAACGATCTGCTGAGAGGAAAAGATGGATGAAAAACTAGTGATTTTCCAGCTTCTCCCACAGGGAATGGCAATCTTCAAGATTCCCCTCCCAGGTGGATCCATCTAAAAGTCATCTGGGGTCATTCCAAAATGCCCCCATTCAAACCCAGGGAGCACTGATGCCAAAGAACCAGCTTTGGCAGAAAAAACCAGCAGATTGTCAGCAGGAGAGAAAAATCTTCCTACTGGTGAGTAGCCATCTTGGTGAGAAGCCTCCACATTTGCATGCTTTCAAATTGCTAGGTTGGCAGAAGTTGAGGCGAGTGATGGAAGCTCACTCTGTCACTCAGTGTTAGGACTCGAACTGCTGGAATGCAGAGAGTCGATTTTCTCTGGCCAACAAGTCCAGTGTCTTTAAGCTACTGAGCCACCATACCTCTTTCTATTGATTAAATATTTACAAATGCTGGGATAATATCCTGGCTAATCTGGGATGGACCTAGTTAGTGTTGAGATTGCCAAGGAAGTTACATACAATCTGTGTGTAGGGGTGTGGGTATAGGTAGGGGCAAACTTCTTCCAGAATATTGCCAAGAAACAGACACAATTCCACATTGACATCAGCAATAGGCCTCAACTCAGAGACTAGTATATCTTTGCAATTTAATATGTATTTATTATGTCAGACTATCAAATAGAATATTGAAGATATTTTTTGAAGATTGAAGATAAGTTTGAAAATAGAAACAATGACATGTTACTGGGAAAAATATTCTTCTAGTAAACTATAGGATTCCTAGGAATATAGAAAATTTCCTCTGATTAATTTTATACATTTTATAACTGCATAGTGTGTGATGACGTGGGGCGTGGCACAATAATAACAAAGTCACCAAAGTAGATAAATTCCCTTTAATGCCTCCAACTTGGCCCCCAATGTCCAATTATCCTCAGCTGGAGATCAAACTCTTCCAAAAACAGTCTACGAAGGGAAATAATGCAGTCCAAATCCAAAATAAAGATAATTAGAAATTTAAAAAAAAACACAAATCAGGCTGAAGTAATTAACATGACAGACTAGGACAACCCAGATAAGCCTCAACAAAGATAATGCACACTTTGCTTCCAGCAACTTTGCCATGTGCAGTTTGCCCTTTTAAACAATCTTGCCAACTGCAGTCTATGAAGGGGATCAGGGCCCTTTCATCCTGCAAAACCAGTTGCTCCCTTATCCATTCCTCCCTGCGTGCCCTATGATGAAGAGGGGGTGGGCCTGGGTCTTCTTCTGAATGCCCATCCAGCCTATGCCCTTCCCCAGTTTCCTCCACAGCCACCGGTGCCACATTCCCACTCCCTGTCAGCTGTTCCACTTCTCCCTCGGAATCAGATTCCAACTGAGGCATGATATAGTGACACAGCACAGATATCAATTTACTAAATCTTTAACCAAAAGCTATTATTTTCACCAAGGTTTTTTTCTATCCATGCCATCTTAAACCTACTAAGCTTTAAAATCAGGATCATTATTCTTAGTTATGACTGATCTTAGATAGACAAATAAATCAAATAAATCTATTGCTTGACTCTACCTTTGAGTTATAGCTTTTCATGAGCCAATGGTTTAAAAAATATCATAATTCATTGATATCTGTACTATTGGCCATCACATTAACTAGGTCTTGCTACACTTTCGAGAATCCTGGCAAATAAAACTTCATGAACCAATTTTATATAAAGGCACATGTACAATGAAGCCTTTCTTTTACTTGGAATTCAGCCTATTCAACATTCTGGCCATGAATTATTTTTGCATGATTACAATTAATATATTTGGTAGATCCAATTAGCAGCTTCCTAAATCTAATCTGTCTCTTGGGCAATAAAGTGTAGGATGTTGGCACAACACAAGTAATTTGAAGGAGCACATTTCTCCATTTCGTTCAACATGGCATAGTAACAAATGGTGGCTTTAGATAATTATATACCTATCTGGAATAAAAAAGCATGCTTCACTTTATACGTGCATGCAAGGCAAAATGTGAGAAAAGCAATCCATGAATGATCTGTACATTTTTAAAAAATCAAAGTGAAAATTCACAAATGATGGTGATCCATAAAGCATTAGAAGATATCATCTTCATAAATTACTTATAAACATGGGAGATAGCTCACCCAAGACAGTATGTCCATGCCTTATCCTCATTCTTACATTGTCTTAATTATTTTTTTTAATTATCTTAATTGTCTTAATTATTTTTCCATATTCTAGACAAAGATGTTTTGCTTATAAAAATATCAAAAAATATCCCATTGATAGGAATTTATCATTTTTGATTTAGCTTGCTGGCTGTTTGTTTTTATAATCATTTTTTTCCTGGAGTCGTGATACATGGATGGTATTGAACATTTTAAGTTATAATCAAATTTAAAGTACACAGAATGAATGAGAGTCAAGGGAATACCAAGGAGGATAAATGACAAAAACCACCACATTTTGCTCTCTGTTTTCACTTTCTGTTTGGCTTTGGTGCTCAGATTTGGAAGGTCTGGAAGAATCTTAGATGATCTGATACATAGTGAGGAAAGGTATTGTGCAGATCTCCAAATAAATGGATAAAGAGATATGTTTAAGACATCTTTATGCATTTTGGCACCATGCTGAGGCTTGAAAAGGGAAAGTATACAGGACAGATATTGAAACTGAAGCTCAAAAACTTTGGCCACCTAATGAGAAAAAAGTACTCATCAGAAAAGACCCTAATATTGAGAAGATTGAAGGCAAAAGCAGAATGGGACAGCAGATGATGCAGTGGTGGGATTCATTTTTTTTTTACTACCAGTTCTGTGGGCGTGGTTTGGTGAGTATGCCAAGGGGAAGGGTTACTGTAAAATCTCCATTTCCTCCTTACTCCAGGGGGAATATTACTGCAAAATCCCATTCCCTCCCCACTCCACAAATCTGCTTTCCAGCTCCATTCTCCTAGAAGACCCAGCCGATCAGCTGGAACTCAGGAGGCAGAGAATAGATGGGTGCGGGGCCAGTCAGAGGTGGTATTTGCCACTTCTCCAAACTACTCAAAATTTCCACTACCAGTTCTCCAGAACTGGTCAGAACCTGCTGAATAACACCTCTGAGAAAATGAGATGGTTAATTAGTATCATCAATGCAATGAGCATGAATTTGGGCAAAATCTGGGAGACAGTGAAGGACAGAAGAATCTGGCTTGCTATAGCCCATCGGGTCACAAAGAGACAGACATGACTTAGAGACTGAACAACAACATACTCCATACATGAAGACATGGTGTGATCCTAGTAAATATACCTGGTGAACTAGAACTTTGAAAACAATGTGGTTGCAAATGGGACATAATCCAGATTCTTTGTTCATGGGTTATTTACATCCACAGCAGACTACTACACAGGACTCCTCTTTCCTGGGTAACCTGCTATTTCCTTGATAATTTCCTCTTTCCTGAAACTTCTATGTGTAAAGTTTAGCTTATTACCTGAAGATAACTATTTCAGCTGTACTTAGATCATGTCTTCAGTGCCTTCAATCTGGCATGTGCAACACAAGAACATGATGCCACTTTTTATAAAAAGTTTTTTTTTTTTTAAGATAACCCTGATGGTGACACATAAAGGACATTATTGATCCTTTCCATTATGTGCAAGTAATTAGTGGTGCTTTTTAAATATATTTAAATTAATTAATATATTTCCCAGGAGATCCTTTGGGGGTACTCAGCAGGCTGCCTGCCTCTGGTTTAGTACATGAGATGCTGCTTTTTAAGTTCCATCTAAAGCAATAATCTTAAACCAAGTGGAACCTACATATCCTATGATCAGTTCTATTATGAGTTGTGTTCAGCCTGAGAGCTTCTTGGAAATAGTTTTCCATGAAAACATGGTGAAATGAAATGCTAAACTGAATGCAAACAAAAGCACCATTCTCAACTCCAGCCCTATAAAAGGTATCAGACATGTTTAAACAAATACAAATATATTTAAAATGCCTCATTTTAAATTAAGCAGCTGGCTAGAAACTATGCACATCTTTAAATTAAGTTCCACCCATTTCTAGAAAAGAGAAAAGGAGTTCACAAAGTTCTGTGAAGCAGCTGATTGGCCACAGGCCCCCTATTAATTAGCTGGAACATCAATAATTGAAATTTATTTTGTATGGTGTTATTGGCTATCCTTCCCATATGGTATCTTCTAATGGTTAAAATATGACACAATGGATTAGAGATTCCATAAATCTGCTGTCCTGTCCTTCTGATGTACTGTATATTCATCAGGGCTATTTAATAAACAAAACAGCAAAAGGAACTGCAGCTGATGCAAATGTCCAAACATTCAGATCATAAATCTGAGTTTATGGTAAAAATTGCTACATGAGTTGCTCCCAAGATCGGAAGTTCTCTGTCAGCTTCCATAGTTCTAATGTTGTAATAAATGCATACTGCAATTGGCATGGGAAAATAATGGGGAAGAATCCTATATGTTGTTCAAAATAAATCCCATTGAAGTCCATGAAATAACTTACCTAGGCATATTCAAATTAATGCTGTCAATAAAATATTTTCCTTTGAAACACACCAATTTTCCAAAATCAGTTCCTATCATTAGCTTCTACCTGCAGGAAATATACAGTATTATCCAGAATAATTTTTTCCCCTTCACAGCTAAAGTACAAAAAAAACCTTGCCAGTATTATGACCTTATTTATTCAAATATTTAGAATGGAATGGAATGGAATGGAATGGAAGAATAGAATAGAATAGAATAGAATAGAATAGAATAGAATAGAATAG
>BLBF01000033.1:20478717-20508603 GCA_015471245.1 Laticauda colubrina
AGAATAGAATAGAATAGAATAGAATAGAATAGAATAGAATAGAATAGAATAGAATAGAATTCTTTATTGTCCAAGTGTGATTGGACACACAAGGAATTTTTCTCAGGTGAATAAGCTCTTATTGTACATACAAGCAACAAGTAATAAATCATGATCATAATCATCATAAGATAGATTCAACATAAGAAATAACTCTTAGTGATAGTCATAGGACTAAATAAGCAATCAATATAAATCATACTAGGATACTAAATAAAACAATAATATAAATCATAAGATACAAGCAAAAAAGTTATACTTGTAAAAGGATAAGGAAATAAGTAACAAGAAAGATGAGTAGAATAATACTAATTTAGGTAATGAAGTACATTGTTATATAAAAATATTTATATTATTTTAAGAAATAGCAATAGAATTTGGATAACTTAGGAAATGTTTTTTGGAGGGGTTGGGAATCTTATCTCTCTTCAGATTGCTAGTCATAAAAGCTTTTGATATTTTCCAATTAAATTCATTCTGCTAAAAATATATTTTAATGACATATGCTTTTGACATTTTTATGAGATGGAATGCATTAGTTACTATAAAATGTTTACACTGGTAAGGACTTAAGACTAAGTTGTTCCCGAGAAAGTAAACAGCCAGCCTATCAGCGTAAATTTATTTCAGCTTGGAATGGCAACTATATGAGGAAGTCAAGAATTAAATGAGCCCCAAATTGACTGAGCTATGAGGGTAGCCTAAGAGTGAAAATACTGAAGTTTTAAATTATGCTTTCATCTTTTTTTCAAAACAAATTCTTATAGACCATCTATAAATTATGAGTGGTCAATTCATTTGTTCATTTCCCGATCTCCCTTGTTTGCTTGTTTGACTGATCATACTTCTACCGAATCATAACCAAAATAAATCTTGGCAACTTACAGGATGTATAAAACAGACATTCAAATATCCTACAGTTACGTTAAATCAATCCAAATGGTAATTACAGTCACAGAAACCCCTCTTGTAAAAACAAGAAAACAAGATAGTGATCAAGAAGAACCATAAATTCAAGAAGACCCCCAAATTGGTATTATGCTCTTTAAAAGTAGTACCTCTTAACCAGAAGCAATTCTGATTGCAGCAGAGACTTCTGATGAACAAATCATGATTGATTTAGTAGAGTTCAGGTACTAAGGTTTGTATCTTGTCTATTAGATTCACAATCTACAAGAAGTTAGCTTATCTTTGAACATTTGTGACAAGGCTTAGAAAGTGAGAGGTTCATCTTAAGTATTAATTGTTTATAATTTAATTATTATATTGAATAATTTCATTCTTATGCTAAAACCATCAAAAATTATAGTCATTTATGTGACAGATTCATTAGGTTACAGCCTTCAAGTTCCTGACATCAGATAACTTGATTTTGAGGCTTAGGTACAAAAAGACATTTTCATTCTTATTATTTTAACTGTTTTTTAAAATTTGAGCAGGGAGAAAAGGCAGAGATTTGCTTAGGATACAGCTTAGAGTCGCACACATCTTGTAATCCTTGAAAACATTGCAAACCTTGAGCCAAAAAGATTTGACAAAGAAAAGAGCTGATACATCAGACTTAAATATACATATAGAAATGGAGCCAAAGGGCAGTACCTACAAGGCATAAATTAAATAAATCGGATTTCGTTTGTATGTTTTGCCTGACACATAAATCTCACTGTAAGCAGAAAGCATGAATAATAGAGGAACAGAGCTCTCACAGTGAATAATAATTCATTGAATCAGAGCCAAAAATTTACTATACCAAAATGGGCCCTGGTATCCGGATAATTCCATTCAAGGAGTGGGGGTTGTCAAACTTCTGAGGGAGCCACGATCCAACGATTTGTTGGGGGAAAAAAACACTCTGTCACTAGTTATGTCTTGGAAAGGAGATGAGGATGACATCTTTATTTCAGAAAGTAAAGACTACTGGCTGTTTTACATCCAAGCTACAACACAGCCAAAGCTGATCTGGAGCAAACTCAATGGAAAAAAAAATGGTCATGGTTAACAGGAAATCTGTTAGGCTTCATCCAGACCATTACTTGAACTCAAAAGCTAGCAAAGAAAGATTCAAGGACACAGCTCTTTGATAAGCTAGTTTATTATCATGGACATTAGAAAATGGAAGGGGGGAAGTCTTGAGTCAGCAATAACACAATCCCAAAATCCAAACTTTGTGCTTTTCCCTTTTTCCCACCTAAATAGACAGGCGGTGGACATCTGGGCATTGTTATTGTAACTGGCCTACCTGCTCTTTGGTTTTTATGTTTGACCTTGGTACTTCCAGCCCTCAAAAAATCTAATACTTTCAATAGAGTTCTGCAACAGTTCTGTTTAATCAGAGGGAGTCATTTAAGACAGAACAAGAAGAGAGAAACCAGGGGCTCATAGTTACTTCAGTTTGCCTGATTTTAGTTAAGAGATAGTGGACATCAAGACGAGTAATCAATGCACAGTTACTTTTTATGCACCAATTGCTCTCATTCCTGGACTTGGAGGGTTTGTTCAGGAGAATTCATATCTTGGTCATTTCCAAGTAGACCTGTTCTGACCTAGGCTTCCCGAGATCATGAAGCAGACTCCTCATCCTAATAAAACCTCTTTTATTTAGGTTAAAGTGAATTTCTCTCCAGCCAAGTCCTGGCAAACAATCTTTCATGAGATTTTACAACTACAGACCTTTATCAGGCTTGGAAAGCTGCCAGGTTGATATTTTCCAAACACCATGCTGCAGCAGCAATTAATTGGCAAGAAGTCAGGAACAGATCTTCACCCTAATGAATTGAACTAATTGTCTCCTGCACACATCACTCCCCTTTTGCTCCTCTTTATTCCCTATGGGAGGGTCCATTCACCATCTACCTAAGACTTTGACCTCATCCCATTCCTAAGAGGTCTGTAAGGGATGTGCATAAGTGCACCATCTTGCCTACCGTCCCTGTTCTATTGTCCCCATTTATTTTGTATCTATTTCCTGTATTCTTACTCATGTTTATACTTATATCTATTATCTTGTAAGCGATTGACAAAACAAATAAATACATAGTCAACTCCTGTTCCTTAACTGTTCCCTTCTCCTGGCAGCTCTGCACATGTGCACACTGGGAACAACTTCCAGCTGTTCTTCTGTCCTGGACCCATCTCTGCCTCTGATGCAGAACACTCTTCAGAGCCTTCCCCAGACTCCATGGACTGGCTCCATGGACTCAATGGACTGGCCCATGTTCTTCCCCAACTTCCTCACTGTCTGAGTCTGCCGCCAGCTTTGCTGGCCACTGGTGAGCCACAACAAGACCATTGCAATGCTTTCTACATGGGGCTCCCTTTAAAGAATACTTGGAAATTACAAGTAGTCCAAGATTCAGCTACTTGTGAAGTATGAGGTGGCTCTTGATTTGCTCATGTCATACCACTGCTGTATAAGCTTCCCCGGCTCCCAATTTCTATCTGGTGCTGGATGTTATCTTTAAAGACCTACATGGCATCAGATCAGGTTATCTATGGGACTGCCTCTCCCTGGGAGTGTCTTCCTATTCCACTTGATTAGATGGAGGGAACACATTTCAGGAGAGTCCTTGGTGCACTCTGAGTTTTGTTGTGGTTTTGCAGACATTTCATAACCCAACTACATAACATCATCAGTGTATGGGGCACATTTCAGGTCCCTTGCCTAAACTATTGCCCTGTAATGGGAACAAAGAGCAAGCCTTTCTATAGCAGACTCTTCGCTGGGGAACACCCTTTCCCTTGAGATCCAGCAGGCCTTATTCTCTTGGCCTTCTGTAAATTGGGAAGAGCTGTCTTTTTCTCTTGGCACTGGGACAAGATGAAGCCCAAGGACTGAAGAGATGAATGAGTGGAGTTACCACCTCGGCACCTGGCCTTTCTTGATTTTTTTCTGCCTTTCTTTAATTTTTAAATATTGGTTTCATTGTTTATGTTTTTATTGCAGTTGTTGTATGCTTCAAGATGATCATCCATATGCACCTTTTAAATGAAATAAATGAAAAACAATGTTTTTTAAAACTTAAGATACATCTCAGCCAAATTCAAGCAAAATCAAGATCAAGTGCTGTCTGTAGAACATTTGGTTTAAAACTCACTCTCTCGCTGAATCCAGAGGGGGATAGTGAATTCAGACAAGTGTTACATTTGAAGCAATTTAAAAGATTCATTATTTACAACCAGACTGCGGAGAAGCCTGGCTCTGAATTTAATTTAAAATTAAGAAAGGGGTGCTGGTTTACTGGTATATGAATCCACCCACTCCTCTTGCTCTTTTAGGATTCATAGATGGGCTCCCATCCCAGATACGGACTGTTTTCAATTATTACTTATGGGACATAAGGTACACCAAAGAAATAAGCAGATGCTGAGATATGCTGCCCTCATTAATTTTTCAGACATGACTTTGGTCCATAATAGATTCCAAATCTGGAAATGTCCACTGATAATATCAGCCCCTGGTGTAATACCAAGCTGTGGTGAAATTAATAAGGAATTGCAATGAAATTTTCCAGACCACCAAGAAAGCTTCTTTATGGCAAAATCCAAGAGCAGATCACATGGCTGCTTTAAAAAGTTTTGGATCGAGTTTGCACTTTTTTTGTTATCATTTCAGTTTAGTAGGCACAGTTTATTTCCACAGATATGGAAGGAACTAGCAAAAGCAAAAACTAAGATGAATCCTCTTGGCTGACCTTTGGCTCAACTAAAATGAAAATGATTATTCAAAATGTTATTAAGGAAGAAATCCATAGGTTTTGCGATGGAAGAACATTACAAAAATGGCATGCCTGAAATCTTCCTTTGACTGATGAGATGGTTTCTCCTGTTTTAAACTCAGTCCCAGTTTATCCTTACAATGAAACATGGCTCTTTTTTTTTTTTTTTTTTGGTAGTTGGATTGGTGAACTATTCTTATTTTATACCCATGGAAAAACTTATTGTATCCCATCCAGCACCTCCCAATTATATCCATCATTTTCATGGCATGCTTGGTAGAAAATCCTTATAATACTCAAGCAAAAATTCCAGCTTTATCCCAATAGTTGTTTCTTATTTGAGATAAAACATGATCTAAAGTTAATATTTCCACTCATTATCCTTACAAAAAGACCCTTGAATCTTTAAATAAGGACTTTCTAATGCTGTATCAAATCAATTAACATCTATTTTGGACTTTTGGAAAACGTGCCAGTAGGCAAAATAATAAAACAAAATGATGGTGTTCCCTCCAAGACATATTAAATGGTATATTAATTCAGAAAGACAGCTGAGTGAATCAAGAGTATTAAATTTATCTGTGGAATTTGTGGGAATAAATGTGACGATAGATTTACAAGGTGGTAGCGTAAGGCAAGGTGGCAGCGGTATCCCAGACATTTGGACAACTGTACTTAAGTGTCTGGAGTCTGCCCTTAGCTCTGTTTTTAATATTTTGGGGGGCGGGGCAGGGAAATATTTCATTTTCACTCATAGCAGCACTCAGCTTTGTAGAGTGATACCTTTCAGAGCAAGGGACACAGACAGAATATGACAAGTTATCTTCTGGGGGATTTTAACCTTATCACCCAAGATTGCAGGTCAAGATGATTGAATTTGTGGAAGATTTTATAATTTAATGAGATTTGGTAAATTTGTGTAAATGTAAAGAAGGAACTTTTTACCATTTATGGCGAACATGTGATAAAGCAAAGAAATATTGGGGTAGGATTCATGTCATAATACAGATTATTAAAATGAGCACAAAGAAAAAACCAGAGACTTTTCATTTGGACTTAATGGATAAAAAACTTGGAAAAAATGGAACTTCGATGTTCCAGTCGAAAAAGAATATTCTACACACAAAAAAGGAAGAATGCTTTGATTCCCACAATGAACGAAGGATTGCAAATGTTGATGGAGTTGGCAATCAATCAATTATTTTGATTAAAGAAAAAAATACAATTAATTTTGTTCCTACATGGAAACCATGTTTGGACTTTGGGCTTGATTTTGGGTTTTGGGCTTGATTTTGGGTTTTGCTGATTACGTGGATTGTTATTATAGAAATGATTAGTATATATTATTATGTAAAAGTAAAAAGTAGAAGTTGTATATTATGACCTTAAGGCCCTGTCACACTGCCCAATGGATGCAAAACGGACACAACGGACGAGCAAAATGTTCCATCCATTGTTATCCGCTCTCAAAAGGGGCAAAAATTTGCATAACCAGAGCGGATAACACGGACAGGGGGAGGACGCAGGGCGGATGGAAAGCGGATGCGGAACGGAAGCCCAGCAGATGGAAGCGGATGAGAGCGGATGGCACATCTACTAGGCTTCTCGGGGGGCTCAGTAAAGTGGACGCAGAATGGATACAGCGGATGCAGAGCGGACGCTGAGCGGATGAAGTGAATGCACAGCGGATGCAGAGCGGATGAAGCGGATGCAGAGCGGAAGCCTAGCAGATGCACAGCGGAAGCCTAATGGATGTCGAGCGTTAATTGCGCATGCGGGGGGGATGCATTGTGTAAGCCACGCAGATATAAAGGGAAGCAGCTTGCACGTGGCCAGCATTCGCAGGAAAGACCTGCTGCCGGATACATTGAGTCCTTGCCTGCCCTGCCTTGCTGCCAGCCTGCCTCCAAACCTCCTGGCCAGCCTCCCTGCCAGACTTGCTCTCTGCCTGCCTGCCAGCCTCCCTGCCAGCCAGTCTGCCTGCCAGCCTTGGTGCCTGCCTGCCTGCCTTCCTGCCAGGCTTCCTGCCAGGCTTCCTGCCAGCCTTGGTGCCAGCCTTCCTGCCAGCCTTCCTGCCAGCCTTGGTGCCTGCCAACCTCCCTGCCAGCCTCCCTGCCAGCCAGCAACCCCACAACCATGGGGAAGAAGCGAAAGCCTCAGCAACCTGCCGCCATCCCTGCCAAGAGGATCCCCCGCCCCCTGTCCCTGACTCTGCTTCTGCTGGGGCTTCTGCTGCTCAGGCTCGCTCTTCTGGTGCTGGAGATTCTACTGAAGCTGCTCCTGGAGGTGGTGCTTCTGCTGCTGCATACTCTGCTGAAGCTGCTCCTCGTCCTGCTGGTCCTGCTGGTCCTACTGGTCCTGCTCGTGCTCCTGGACTTCCTCATACTGCTCGTGCTCCTGGTCTTGCTCGTCCTGCTCATCCTGCTCATGCTCCTGGTCCTGCTCGTGCTCCTGGTCTTGCTGGCGCTGCTGGTGCTTACTCTGCTGCTGCTGATCCTGGTCCTGCTGGTGCTGTTGCTGCTGTTGCTGCTGCTGATGATGATCCTGCTGCTGCTGCTGCTGCTGCTGATGATGATGATGATTATGATCCTGCTGGTGATGATGATAATGATGATGATGATGATGATCCTGCTGCTGCTGCTGCTGCTAGTGGTGTGGAGGAGCAGCCCCTACCACCTGGGAGCCCCTCTAATGAGGGCCCATCTGGTCCTCCCAAAGGGAGGAAGAGGCGTAGGCAATACTTCATTGAGGAGGAACACGAGGATGAGGTGCTGGAGTGGCTGAGAGAGAATGACTATCTGTGGCGGAAAGGACACCAGCTGTACAGGGACACCAAAAGGAAGCAGGCTGCTTGGAGAGAGAGGGCGGAGAGCATGGGTTACACTTCGGAGGTGCTCCTCGGCTGGTGGAAACATATGCACACCTGGTACGGGAAGCTGCACCTGAAGAAATCTGGCCAGGCCACGGTTAAGCTGACGGACAGAGAGACCTACATCATGGCCAGGTGCAGCTTCCTGGAGGGTGAGATCCACCACCGAGGAGCACCAGGAGCCCCTCTCACAACCCTCTCTCTCCGGCAGCCTGCTGAGACCCAGTCCTCTTCCGGCTGAGAGTCAGTCCCTGTCTCCAGGCAGGTTTCTGTGGAGTGTGCCATGGCAGAGAACCCGCGAACAGGTGTTGTAGCCGTGGTGGAGCGCGTGGAGGACTCCCTGGTGCGGTGGGAGAAAGGAGACATCGAGTCCACCACAGTCGTAACCGCATCCACACACACCCCCAGCTCCACCTCCACAGAAAGGCAGAGAGCCAGACAGCAGGAGGGCAAAGCCACACTGTACTGCTGGAGATCAGGGACACCATCCGCACCAGCATAGATCTCCTCTCTCAGCTGGTCAACACTGACTCCTCATCCTCCAACTGCAAGCCCTTCCTCACCTATGTCAACCAGACCCTTAGGAACATGGAGGAAGCCCAGTACCAGGTGGTGAAGGACCGGATCACCGAGCTGCTTCACAACCCTCCAGATCCAGAGGAACCTGCTCCCACCCAGCCTAGGTCTGCTCCTCCACCCCAGGTGATGTCCCTCCCATTCCAAGGCTTTCCAAAGCCCCTCACTTACCAGGGCTACGGCTTCCAGGAGGTCCAGCAGCACAGGCAGCAGCCCTTCCCAGTCCAGGCAAAGAGTCATCGGGTGACACTGTTGCCACCGGTTCCACTGATGCCACCGATGCCACCCACACCAATAATGCCACCGACGACAGCGATGCCACCAACACCAGTCCTCACCCAGCTGCAGACCAGACAGCCCCACTACACTACTCCTTCCTCCACCCCACAGCCAAGCCCGGCCTCAGTACATCTCTCATCAGTACTGGGGCTGACACCCCATGGCATGGAGGAAGGACCTCTCAACATCATGGGTCTGAGCCAGCTATCCGAGAGCTTTCTCAACACATCGTCACCTGTTGTCCTCTCGGGGCCTGGCACCCCAGTGGGGCTTCAGACCATCACTGCAGCAACAACCACCTCCACAGCACCTGGACCCTTCACCCCTGAGACTGGGCACAAATCCGAGTGACCGTGAAAACTGCCAGAGACTGGGTGTGGACTTTATTTGGACACTTGACTTGGGTCTTTTTCCTTTTACAGCTTGTTGTTCAATAAAGTTTATCTTTGATTAACACATTTGCTTCATTTATTTTTTTTAATAAAGTCTTGGTGGAAACTTTTAGAATTGGTTTAAGCCTTTGCATGCTTGTGGGATGGGTTAAGATAGCAGTGGGATGGGCAGGGATACCTTTGGGATGGGTAATAGCTGTGGGATAGATAAACCTCCAGTGCAAGCATAGTGGGACTGTATGGTCCACCCTCCCAGGTGCCACACCTATGGCCCTTTTTTATCTATAACAATGTAATCAATCATCCATACATGTCAACACAAACACAACTCTTTATTAAACGCCCTGTTCATTGTAGGCCCACCCAACATACATGGCCCAATCTCATCCGTGTGATGAGACAGGCTGAAGGAAGCACCCATTAATCATCTATCATACTGTCTTGCCACTCCACTGCTCCAGCTGGGGAGTTGCACTAGTGTTTCAGGAGGTTGCGCTGCTTCTTCCCTTCACGTGAGGCTCTGTTGGGGCCTTGCACATCCTCAGTGTCTATTAGGTTTTGCCCTTGCCTCCATTCCCCAGGCTCCATGTCCCCATTGCCTTGTTAGAGGTCCATGAGCCTGTTCTGCAAGACTGGGTAGCGGGTGCACATGAGATTGTGCAGGATGCAGCAAACTTCCACGATTCTCCTCACAGTCTCTGGGCGATGCTGCATGGTGGTGAGAAATACCTGGAACCTGTTGGCCAGGATGCCAAAGGTTTTCTCCACCACCCGTCTTGCCCTGGACAGCCTGTAGTTGAAGATCCTCTCTTCATGGGTGAGGTATCTTAAAGTGTAGGGCTTCATGAGGTAGGTTCTGAGGGAGAAGGCGTCATCACCCACGATGAAGTAGGGCACATCTTGTGTGTCGTTGGGTAGGGGGTTTGGATCTGGAAAACCCATGATGAGGTTGCGTTCCAGCCCATCCTTGAGGTCACTGGCATTGTATACCTGGCTATCTGAAACTGACCCATTGCCTGAAGCATCGATGTACATGAACTTGTAGTCAGCATCAACCATGGCAAAGAGGATGATACTGAAGAAGCCCTTGTAGTTGTAATAAGAGGACCCTGAGTGGGCTGGAGCTTTGTAGGCCACGTGCTTCCCATCTATGGCTCCAACGGTGTGGGGAAAGTTCCACCTCTGATACCACTGTTCTGCAACTTTCCTCCAGCCTTCTTCAGTGGTGGGACACTGGAGGAGCTCCTCCTTGTATTCTTCGATGATGGCCTGCACCACTTCTCTGACCACTTTGCTGATGGTGTTGTGTGGCACCCTCCAGCCATACTGCATGTTTCTGTATGTGGTTCCAGAGGCCAGGTGCCGCAGAGTCAGTGCCACCTTCAGTCCAGGGTCCAGGTTGGGATAGAAGTTGGTGCTTGGCTTGGTCAACCTGGGTCTCAGACGCTCTACAATTTCGTCAAACATGGCTGGTGGCATCCTCATGAAGTGCTCAACTCCACCATCAGCTTGTCATACACTCCAAACTCTACTCTTCTCCCGATCCATCTTCGGACCCAGACGCTTCTTGGCCACCTCTTTTTCTTCCCGTAGTAGAGTTCACAGAGCCTGTAGATGGCTTCGCACTGTTGCAGAAGGATGGTGGCTGCCAAAAGGACTGTATTATGATCCACGGTGGACATGACTGGATGCTGTGGAAGAGCAAGAGTCAGATGAAGGCTGCAGAGGTCTGCACAGCTAGGCTGCTGATCTGAAGTGAGATCCAGGTGAGTTGCTCCCCCTTTTTATAGGCAGTATAGGTGTCCCTTTGCATCCTCTAGGCATCCTCTAGGCATCCTCTAGACATCCTTAAGATCCGAGATAGGTTCCCTGTGCGAACATTTTTTCCGTTTTAAATGCTTTGTTTCCATGCTGCATCCATTCTGCATCCGTTCTGCATCCGTTCTGCGTCTGTTCCACTTCCTCCCTGCGTCCGAGCGGATGCGAGTTGCGCGGATGTGCAGCGGATGCCTAGCGGATGTGTAATGGATGCAGAACAGATGCATAGCTCAAAACTTTCTGAGCGGATGAAACGTCAATAAACGGATGCTGGATGGATAGAGAGGAAGCAAAACGGGGGCAGTGAGTACATCGTGTTAACCAATGGATGGCAAGCTTTTTTGTCCGTTTTACATCCTCTTTGCATCCGTTGGTGCAGTTTGACAGGGGCTTTAGTCTATTCGGCCAAAAAGAATTGGAACTCAATTTTTCTTTTTCTTCTCCCCTTCACTGTCCATTTTTTCCTCTTCCCCTTTTCCTCTTTCATTTTCCCATTCTGCATTTTATATTTTGATAAATTAACAAATATATATATGCAATATTTTGTAAATTTGGAGGCCAGTATTAGATGACTGAGCAACAAAAGATTATCCTTGTGTTACATTGATAAGTGATAGAACTTGACTGACAATGAGCTGTCACTCTTAGAAAGATGGATATTTTGGATCAGGCTTTTAAAACTAAAATTCTTAATCATTCTTTGTTCATTTTTTAAAATCTAAATTCAACTCACAATGTATATTTTCTCTAAAGTTGGGAATTTGGGAACAGGCTGTGTAACTATTAAAAGGCAAAGGTTGCTCTGTACAGTTATGTCTGACTCTAGCAGGCTATATTCATTTCCATTTCTTGGCTGAGGGAGCCAGCATTATTCATTTTTCTTTATTTGTTTGTTTATCGAGCATGTATTAGGTAACAAATATAAGTATAAACATGATTATTAATACATGAAATGGATATGAATAAAAGGGAACATTAGGATAGGGATGGTGGCATGTTGGTGCGCTTATGCATGCCCCTTACAGACCTCTTAGGAATGGGGTGAGGTCAATAGTAGACAGTCTGAGGTTAAAGTTTTTGGAGTTTGGGGAAGAAATCACAGAGTCAGGAAGCGTATTCCAGGCATTGACTACTCTTGCTGAAGTTATATTTCTTGAAACTGAGTTTGGAGCATGTTAACTTCAGTTTGTATCTATGGTGTACTTGTGTATTGTTGTGGTTGAAGCTGAAGTAATCACTGATGGGGAGGATATTGCAATGGATAATTTTATGTACTATGCTTAGGTCGGACTGAAGGCAGTGTAGTTCTAAGTTGTCTAAGCCTAAAATTTCAAATGTGGTGGCATAAGGTATTCTGTTGCGAGCAAAGGAGTGGAGGACTCTTCTCATGAAATATCTTTGAACTGTCTCAATTATATTAATATCTGATATGCAGTGCAGATTCCAGACAGATGAGCTGTATTCAAATATTGGTCTAGCAAATGTTTTGTATGCTCTAGTTAGTAGTACAATATTTCTGGAGAAAAAAAACTATGCAGGATTAGGTTAACAACTCTTAATGCCTTTTTGGCTATGTTGTTACAGTGGGCTCTAGCACTTAGATCATTGTCCTTGACAGAGCAGGGATCATCTACAAGGCCATGTCCATTCAGCTTGTATTTTATTTTCTGATTCTTTTTGCCAATGTGTAAGACAGAGCATTTGTTTGTTGAGAGTTGAAGTTGCCACTTGAAGTTGCCATTCTGACACATAGTCAAGGTCTTTTTGAAGGGTAACAGTATTGTTGGTGGTGTTGAATAGTTTTATATCATCAGCAAAAAGAATGCAGTTGCTTTTTATCAGATCACAAAGGTCATTTATGTAAAGTTGCCCACATTTTCTGTGGTCATGTAGCTGTACACTATGGCTATAACACCAATTGTGCATAGAACACTGTTTCCTTCCCACCAAAGTGATACCTATTTATCTACTTATATGTAACTATAGATCTACTATATTTATTAGTAAGAGGCCTGAACCGATACACATTTTAGCATGCAAATAAAGGGATGAGTGGGGAAAAAATGGTCTCACAAAAAGCTGGGCAAGCCTGAAAGAACATAAAAATTAGGATAATAGACAAAACCAGAGAGTAGAGATGGGAAGGTAATGACCTGGAATAATACCATCAATCTTCCAAGTCCACTAGTACAAACATCAGGTATCTGAACAAGTATTGAGCAACCTGTAAACCAGCCAGAGGAAGTTATCAGAAATAAGAGAGCTTAAGTGATCTTGTGACAAATATAACCCTATATAGATATAAATAGAATGGGCAAAAATAAGAACAGTTATGAGGTAAGCAAAAGCTACCTCAGAATATTATGAAATGAAAAGACAGGAAAACACAAAGGCTAGTAAAATATTCATAATAATATTTTCTGAAGAGATCTAGATAATTATTGAGGGCAGAGCATGGCACTTTCCTAGCTGTCCAATCTATAAGAACAGAACAGCTCTTTCCAATTGTGAAAGCCACTCAAAAACATTAAGAACATAAAACAAATAGACAGAGGTGAGGTTTCTTCCTCACCTAAGATGGTTGACCAATCCAAGAAAAAAAGACTTCATCTGCAAATATGGGACAGTTTGTACACCACTATATCATATCTATCCTGATCCATCTTTCATTTGAATCCATGCACAAAGTATGTGATGTAAATATGAATGATTACATGAATGAACAGGGATGAAATGATTTGTTTTTGGCTTGCTTAGCACTTGGATAGAATCCACCAGGACATTCCAGATTAAAGCCAACATGACAAGTTTTTTTAAAAAAATCTAAAAGACAGTGCTGAATCACTTCTGAGTTGCTGCCAAAAGATTATATGAAGTCATAAAGTTTATTGCTCAATTCAAGGAAAATTGGACTTTACCATTTATGATTACATTCTGATCTTTGTTGTCACTGTAATGTTCATAATTTTATCTATCATGTTCACTCCTTTCCTTTCTGAAACTAATCTCTTCTTTACTTTTCTAACACAAAATATTGTCTCTCAAAAACAATGAACATAACAAACAGCTTCATTATAAAGGGAAAGCAGATTTTATTTGGATTCCACTCCCCACTAAAATATCTTTATTTTAACTTGATGTTTTGAGTAATATTACATATACAAAAATATTAAAATAAATAGTAGGAAAAATAGGGGAGGGAAAGGGAAGAATGCAGAAGAAAAGGGAAAAAGAATGAAAAGCTTTTTACTCCCTTTGGTGCAGTATAACAACCTTAATTGAAAGGAAAGGTGTTACACTCCACTACTGTCCCTTCCCACTCACAATATTATTGTCCATACAGTATATAAAATACAAGTGATGAACTTTGCACTTCCTATCATTGTTTAATCTTGGTCTGTGTTTTATTTTGGGTTTGCAGAAAGTAGTCACCCATGCCACAGCTATACTTTGTATTTAGAAAAGAGACCAAATCATTTTGCTTTCCCTTTTTTTAGTCTTTCATTTTTAATTCCCCATGCTACAATTTTGGATATAAACGTGGTTTGCCAGGTAATTTTTAAACTTGAGATAGTTCCACAAGTGCCAAAAACATAGCATGTCCAAATGTGCTTAAAGAAACTGTGCAGTGGGAGGTTCAGTTCAGGAGAGGAACCTATTGGCTAAGGTACTTCTTGAAGAACCCTTAAATGTCTTACATTTTTAATTTAAATATTTGTTGCTAGGATTGGAGGAACTCTCTAGAAAATAAATGCATTCATGCCTGAACAGTACTCCATTCCCCACCCCCCAAGACTTTACCAAAATAAAATTGAATTTAAGTCAATGGTCAAAAAGTACCAGTTTTCAGAACCTAATGATATGTACTATAATTTTTTTAATTCCATAAATTATATTAATTTCTTAAGGTCATGATTTATTCAGAATATTGGTAAGAAAAAATGTACATATGAATTCATTTCAATATCTTAGCCTTCCAAAGGGGCCTGAAAACCTGGCTTTACTGTCTGACTTGGGGCCCTTATGGGGGCTTGCCATAGTGGACTGAGATATGATGCCATCTCCTCCTTGTGTGTATGTTGCTACCTTCCTTGCCATCTTCATTAATTTTTAAGTCAATTTTAATGTCAATATTTATTATTTCAATGTTTAATGTCTTATTGTGTTGCCTTTTTTGATGGCAAGCTGCCTAGAGTCATCTCTAGGCAAGAGAATGGCATATAAATTTAATAAATATTCAGGTATTTGGCAGGAATGATCAGTGGCTTTATATATTTATTTGTTTATAGAATTTCAAACTCAACCATTATCACTCTGAACAGCTTCCAACAATCAAAGAAGCCAACCAACTAAAGAACCAATTCAAATAAAATTCAAATTGTAGCACTGATTTGTTACCTAGTTTGGTAGCTTGGTAGCGAACCGTCTGCAAGAAGACAGCCAAGTTCAAAGAACACCAAGGACCCCATTCTTCTAGTTACAAAACCAAAAATCTTCTAAAGGATTTTTGGTCTTGTTGCTGTTTTCCTCATTCTTCATTTGTTTTGTTTTGTTTTAAATTATAAGCTAACTTGAATCTTAACAAATTCAGAGAGGTACCAATAATAAAAGTAAAGAGAAAATGCCTCATGGAATAATAAACTCATAGAACAGTGTTTAGCTGAAGGCTAAAACATATGAAGAATGGTTACAGGAGTTGGGTATGTTTAGTCTAATGAAAAAAGGGGTGACATGATAGCAGTGTTCCAATATTTGAGGCACTCCTACAAATATGAGGGGGCCAACATATTTTCCAAGGCACCAAAAGGCAAGACAAAGAAACAATAGTTGGAAACTAACCAAGGAGAGAAGCAACCAAGAACTAAAGAGAAATTTCCTCATGGTAAGACTAAGACCAATCAATCAATGGAACAGCTTACCTTCAGAAATTGTGGGTGCTCCATCACTGGAGGCTTTCAAAAATAGACTGGACAGTCTTTTGTCTGAAATAGTATAGGGTCTCTTGCTGAAGAAGGGGGCTGGACTAGAAGACCTTCGAGGTCCCTTCCAACTCTATTATTCTATGTTATAATAAACTAAGAAACAAAAAGTCCATTAAACAATTAAGCAGTTAACACCAACAGTAGTTTACCTTAAAGTAGCAGTATCCAAATGGTTTGATCACAAAAAGCATACCTAATGAAGCTCCAATTCCATCTCATCCTCCAGGGACAATAAGAACAAATGAGCTGTCTAAAATTTCATTCCTGCTTTTTTCAGGATATTTCTAATTATTCATATAAAGTAGCAATGCAGTGAATGTATGCATTAATGCCTCATTATACAAGTGAGTCAGAAATATCACTGGTAAACAAAATTTTTGCCATATAATATTATAATGAAAATGAGTTATCACTTCATGCATCATACAGGAGCAGTTTGCAAGTAAACCCTCAGTTTTAATAAATTGACTTCAATAGTTCTAAATGGGAAGAAATTGAAATTCGGGTCATGGTTCGGGCAACTCAGAATGAAGTCATAGGTTGAATGGAGTAAAGGGTGAATTGAAGATTAATTTGATTAGGATTACTTAAGATAATATTTGGTGTTATGTATCATTCTAAAGCAACTAGGTCTCTTACCGGAATTTTAAGCCTTTGCTACGTACACTTGGTGAAGTTTAGTCTATGTCGACAGTGACACTATTCTGAAAAATCACATAATGCGGGTAAAATTAATGCCACTTACAATAAGAGTCTGCAAGCTGTTAGCAGTTAAATAATAATAACTCAGATCCTTATAGAATTGAAGGTAATTTGAACTCACTGAGATAACTCTACGCACCCCCTTTAAAATTGGCTTATGGGATATAACAGCTTGGTTTTATTGGAAGAGGTTTGTTCAGCTTAGAACAATTAATGCTTTACAAACTGAAAATGTGGCCATGAATCATTGATGAGGTTTCTTACAAAGAAGAAATTACAAAGTTAAAAAGCACTCTGTTCTTTCTAGCTAACAGGGAGCCTAACTAAATGAATAATAAATTAATTCTCTGGAAGCAACGCAATTAAAATACAGTCTGTAGGTAGTCCTCCACTTATGACCACAACCCAACATTTCTGCTGCTGAGCGAGACAGTTGTTAAATGGGTTTTGCCTCATTTGTCTTTCTTGGCACAGTTGTTAAATGAATCACTGCAATTGTTTAGTTAATAACACAGCTGTTCAGTGATTATAGCTTCCCCATTGATTCTGCTTGTCAGGTAACAAAAGGTGATCACATGACTCCCCTAGACACTGAAACCATTATAAATACATGTCAGTTGCCAAGTCTCTGAATTTTGATTGCGTGACTACGGAAATATTGCAACAGCGGTAAGCGTGAAAAACAACCATAAATTACTTTTTACATTGTCAGCGTAACTTTGAATGGTAACTAAATGGAAGGTTGTAAGCCGAGGACTACCTTAGTCTAAATGTGAATGGTTTCAACAGATATTCTCCTTACTGTAAACAGATGCCTTATAATTTAATCCACTTTTCGACCAGATGGTCACTTCCCACTTCCATCCCTAATAAAAATGTATGTTCCATTTTTCTCCAGAGATCCCTATCAGGATGATGTCACATCATTATAAAGCTGACTGGTGATTCTGATGGATCTGATGCTGGAGAGATAGTGACGATAAGCTGCCAATTAATAAGTAATTTTACAGTCACCAATTGCTGATTAAGCCCATGTCCCACTGCACCAATGGATGCAAAGAGGATGTAAAACAGACAAAAAGCTTTCCATCCATTGGAAAACGTGATGCATCCATTGTGTACTCATTGCATACGTGTTTCATACGCTCTATCCGTCGAGCATCCGTCCACTGAGATTTCATCTGCGCAAGAAGTTTTGAGCTGCACAAAACATTTTGAACGGATGAACTTTCCACCGCATACGATGTACATCCATGACACATACGGGCAACAAACATTCTATGTCCGTTGTCATCCGTTAAACGTCTGCTGTATCCTCTCAGCATCCTCTGGACATCCTCGTAACTCACATCTGCTGCAGCTGAAAATGGAAAGAGGGAGGAAGCGAAAGGTACACGGAACGTCTTCACAGCATTAGTAGCACGAAAATAGAAAGGATGTAAGCGGTTGCATCTCGTATATAAAGCATTAAAACGGACAAAATGTTTGCATATGGGATGTATCTCAGATATTTAGGATGTCTGGAGTATGCCTAGAGTATGTGGAAGGACACCTAGCAGAAAACCGATATTTTTGATAAAAAGGGGGAGGAAATCACCTGGATCTCAGTATGAGTCCAGCAGCCATGGTGAACAGACCTCTTCACCCTTGGTCTTACTCTTCCACATCATCAACTGATCTCCACCATGGATCATAACACAGTCCTTATGGTAGCTGCGATCATTCAACACCAGAACCAAGCCCTGTTCAGACTGTTTCACCTTTTCTATGCGAGGAGAAGAAGGAGACGTTCAAGAGCTGTGTGGGTCTGATGATGGATCGGGAGAAGAGTGGAGTTTGGACTGTATGACAAGCTGATGGTGGAGCTGAGGAATGAAGACCTTCGTGCATTTCAGAACTTCATGAGGATGCCACCAGCCCTGTTTGAAAAAATTGTAGAGCGTCTGAGACCAAGGTTGACCAAGCCAAGCACCAACTTCCATCCCAACCTGGACCCTGGACTGAAGGTGGCACTGACTCTGCGGCACCTATCCTCTGGAACCACATACAGAAACATGCAGTATGGCTGGAGGGTGCCACACAACACCATCAGCAAAGTGGTCAGAGAAGTGGTGCAGGCCATCATCGAAGAATACAAGGAGGAGCTCCTCCAGTGTCCCACCACTGAAGAAGGCTGGAGGAAAGTTGCAGAACAGTGGTATCAAAGGTGGAACTTTCCCAACACCGTTGGAGCCATAGATGGGAAGCATGTGGCCTGCAAAGCTCCAGCCCACTCAGGGTCCTCTTATTACAACTACAAGGGCTTCTTCAGTATCATCCTCTTTGCCATGGTTGATGCTGACTACAAGTTCATGTACATCGATGCTTCAGGCAACGGGTCAGTTTCAGATAGCCAGGTATACAATGCCAGTGACCTCAAGGATGGGCTGGAACGCAACCTCATCATGGGTTTTCCAGATCCAACCCCCCTACCCAATGACACACAAGATGTGCCCTACTTCATCGTGGGGGATGACGACTTCTCCCTCAGAACCTACATCATGAAGCCCTACACTTCAAGATACCTCACCCGTGAAGAGAGGATCTTCAACTACAGCTGTCCAGGGCAAGACGGGTGGTGGAGAATGCCTTTGGCATCCTGGCCAACAGGTTCCAGGTACTTCTCACCATCATGCAGCATCACCCACAGACTGTGAGGAACATCGTGGAATCTTGCTGCATCCTGCACAATCTCATGCGCACCCGCTACACAGTGTTGCAGAACAGGCTTGTGGACCATCAACAAGGGAATGGGGACATGGAGCCTGGTGAATGGAGGGAAGGACGAAACCTGATAGACACTGTGGATGTACAAGGCCCCAACAGAGCCTCACATGAAGGGAAGAAGCAGAGTAACCTACTGAAACACTGGTGCAACTCCCCAGCTGGAGCAGTGGAGTGGCAACACAGGATGATAGATGGTTAATGGATGTTTCCTTGAGCCTGTCTCATAACACTGATGAGATTGTGCCATGTATGTTGAGTGGTTCTACAATGAATAGGGCATTAATAAAGAGCTTTGTTTATTTTGAAATGTGTTGATCAATGAATAAATTGCTATTGATAAAAAAGGCCCATATGTGTGGCAGCTGGGAGGGTGGACCATACAGTCCCCCTATGCTTGCACTGGAGGTTTATCTATCCCACAGCTATCCTTACCCAACCCACAACTATCCTTACCTAACCCACAGCTATCCTTACCTATCCCACAACTATCCTTACCCATCCCACAACTATCCCACAAGCATGCAAAGGCTTAACCATTTTTTCAAAGTTTTCACCAACACTTTATTAAGTAAATAAAATGAACCAAGTGTGTGAAGCAAAGATAACCTTTATTAATAACTGTCTTAAGTAAACTGTATGACTTTATTAAAAAAGCAAAATGAACCAAGTAAAGTGTCTTAAGCAAAGATAAAGTGAACAGATAACAACTCAGTCTCTGGCACTATTCTCAGTCACTCTGAGGCATGTCCATGGTCTTAGCTGTCAAGCGGCCAGGGACTGTGGAGGTGGCTGTGGCTGGAGTGCTGGTCTGAGGTGCCATTGGGGTGCTTGGCCCCAAGAGTACAACAGGGGATGGTGTGTTCAGGAAGCTCTCAGAGAGCTGACTCAGTCCCGTGAGGTTGAGAAGCCCTTCATCAAGGACCTGGGATGTGAGGCCCAAGACTGATGACAGATTGTCCGTTGACGGGCTTGGCTGTGGGGTGGAGGAAGGAGGAGTGTATTGGGGCTGTCTGGTCTGCAGCTGGGTGAGGTGAGCCGTCTGTGGCGTCCGATTAACCTGGGCCTGGACTGAGAAGGTCTGCCTCTGCTGTGGGAAGTCCTGTTACTCATAGCCTTGGTAGGTGATGGGCTGTTGATAGCCGTGGAAGGGCTGTGACATCACCTGGGGTGGAGGAGCAGACCTGGACTGGGTTGCAGCAGGTTCAGCTGGGCCTGGAGGGTTGTGCAGAAGTGCTGTTATCTTCTGCTTCATCACCTGGTACTGGGCCTCGGGCAGGTCCATGAAGGTCTGGCTCACATAGGTGATGAAGGGCTTGCGGTTCGAGGATGGTATGTTGCTGTGGACCAGCTGAGAGAGAAGATCTGTGCTGGTTTTGATTGTGTCCCTGATCTCCAACAGGACAGTGTGGCTCTGGCCCTCCAGTCTGCCTCTCTGCCTGCTTTCTGTGGAGGTGGAGCTGGGTGTGGGTTGGTCTTTGGTGGCTGCCACTTCTTCCTCCACTTGTGACAGGGGATCCTCCACGTCCTCTGGCATGGGGAGTGCAGCTGTCGGGGGGTCTCTGCCGTGGGGCCCTCCGAAGACACCTTCCTGGACACGGTAGCTGTCTCCTGGCTGGAAGAGGACTGGCTGTCTGTGGGCTGTCTGAGGGAGAGGGTTGTCAGAAGGGCTGCTCCTCGGTGGTGGACCTCACCCTCCAGGAAGCTGCACTTGGCAGCTTGACAGCGACCTGACCAGATTTCTTCAGGTGTAGCTTGCCATACCAGGTGTGCATGTGCTTCCACTATCCCAGGAGTAGTTCTGAAGTGTAGCCCAGGCTCTCTGCCTTGTCTCTCCAAGCTGCCTGCTTCTTCTTGGTGTCGCGATAGTGTGAGGCCCTTTCTCCAGAGGTACTCGTTCTCCCTCAGCCATTCCTGCACCTCCTCCTTATGCTCCTCGGAAATGGAGTACTGTTTCCTCTCTCCCTTCTCCTTCCCTTGCCTCTTCCTCCCTCTGGCATGGGCTTCAGCAGCAGGGCCTTCAGGGGCTTGAGCAGCAGGACTTTGAGGGCCTTGGGGCTGGTCCATCACAGCAGCAGCAGTAGCAGTAGCAGTAGCAGCAGCACCAGCAGTAGCAGCAGAAGCAGCAGAAGCACCAGCAGCAGCAACACCACCACCAGCAGCAGCACCAGCATCTTCAGAGTCAGTTCCAGGGGGTGGGATGGTGGTTCTGTCCTTCTTGCCAGGGCTGGCAGGAGTAGGCACAGGCTTCCTCTTCTTCCCTTACTGATGAACCATGGTGTTCCTGCTAGATGTCTGTGGCAGCACGTCTTTCCTCTGAATGCTGACTGCGTGCAAGCTGCATCCTTTTATATCTGCAGAGCTGATGCAATTCATCCTCCTCGCATGCACAGTGAATGCTTTGCATCCGATATACATCCACTATGCATCCGCTTTGCTTCTTCTAGGCGTCTGTGATGCATCCGCGTCATCCGCTATGCATCCGCCCCTTCCGCTATGCATCTGCTTCGCAATTCTCCCCTGGAAGCCCTTTGGATGTGTCATCCGCTTCCATCTGCTGTCATCTGCTAGGCTTCCTACGAACATTCGCTTAACATCCTCGCTACCTTACCCCCGTCCATTCCTTTCCGTTCTTTTCTGTTCTGTTTATGCAAATTTTCACCCCTTTTGAGAGCGGATGACAACAGATGGAGCCATCCCTGAAATTTTGCTCGTCCATTGTGTCCTTTTTGTGTACATTTTGCATCCGTCGGCCAGTGGGACCTAGCCTTTAGACATCCTTCAGCAGCTTCTATATCTCCAGCATTTTTGATATGTACCATTGATGTGGAATTCTGCCAAGGAGCCATGACCCACCTTGTAGAATCAAATATTGTTTTTGCTGTGGTTGCTTCTAGGTTTGATTGACTGTACACAGAACTGAGCACTCATGGTGGATCACTGTTGAAGTTGTAATGGTAAAAAGTACCTCTCCATACACATGTGAGCTGCATTCACTATCAAACCTATGAGATGCCCTTCCAACACCAAAATAAAATAATGTCAACGACTTATTCAGCTTCAGCCACAATAATATATGGGCAAACAATTGGTACAAACTCAAGATAAACCACTTCAAACTCAATTGTAGAAAATATGACTTCAGGAACAGAGTGGTCAATGCCTGGAATGCTCTACTTGATTTCATTGTTACAGCCTCAACCCCTCACAGTTTCAATCTCAAACTGTCTACCATGGACCTCATCCTATTCCTAAGAGGTTCTTAAAGGGGGCATGTATAAGCACACCAGCGTGCCTACCGTCCCTGTCTTGCTATCTCCATTTATCTATATTTACTTCCTTTGTTCATGTTGATTGTCATACCTATACATGTTATCTTATACATGTTTGACAAATAAATAAATAAATATTGTCACTTTAGGATTGTTCCTTCAGGGAAGAACAAGAGCAAGGGCTCTTCACTGCATAATGATTTGGTAGGGAGAGATATTGTTAAGGGGATACTGGACCATTAGAGCATTGAACTGCTGGAAAGTGAAGGTATTAACTGGCAAAGTTAAGATCATCAAAGAGTGGGTGAGGTGCTACTCTTGGGAGTTTCATGTTTACTCAGTTTGAAGCATCTTTATTAGATGCAAGATGCCTTCTAAACCCAATTCTAGAGGTCCATGGTGGATTTTAAATGGTCCATGGTGGTCCATTTAAAATTTACATGGCCTAAGTCTAAATTACAAACAGTTCTGTGATTGCCATGTAATCTACCCTATCAATCTGAAATCATTAAGGCAACATTTTCCAGCATTCTTCTCCATAGTCTTATAGATCTTTAGAGCTGAAATGGACCTAATGCCATTTTCACAACACTGTTGAGTATATGTTTTCCTTCTTTTGATCTCAAGGTTTTTATATGACACTCCCACTTAATGGGGTACCCTTTCAATTAACTATGCTACATTTTCTTGCATCTCCTGAGAATGATTTCTTTGGCTTGTTGCTTTTAGAACCCAAGACGAATTTGCTTAGTCAAAATACAGGTTTAAATAATAAATCTCTCTTGACTCTCCTCTTGTGAATGAGGAGAGTCAAGAAACTGTTGTAAGTCTGCAAAATACAAATCACAAACATATAACTGTGAAGACTTTGTGATAAGTTGTTATGTCATAATGTGATGATTTTTGCTAAAATCTGTCTAAAGTAAAGTCCCCGCTACCTCTTCATTGTATCTCCTTCTTCTGTATTCCTATTTCTTATAAAGAAATGGTACAAAGGATTTAAATAACAACACAGTGTAAAATACTATGGAGTAATATACAAGTCTTAGTGTTAATTAACATTGACACTTAGACTTATATACTATCCCACGGTATTTTACCACACTATTTTTTAACAGAGTCAGTATATAGCCCCTAACAGTCCAGGTCCTCATATCAACCTTGGAAGGCTGGAAGGCTGAATCAACCTTGAGCTCCATGAGGATCAAACTCTACGCTGTGGGCAGAGTTAGCTTGCAATACTGTATTCTAACCAATGCGCCACCAGGCTTCAGTGTATTCCAATGATATCAAGAGTACAATGATGCCCAATTTTGAATGAAGCCAAATTAAAACAAACTGTTTTCAAATTTCCAAAGGATATATTTCAGAATAATTCATTTTAATCAGGCCTACTCTAAATCAAGCAATGGACTGGAGATGGGGAGCTCACCCATCATGATGACTTTTCAATTCTGGCAGAGCAATCAAATATAAAAGAAGACATTGCTAAATGAAATTCAAATACATTAAATTTTGGAGTATCGGGTCTTGAGTTATTGTGCAGGGATTGATTTTTAAAAATGCATGTCCATGTGGGGAAGGTTTCATTTCTTTTCTTTTTTTAGTTTGTGATTTACATCATTTTAAAAAGATGACAATTAGTCAGCAGTTTAATGAAAATACATGCCACAAAAACACGAAGAGACAAAAAAGATATTTCTTCCAGACTTATTTTTCGTGACACATGTGGTTTCTTAAATCAACAAAGCTGAGCAAGGATGTTTCGGCTGGACAAACATACAGCACAGATTTGCAGCATCCAGCAAAATAAAGGAAAAGGATATGGAATATTTTAAATGAGTCTCCAGGGTGTTTGTCTAAGCAGTGTCTTTGGTTCTGTTCTGCCTTGTGGGAATTCAAAGATGACCAATAGTGAAGTTTAACCTTCATTGGATAAAGAGATGATGCTTGAACAATCCTTGGTAGATCTTCTCAAATGATAGAGCTACTCGACAGCTGTTAGTTTAGTCATATAAAGCCCTTTGAGAGACAAACTCAGAATAACACACCTACTTTTCAGATCATAACCTGTTCCTTAGAATTCATTTTCTTTGTGAGAGTTACACAATGGAAGCTTCTCATAGATGCCACCTACATATGAGGAATCCAAAGAGGACAAGCTTCCCTCACTGGGATTTGGGATATCTCTAGCAACAGTCATGGTTTCAAAATAGCAGGCATGATTGAACAATCAGTCACTGTCTTTTTTATGTCTGTGTAATGTGTACAATTCCTACTATAAACTGGAATGGAGCTTTGATTCCACTATTTTAAATTCATTAACTATTGTTGAGGATGTCCCTGGTTGTAATATGTTCTTTCCTTAGCAGTTGAACAATAGCTATCTCTGGTTTTTCAAAAGTACATCAAAGTAACCAAAAGGCTTCTTTTGAGGATCTATTTGTTATTATGCTGATTCTTAGTTTTCAAATCATTCCAGTCAGGTCAGTCTACATGTACAGACTTCCATCTAGCTCTTCCATCTACTATAGAAATATGTGTCCATCCATAAGAGACTCTCAAATATTTTACATTTTATTTAAGATTTTGCATAAATTGCATGATGGCAAAAAAGATTTATCTAGGAGACTCAATTGCTATTACTGTGCTGTTATTCCAGAATCTAATGATTTGTCTTTGGAACATACTCCTTTTAGCCATTAGAAAACAACAGGTTGGACAATATTGTCAGGATACAATTCTATTCCTCTATACAATATTTCAAACCTCCCTTCTTTAAGGAGGCAGCTACAAAATGCCATAATGCTTTAGCACCAAAGTACATTATTAACACCAGCATTCTTGAGAAATTATCAGTTTGACTGATTTTTTTTAATTTTTATTCTTTAAAAACAAAACAGTTATTGTGTCATTGTATATTCATGTTTCTTATTTTGTGACAATACATTATTTTTATCCTTATCCTTCACCCATTCATACCACCTCTCCCATGTCGCATAGTATTCTTGATCCTCTTTGCCTTTCAGTTCCATAGTGAATTTATCTAGTTCAGCACAGTCCATTATTTTTTTAATCAAAACTTAATCAAAACTTAATCTGGTGGTATTTTATCATTCTTCCAATTTTGTGCTAACATGATTCTTGCTGCAGTTAAGATGTGTACAATAAGGTATTTTTTATCTTTACTCAAATTCCCTTTGATAATACCTAATAAAAACGTTTCAGGTTCCAAATTCAATTTATATTTTGTAATCTCAAAAAACCATCTCTATATTTTCTTCCAGTATTTTTTGACCTCTATACATTGCCACCACATATGGAAAAACATTCCTTTCTTTTGTTTGCACTTCAAGCATTCTGATTTCAAGGTTGGATACATTTTCGCCAGTTGTGCCGGCACTAAGTGCCATCTACAAAACATTTTATATTGATTTTTTTTGAATGCCGTTGACAAAGTCAGCTTCTAGTTCTCACTCCAAGTCTTTACCCACTCATCCAAATTTATATTATGACCCATATTTCTCACCCAGGCAATCATTGGTCCCTTAACAATTTCCTCCTCTAGTTCAACCTCCAGTAAATAATTATATGTTCGTGTTATAAATTTTATATCCTTGCCTGTCAAGATTTGATCCAATTTTTGTAAATCTTTATCTATCTCTAGCTCCTTTATATCTTTCTTAAATTTAGTTTGAATGTGCAAATGTACCCACCAGTCTGATATTATCTCTTGTTCTTTCAGTTTATCCAGTGTTTTCATTTCCCTCTGTTCATCTACCAATTCTTTATGTCTAATCATTTTTTTTTAATGTCCCTTGTATTTGGATATAATATAGCTTCCATAGGTGAGATCCAGTTTGGTCTTTTCAAATAATGTTTTTTTTAATTTTCTCCCATGTTTGTAAAAGTGAGTCCCTTATCAAATGTCTATGGAAATAGGAGTAGATCTTATTCTTTTTATCCCATAGAAAGGCATGCCACCCAATTTGGAGGTCATGACCTTCTATCACCAAAATTCATTTATTTTTTTAAGTTTATCCACTCCTTAGCCCATAGTAAAATTGCTGCTTGATAATATGTTTCCCATTTTGGGAGTCCAAGGCCACCTCTGGTTCTACTATCTTGTAATATTTTCAATTTTATTTGTACTTTTTTCCTCATCCATATAAATTTCATTAACATCCTATCTAATTCCTCAAAAAAATTCTTATCCAATTTTATAGGTATTGTTTGAAAATAGCATAATAGTTTCGGTAGTATGTTCATTTTTATGGCCGCTATTCAGCCTAATAGTGATAATTGTAATTTTCCCAAATGGGCCAGATCTTTCTTTATATGAGAAAGTAATTTCATATAATTATCCTCTTTTATGGAAGAGCATCTTCCTGTTAACCAAATTCCTAGATACTTAAGTTTTTTGACATTTCATAGTCCCAATTTCCTTTTCAATTGGTTTTTTTTTTACTTTCTATCAAGCTTTTGGTAATTACTTTTGTTTTATCTTTATTAAATTTTAGTCCAGCTATTGACCCATATTGTTGTAATTCTTGGATTAGATAGGTCCCTGACTCCATTGGATCTTCCACAAAAAACTCTAAGTCATTCACAAACCCCTGTACTTTATATTCTTCTTTTGTGCTCTTCAGTCCAGTTATCTCCTTTCTTTGTCTAATCTGATTTAAAAGCACTTTGATTGTCAAGATAAAAGCAAAGGCGACATTGGACATCCCTGCTTAACACCTTTCATAATCTAAAAGTTTTCAGTAATCTCTCCATTTATAAATTACCCTAGCTTTATGGTTCAAATAAATTGTGCCAATCATTTTGAATTTAGATCCAAATCCCATATTTTCGACCTGTTAGATCAAGAACTGCCAGTTGAGATTGTCAAAAGCTTTCTGAGCATCCAAGAAAATCAATGCTGCCTGCTTTCCCAAGTAGCCTCATAGTATTTTAATATGTTTAATACTATCCTTATATTGTTCCTTATCTGTCTAGAAGATAGAAACCCATTCTGGTCAATACAAATAAGTTCATTTAATATAATTTTAGTCTTTCCGACATCATTGTTGCAAATATTTTATAGATTGCATTCAGGAGTGAGATTGGTCTATAATTTTTAATCTGTGATCTAAATCTTCTTTAGGAATTAGTGAGATATTCGCTTCTCTCCATGAATCAGGTAATTTAGCAAAGTCTAGCACCTCATTGTACACATCTAACATCACTGGTTCAAGACATTCATAAATACATTTGTACAATTCCGCTGGAAGACCATCCGGCCCTGGTGTCTTGTTTTCTTTCTGCCTTTCAGCTGCCCATTTCAATTCCATCACTGTTATTTCTTTATTTAATATCTCTTTCTGTTCCTCTTTAATTTCTGGGAGACCTTTCCTTTTCAAATATTGTTCTATATTCTCAGGGTTTATTCCATCCTCCCTATAGAGTTGTTCAAAATATTTTTCTACTATTTTCTTTTTCTCAGTCATTCAATATTCTAATTTTCCATCATTCTCCTCCAATTCTTGTATCAACCTTCTTTCTCTTTCTAATCTTAATCTATGGGCTAACCACCTTCCTGGTTTATTTTCATGTTCAAAAAAAATCTGTTTTGCCCTTTTCACCATCTTGTGGGTTTTTATTTGTAATCTACTTTCTAGGTCTTTAATCTCCTCCTGTAATTTATTCTGTTTTGCCAACCTTTCCTTATTACTTTTTGTTGTATATGCTATTACCAGCCCCCTCAAGACTGCCTTTGCTTTATCCCATAAATTCTGTAATGATGTTTGCTCCACTGTATTTTCCTTTAAAAAACTTGCATTTCTTTCTTAATTTTCTCTACAAAATCTTTCTCCTTTAAAATTTGGGGATTAACTATCCACCTTCTACTCTTCCTTTTCCTTCCTTTCCAAGTTATTTTTAATGGGTTATGATCAGCCCATACATTTGTCATAATCTCTATCGAATCTAGTTGGTTTCCTAGTTCTGCGTTCATCCACGCTATGTCTAATCTAGACCACGATTTGTGTGGGTTAGAGTAGAACGTGAATTCTTTTTTCCCCAAATTTATTCTCCTCCATTGATCCAACAAATTTAGTTCCTGTGTCATATTGAAAAAGGATCTGGGCCAATTTTTCCTATTCTTTTTGTTCTTTGCATTACTAAAATAATCCTTCTTTATATCTATTACCGCATTAAGATCTCCCACAATGCATACATTATCTTGTCTCATCTCAATGATTATCTCATGTAAATCCTTATAGAATTGACTTTGGTTGTCGTTCGGCCATAAACTGTAACTGATAACATTGGCTTGTACCCTAATTCTAGTTCAAGTATCAAAATTCTCCCTTGTAGGTCTACATATTTTTCTACTGCCTTAATTTCTTTTTTAACATATACCGCTTGTCTAAGTTATTTATCCTGATCCTCTTTTCCTGCCATGTTACAAACAAGCCTTCTGGAATTAACCATTGAAACATTATGTTCTTCTGGATAACTTGTGTTGCCATAAACATATAGTCTTTTCTCTGTTCATGCACCTTCTTGGGAACCTGCTTCAGGGTTTGCACCTCTTTATCTTTATAAACCAAAGGTTCGTCTCACATTATTTTGTATATTATGTCACATACTTGTTTCCTGGCAAATCGCATGTGGACTTCCCTGTGTAATCTGTGACATCGAGTGTAACTCATTTGAACTTTATAGGCCTTGTTGATTTCTAGCAGGATCTCTCAGGTCTCCCTTTGTAAAGCTGGCGCAAATAATTCTGCCATAAGCACATTCAGATCTTCATCTCTACTTTCAATCATATTTTGAAACCTCAAGTAATAGGCAGCGTGGTCCATCTCTAGGTGGATAATCTGTTCTTCTAATCTTTTATTTATTATCATCATCCTATTGTCCATTAGTTCCAGTTACCTTTCATTTTGTACTGTTCTAAGTTCCACCTCTTCTCATTTCTGCTCGTTCTTTTGCATTGTTTGCTGTATAGTATCAACTTTGTCTTTTAATTTATTAATACTGCCTTTCAATTCCATATGATTTTGCAAAATATTCTCTTGTGTTTTTATCTGTTGTTCTTGCATTTTAAGCATGGTTTCTTGAATGGTCATTAATGAAGCCTGTATTGTTTTCATATTGGCTTCCTGTTTGTTTTTCTGCTCCTGACATTCCTTCAATTGTCTTTTGACCGGCAGGTGATGTAATTGTCATTATTGGACTAGATGTCTTCTTTGCTGTTCTCCAGGCTGATATCATGGCACTTGTCTTATTTTCAAGCTCTATTTATTTCTACCTATTTTATTATCTCCTTCTCAGAGTAATGTGAGCTTGCAGCTGTTTCTTCCTTTTAACTGCTATTGGGGGTGTGACTTGATTGAGTGGGGGCTAGGCTGTGTTCTGATTGTGTCGGGGTGTGTTCTCATTGGTTGGGGGTTTGGCTGTGTTCTGATTGGCTGGGGGTGTGTTCTGTTC
>BLBF01000033.1:20509003-20546622 GCA_015471245.1 Laticauda colubrina
CTGGAGTGGCTGAGAGAGAATGACTATCTGTGGCGGAAGGGACACCGGCTGTACAGGGACACAAAAAGGAAGCAGGCTGCTTGGAGAGAGAAGGTGGAGAGTCTGGGCTACACATCGGAGGTACTCCTCGGTTGGTGGAAACATATGCACACCTGGTACGGGAAGCTGCACCTCAAGAAATCTGGCCAGGCCACAGTTAAACTGACACACAAAGAGACCTATGTCATGGCCAGGTGCAGCTTCCTGGAGGGTGAGATCCGCCACCGAGGAGCAGCAGCAGCAGCAGCCCCTATCACGACCCTCTCTCTCTGGCAGCCTGCTGAGAGCCAGTCCTCTTCCGGCCGAGAGTCAGTTCCTTTCTCCAGGCAGGTTTCTGTGGAGCGTGCCACGGCAGAGAACCCACGGACAGCTGTTTTAACTGTGGTGGAGTGCATGGAGGACTCCCTGGTGCAGTGGGAGAAAGGAGACGGCACTTCTACCACAGCCCTACCCGCATCCACCCACAGCTCCACCTCCACAGAAAGGCAGAGAGCCAGACAGGAGGGGCAGAGCCACACTGTCCTGCTGGAGATCAGGGACACCATCCATAGCAGCATAGATCTCCTCTCTCAGCTGGTTCACACCGACTCCTCATCCTCCAACCGCAAGCCCTTCCTCACCTATGTCAACCAGACCCTCACAGACATGGCGGAACCCCAGTACCAGGTGGTGAAGGACTGGATCACCAAGCTGCTTCACAACCTTCCAGACCCAGAGGCACCTGCTCCCACCCAGTCCAGGTCTGCTCCTCCAACCCAGGTGATGTCCCTCCCATTCCAAGGCTTCCCACAGGCCCTCACATACCAGGGCTATGTCTACCAGGAGGTCCAGCAGGACAGACAGCAGCCCTTCCCAGTCCAGGCATAGAGTCATCAGGCAACACCGTTGCCACTGATTCCACCAATGCCACCCACGCCAATGATGCCACTGATGACAGCGATGCCACCCATGCCACCGATGCCACCAACGCCAGTCCTCACCCAGCTGCAGACCAGACAGCCCCACTACACTGCTCCTTCCTCCACCCCACAGCCAAGCCCGGCCTCAGTACATCTGTCCACCACATGGCATGGAGGAAGGAGCTCCCAACATCACGGGGCTGAGCCAGCTGTCCAAGAGCTTCCTCAACACACCGTCACCTGTTGTCCTCTCGGGGCCAGGCACCCCAATGACGAGACAAACCAGCACTCCAGCACCACCCACCTCCACAGCACCTGGACCCTTCACCCCTGAGACTAGGCACACCTCTGAGTGACAAAGAGGAGTGCCAGAGACTGGGTGGCTACCTGTAATCTTTATTTGGACACTTGACTTGGTCATTTTTCTTTTACAGCTTGTGATTAATAAAGTTTATCTTTGCTTCACAAACTTGCCTCATTTATTTTATTAAATAAACTCTTGGGGGAAACTTTTAGAAATGGTTTAAGCCTTTGCATGCTTGTGGGATGGGTAAGGATAGCAGTGGGGTGGGAAGAGATACCTTTGGGGTGGGTAATAGCTGTGGGATGGGTAAGGATAGCAGTGGGGTTGGCAGGGATACCTTTGGGATGGGTAATAGCTGTGGGATGGGTAAGGATAGCAGTGGGGTTGGCAGGGATACCTTTGGGATGGGTAATAGCTGTGAGATAGAGAAACCTCCAGTGCAAGCATAATGGGACTGTATGGTCCACCCTCCCAGGTGCCACACCTATGGCCCTTTATTATCAATAACAATGAAAGCATTGATCCACACATGTCAACATAAACACAACTCTTTATTAATGCCCTATTCATTGTAGGCCCACCCAGCATACATGGCCCAATCTCATCCGTGTGATGAGACAGGCTGAAGGAAGCATCCATTAAGCATCTACCATCCTGTCTTGCCACTCCACCGCTCCAGCTGGGGAGTTGCACCAGTGTTTCAGGAGGTTGCGCTGCTTCTTCCCTTCACATGAGGCTCTGTTGGGGCCTTGCACATCCTGAGTGTCTATCAGGTTTCACCCTTGCCTCTATTCCCCAGGCTCCATGTCCCCATTGCCTGGGGGTCCACGAGCCTGTTCTGCAAGACTGGGTAGCGGGTGCGCATGAGATTGTGCAGGATGCAGCAAGCTCCCACAATCCTCCTCACGGTCTCTGGGCGATGCTGCATGGTGGTGAGAAGTACCTGGAACCTGTTGGCCAGGATGCCAAAGGCGTTCTCCACCACCCGCCTTGCCCTGGACAGCCTGTAGTTGAAGATCCTCTCTTCACGGGTGAGGAGTCTGGAAGTGTAGGGCTTCATGAGGTAGGTTCTGAGGGAGAAGGCATCATCCCCCATGATGAAGTAGGGCACATCTTGCATGTCGTTGGGCAGGGGGTCTGGATCTGGGAAGCCCATGATGAGGTTGCGTTCCAGCCCCTCCTTGAGGTCACTGGCGTTGTATACCTGGGCATCTGAACATGAGCTGTTGCCTGAAGCATCGATGTACATGAACTTTTAGTCAGCATCGACCATGGCGGACGATGCTGAAGAAGCCCTTGTAGTTGTGATAAGTGGACCCTGAGTTGGCTGGAGCTTTGCAGGCCACGTACTTGCCATCTATGGCTCCAACGATGTGGGGGAAGTTCCACTTCTGATAGCACTGCTCTGCAACTTTCTTCCAGCCTTCTTCAGTGGAGTGGCACTGAAGGAGATCCTCCAGGTATTCTTCGATGATGGCCTGCACCACTTCTCTGACCACAATGCTGATGGTGTTGTGTGGCACCCTCCAGCCATACTGCATGCTCCTGTAGGTGGTCTCTGAGGCCAGGTGGCACACAGTCAGTGCCACCTTGTGCCCAGGGTCCAGGCTGGGCCAGAAGTTGGTGCTCTGCTTGGTCAACCTGGGTGTCAGCTGCTGCACAACCTTGTCAAACATGGCTGGAGGCATCCTCATGAAGTTCTGGAATGCACGAATGCCTTCGTTCCTGAGCTCCACCATCAGCTTGTTATACAGTCCGAACTCTGCTCTTCTCCCGATCCATCTTCGGACCCAGACGCTTCTTGGCCACCTCCTTTTCTTACTGTAGTAGAGTTCACAGAGCCTGTAGATGGCTTCGCAATGTTGCAGAAGGATGGTGGCTACCAAAAGGAGTTTGTTACGATCCATGGTGGACATGACTGGATGCTGTGGAAGAGGATGAGTCCGATGAAGGCTGCAGAGGTCTGCACAGCAGGGCTGCTGGTCTGAAAGTGAGATGGAGATGAGTTGCTCCCCCTTTTTATGGGCAATATAGGTTTTCCCCTATGTGTCCTTTTGCATCCTCTAGGCATCCTCTAGACATCCTTAATATCCGAGATAGGTCCCCTCTGCGAACATTTTTTCCGTTTAAATGCTTTGTTTGTGAGCTGCATCCGCTTTCATCCTTTCTCCGTCCGTGCTACTAACGCTGCACGTCCGATCCGTGTCCGTTCTGCTTCCTCCCTGCATCTGAGCGGATGCGAGTTGCGCAGATGTGGAACGGATGCCTAGCGGATATAGTGGATGCGTGACGGATGCAGAACGGATGTCCCCCATATGCCTAGCGGATGCAGAACGGACGCATTGGATACATTTTCCGCTCAAAAGTTTTGAGCAGCTCAAAACCCTCTGAGTGGATGAAACGTCAATAGACGGATGCTGGACGGATAGAGAGGAAGCAAAATAGAGGCAGTGAGTACAGAACAGAAGCATCGCGTTAACCAACGGATGGCAAGTGTTTTTCTCCGTTTTACATCCTCTTTCCATCCGTTGGTGCAGTGTGACAGGGGCTTTAATTTTGTGAAAATACTTGCAGTGCAATTTTGGGCCAATTCAAGACATCCTCAGTTAGTTCAGGAGCCACAAAGACTGTCCAGAATGAAATTTCCAATATGCCTTAGAAGAACATGACTTTCAATTTAGTTTAAAATTTATAACTATTAACTATGATTTGAAGCAGAAAATAAAATGAATTCAATATTTTGGAAGATCAGTTCAATACAGCAATTCAATCAAATCACTTGAATCCCCAGGTTGAAACTGTATATTGCCTTTGTACTGTTCTGCCATTTTTTTTACAGATGGTGGAAATTACAAATTAGACTATTGATCTGTTAGGACTCTCATAAATTGGTAATCAAGATGCAAGATAATAATTCAACAATGTGATTCTAAATGGATTATCCAAGCTAATATGGTCAATGGAACAGATCATATAAAATTAGAATTGAAATAATGCATGACCCCTTTTCTAAAACTAGTGATTATCCCTGTGTGGTATAATTCTGAGTAAAGGAGAGTTGCAAAACAGAGAACAAGTGTCAGATATCCCATAAATTTAATCCAGAGAATAGACTAATGTTGAGGATACTTGACCATGCAACTTCACTGTACCTTATGTCAGTTGTGCATGTCAATACATTCCTGTAGTGCAATCAAGCAATGCCAGGAAGAGCAAGTGTCATGCTGAGCTATGTTGTGCCAGTATTTCTTTTTGTATCATAACAGGCTTCAGTTCAAATGATTCAGTTCCAGAGATATACAGTACAAAGTTCCAGGTATTCATCTATTTTATTATTCATTTATTGTTAATGTCACTGCTCAGAAACCAAATCCAGGTAATATGCTTGATTTTTTTCCTCTTTTTTGAAGGAGATCAAAATGAAATATGGGTTGTATATGTTCTGCAGCAGTTTTTTGGAACTACATGCACGATGTACCACAAATATTTATTTGGCTTTAGTGATTTCCATTGGACCATCCAGCATGTATCTAGCCACAGGACTCACCCAGCTCCATCTTGTTAATGCCTGTATAATTCATTTTACAACTGAAAAGACCCACCTGAATATTTAAAATCAATTGCCCATTTAAGCCCATGTCACACTGAACCAACGGATGCAAAGAGGATGTAAAATGGACAAAAAAGCTTGCCATTCATTCGAAAACGCAATGTCCTCACTGCCTCCGTTTGGCTTCCTCTCTATCCGTCCAGCATCCGTTTATGGTCATTTCATCCACTCCGAAAGTTTTGGGCTGCCTAAAACTTTTGCGCAGAAAATGTATCCAGTTCGTCCATTCTTCATCCGCTACGCATCCGCTACGCATCCGCTACACATCCGCTATATCTGCGAGGCATCCGCTGCACATCCGCGTAACTCGCATCTGCCCGGACACAGGGAGGAAGCGGTACGGATGCAGAACGGATGCCTAGCGGATCCAGAATGGAAACAAAGCGTTTAAAATGGAAAAACCGTTCACAAAGGGGACCTATCTCGGATATTAAGGATGTCTACAGGATGCCTAGAGGATGCCTAGTGGAAAACCTATACTGCCTATAAAAAGGGGGAGCAACTCATCTGCATCTCACTTTCAGAACAGCAGCCCAGTGGTGCAGACCTCTGCAGCCTTCATCTGCCTCTTCCTCTTCCACAGCATCCAGTCATGTCCACCGTGGATTGTAACAAAGTCCTTTCGGCAGCCACCATCCTTCTGCAACAGTGCGAAACCATCTACAGGCTCTGTGAACTCTACTACGGGAAGAAAAGGAGGCACCCCAAAAAAGTCTGGGTCCAAAGATGGTTCGCCAGAAGAGCAGAGGACGGACTGTACAACAAGCTGATGGTGGAGCTCAGGAGCGAAGACACTCAGACGTTTCAGAACTTCATGAGGATGCCTCCAGCCATGTTTGACGAAGTTGTGCAGTGCCTGACACCAAGGTTGAGCAAGACAAACACCAACTTCCCGCCCAGCCTGGAACCTGGGCTCAAGGTGGCACTCATTCTGTGCCACCTGGCCTCAGGGACCACCTACAGGAGCATGCAGTATGGCTGGAGGGTGCCACCCAGCACCATCAGCTTTGTGGTCAGAGAAGTGGTGCAGGCCATCATTGAAGAGTGCATGGAGGAGCTCCTCCAGTGCCCCTCCACTGAAGAAGGATGGAAGAAAGTTGCAGAGCAGTGGTATCACAAGTGGAAGTGGAGTGGAGCCAGAAGTGGAGCCATAAATGGCAAGCACATGGCCTGCAAAGCACCAGCCAAGTCGGGGTCCACTTATCACAACTACAAGGGCTTCTTCAGCATCATCCTCTTCGCCATGGTCGATGATGACTACAAGTTCATGTACATCGATGCTTCAGGCAACGGGTCATCTTCAGATGCCCAGGTATACAACACCAGTGACCTCAAGGAGGGGCTAGAATGCAACCTCATGGTGGTCTTCCCAGATCCAGACCCGCTGCCCAATGACACACAAGATGTGCCCTACTTCATCATGGGGGATGACGCCTTCTCATGAAGCCCTACACCTCCAAATACCTCACCCATGAAGAGAGGATCTTCAACTACAGGCTGTTCAGGGCAAGACGGGTGGTGGAGAACGCCTTTGGCATCCTGGCCAACAGGTTCCAGGTACTTCTCACCAACATGCAGCATAGCCCAGAGACCATGAGGAGGATTGTGGGAGCTTGCTGCATCCTGCACAATCTCATGCGCACCCGCTACCCAGTCTTGCAGAACAGGCTTGTGGACTGTCAACAAGACAATGGGGACATGGAGCCTGGGGAATAGAGGCAAGGGCGAAACCTGATCGACACTCAGGATGTGCAAGGCCCCAACAGAGCTTCACGTGAGGCGAAGAAGCAGCACAACCTCCTGAAACACTGGTGCAACTCCCCAGCTGGAGCAGTGGAGTGGCAAGACAGGATGGTAGATGCTTAATGGATGCTTCCTTCAGCCTGTCTCATCAAACGGATGAGATTGGGCCATGTATGTTGAGTGGCCCTACAATGAACAGGGCATTTAATAAAGAGTTGTGTTTATGTTGAAATGTGTGGATGATTGATTATATTGTTATTGATAATAAAGGGCCATAGGTGTGGCACCTGGGAGGGTGAACCATACAGTCCCACTTTGCTTGCACTGGAGGTTTCTCTATCCCACAGCTATTATCCATCCCAAAGGTATCCCTGCCCATCCCACTGCTATCCTTACCCATCCCACAAGCATGCAAAGGCTTAAACCATTTCTAAAAGTTTCCACCAAGACTTTATTAAAAAAAAGAAATGAAGCAAGTGTGTGGATCATAAATAGACTTTATTAACAACAAGCTATAAGACAAAAATGAGTCTCTGGCACTCCTCTTGGTCGCTCAGTCCCAGGGGTGAAGGGTGCAGGTGCTGTGGAGGTGGCTGTTGCTGGAGTGCTTGTCATCAGCTCCTTCAGAAGCAGAAGCAGCAGAAGCGCCAGCCCCAGAAGAGCGAGCCCGTGCTGCAGAAACCCCAGCAGAACCAGAGTGATGGCCAGGGGGCGGGATAGTAGCCCTGTCCCTCTTGCCAGGACTGGCAGCAGATGGCTGAGGCTTGCTGTGCTTCCGCATGGTTGTGGGGTTGCTGGCTGGCAGGGAGGCTGGCAGGCACCAAGGCAGACAGCAAGGCTGGCAGGAAGTCTGGCAGCAAGGCTGGCACCAAGGCTGGTAGGCAGACATGCAGGCAGGGCAGGCAAGGCAGTTGATGTGTCTGGAAGCAGGTTTTTCCTCTGAATGGTGACCTGCTTCCTAGCTGCTTCCGTTATATCCACGGGGCTGATGCAATGCATCCTCCCTGCATGCGCAATTAATGCCAGGCATCCGCTAGGCTTCCGCTGTGCATCCGCTGTGCATCCGCTTTATCCGTTCGGCGTCCTCTCTGCATCCGCTGTATCCGTTCCGCGTCTGCTTTGCTGAGGCCCCCTGGAAGCCCAGCAGATGCGCCATCCACTCCCATCCGCTTCCATCCGCTGGGCTTCCATTCCGCATCCGCTTTGCATCCGCCCTGCGTCCTCCCCACGTCCGTGTTATCCGCTCCGGTTATGCAAACTTTTGCCCCTTTTGAGAGCGGATAACAACGGATAGAATTTTTTGCTCGTCCGCTGTGTCCTTTTTGCATCCGTTGGCCAGTGTGACATGGGCTTTATTTCCAACAACATTAAATGGGTATCCTTTTTAGGACATTGTAGGGATTGAGAATTTATACTGATAATTTCAATGGTATTTCTTAAAAAGCAGTTCTGAGGGAGTAATTAAGAATAATTAAACTAGCTGTCAAAAATATTAAATGCATAAGAACACGAAATTCATGAAACAAAGAAAAATGCAAACTTTTTTTTTTAGTATCTGGTGTAGTAGTTTTGTCTATTTTTCATTAGACTGAGGCAATGATTGGCTAGACACAGATGGAACAGAAATGAAATGAAGATTTAAATCTCTACTACTTTTAGTCACTTGCTTTTCAGTCAGAGAAAATCAATTCAACTTTACTCCCAAACCTATACAGATGTATTCCCCAAAATGTTCCATGGAACCCACTGAAACTCAAGGGAGAGACTAAGAAAAGTAGGAAAAGTGAGGAGAACATAATAGACCAAAGATTGGAGAAGATGGGATTTGTCCACTGCAGCCTAGAAATAAAGGTAAAGTTTTTCCCTATCCAGTCACATGATGGGTAATGCTTATCTCTGTTTGTAAGCAAAGAGACCAGCATTGTCCAAAGACCCTTCCAGGGTCATATGGCCAGCATGATTATATGCCCAGGTGCATGCAATGCTGCTATATTCCCAGTGAATTGGTTCCTATTTATCTACTCACATTTGCCTAGTTTAGAACTGCCAGGAGCTGAGGCAAGTACTGGGAGCTCACCCTGTCACACAGTTCTTGGGTCTCAAACTTGGACTGTCAGCTTTGCAGCTGAAAAACTTGATGTTTTTAACCACCGACCTATCATGCCTCCATCCACTGCAGTCCAAAGTAACCAATGGGAAGAGAACAGATTCCACCCCTGTTGCATCAGCAACTACATCTTTATTAAAGCATGCTAGATTTAATTATAGCAAAACATGTGTTGGAAGAAGAGGGAACATGTCACTTTAAAGCTGGAACAGCTAAGATGAATCTAAGCTACCTCAGGCATGAATATGAGTGAGTAAAAGTTACATTAGGAGGACATGTCAATTACCAGGGCATGTTCATGATGTGGTTTGGAAAGATTAGAATGAGCCCCGTAGTAATTTTTAACAACAACAACAACAAAAAGAAATACCAGCAGCCAGACTCACATGGTACATTAGATCCCACAACTGTCAACTCCCTCTCTCTGAAGCACATAGAAAGAAAATATTATATTCTTTCCCCCACATATAAATTCACAGAATATATATCCCCCAAAGAACAATTCAAACACCACAAACCATACCTCTTCTTATACATATATAAACTTTTTTCTTCTCTCTTCCTCAGGAAAAAATCAGATGACTTTTCTCCTTGTTGCTCCTATGATGGGTGACCTCTTAATAATTCTGCAAAAAACAGTTACCTGTCTTAATAGCAGGAGTTCTCCTAGTGCCTAATCATATTCCTAGATCTTCAATCTTTTCAGATGGAAGCAGTAAAAAAAAAAAAAAAAAGGCGCTTGGAAGGAAATCTGCATTAATTTCCAACTTTCCAAGCCTCTCAAATTTCCCATTCCCTTTTGCCTGCTCTGTTGGAACCACACAATGTAGTAAAATCTATCTGCTGCTTTTGGAAGTAGAAAAGTGACTTTTTCCATAGGCAAGAGCAAGAGCCCTTCTATTCCAACAGAACAAAATGGTTGTTGGCTCCTACTCAGCACTAGACAGGCAGTTGAGATACTTCGGAAGTGAACAGATAATTTAATGCTGCTATAACGACAGTAGCTTCAATTATTAAAAATAGAACAGTGCCAAAGTTTGGGAGGCAAACATTTTTGGCACACTGGCTCTAATGTTAGAGTCTCCAGGAGGTGGGGGGTTTGGGGGGGCTTAAGATGAAGCACAAGATGGTCATCACTCTTGCTTTTCATGTTCAAAAGCTAACTAGCTTACATATTGTTCAGAATAACAGAGCTGGAAGGTACCTTGGAGGACTTCTAGTTTAAACCCCTGGTCGAGCAGGAGACCTACCATTCTAAATCTTCTTAAAATCTCCAGAGATGGAGCATCCACAATTTCTGAGGGCAAGCCATTCCACTGATTAATTGTTTTTACTGTCAGAAATTCCTCCTTAGTTCTAGGTTGATTCCCTCCTTTATATGTTTCCATCCATTGCGTCTTGTCCTGCCTTCTGGTGCTTTGGAGAATAGGTTGACTCTCCTCTTCCTTGTGGTGATCCTTCAAATATTGGAACACTGCTATCACGTCATTCCTGAAAGTCATATGTTGCTTGGAGGTAAAAGAGTGTATGATGTAGATGTCCTTCATTTTCCAAAAGGGAGTACTTCATTTTCTCTAATGGTAGAGCAAACTCTCTCTACAAAACACCAAAATTTGCTTTTATTTCTGTTTCTATACCGTTGAATTTTTGCCATGGTTTGTTGCTATTTTAGAGCTGTAGATCTCACCTAAATTTCCTCAGGGCTGCACAGAAGATCCCAATCCATCAAGAATCTAAGTCAAGTGTGATGATTTTCCAAAGCCACCAGTCGAATCAGACTTATCATTTGAAGGCCAATTCAAATTGAGATCCTCCTTCCATTAATGCATTGAGATTTTTTTTAATCCCTTCAAGTCAGTATTTTTTTAATCCTGTCAACTGGATTAGTTCTTGTAGTTTTCTTGTCAAGATTTTCAAAAGTAATTTGCCTTTGCCTTCTTCATTCTAGAGATGAGAGAGAATGACTCTTCCAAAATCACCCGACTGCAGGGGTAGGATTCTACCAGTTCAGACTGGTTCTATGGAATCAGTTGTTATGATACTGTGTAGTTCAGAGAACTGGCAAATCATGCCCCTCGCTGGTCTCGCCCCTCTCCACCCAGTCAGACCTTATTGAGCATGCCCGACATTGCTGAATGCATTCTCCCCTGCCCAGTCACTCCTTAAAGTATTTCTTTTTTTTCTCCCTCCCAATGATCAGCTGTTCCGATGATCAGCTATGCTGAGATCCCTCTTACTGTCTTAGTGCTTTGCTCAGGAAGTTTCTCTGAGGCCCAGGAGGCAAAAGGGGGCACGGGAGGGCTGCATGCCCCCTCAAGCTCCATTTTTTGCCTTCCTAGGTCCCAGAGAAGTTCCTGGGAGCAAAACTCCCCCAGGAGGTTTCCCTGAGGCCCAGAAGACAAAGAAAATTGGGGTGTTGCAAAAAAGGGCATGCCCACCCAATCACATGGCCATATCCACCTAGCCATGCCCACAGAACAGGTTGTTAAAAATTTGAATCCCACCCCTGCCCAGCTGGCTTCATGCCTGAGGCAGAATAGAATTCATGGTCTCAGTATTGTTCTTTAACTCCTACACCAAACTTGTTTACTAATTCTTTATTTATTAAATGAATATGTCCACTGTCTTTCTAATTAGCTAAATTGAATTATTTCTACCAGCAAAGCCCATTGATAGGTCACTTGGGTAAGTTGGTCGGATCTTTCCATAATCTATCACCAAACTTTGACCTTTACTTTTATCATTGGGTAAGGTTAGAAAGGCAATGAATTAATTCAATGTTTTATGCTGAGTCAGGGATTAGCATTTAAATGCAAACATTTATGGTCGAGATGAAAAATATGGACTAAAATTTAAGTTGATTTAAACTTGGACTTCATTTTTGAAATCATTTTTAATAGCAGCACACAGGATGCATGGAAATTCACAACACATCCAAAACAGTTTCATGAAGAAAAAGTAATTTAATAAAACATAAGGAAAAAAAAAGAAAGAAAGCTCCTATTTAAGTTATGGCAATACAAGCACACAGATTCCTGACAGAGTGCCTTAAGATGCACGAAATGGGGAGAAATAACAAGCAAGCAAATAGTTCAACAGCGGAGAACTCTTTCCCAGTTCATCAAGACGTAAGAAATCATGAGCTACAGAAAGATTGGGTTGTTTTTTTAAAAAAAATTAAAACGAAGACTGCTCCAAGTGGTTGATATATTTACTGCGAAACAGGCCTTGTTTTCATTTTACTTGTTCTCATTTTAATTTTGAAAAAATAGAGCTGAAAAGGCTTACATGCACACATAAACACACACACATACAGAAGAGAAAGCAAACCAAGGTGAGGGGGGAGAAAGGTAATGAATCTTGCATCCTGAATGAAAGCTCCAGGATACTGGAGTGCTGTGCCATTTGCCCAGTGTTTGCATGGCTCTTTCCACAGAAAAAATAAGCAAAGCCAGACCCAGATGTCAATTAGTATTCTGAAGGTGTCCAAGACTCGGTGCTGACTTCTGCAGAGCCAAATTTTTAGAGCTGTCAGAGCTGGCTGGCTGATGACTAACAGCTGAATTGTCCGGTAGCTGGCTTGATTAAGCTGAGGAGTCCGCTCATTGAAAGCTCATTTGCTCTGGAGCAAGACAGATTGATTATGGAGGGGTGGAAAAAGGAATATTTTGTTTTTCCGCAAAAGGAGCAAAGAAAAACATCTTGGAGCAAATGGGGAATGATAAGTTCAAACACGCGGGGTCTTTCTTAATGGAGTTGAATTCCACAGCAAGACTTCTGTTTCTTTCCAACAGGTTTACTGCTACAGCCTTGTGTCAGAACATGATTTAAATGTAATAGCAATTGTTTGGCTTGCATCCTGAAAGGAACATGTGGTACCTTTTCTTTAAAAAAACAAACTTACTTTTATAAACTCAATTATATCAGGTTTTTTTTTTCTTCATTTGCTGAGCGTAACTGTGATTCTTATGGAGTACTTGGAACCAGGTTTCAGACATGCTTTAATTTTTAAAGTTTTGGATGGATTATTTCTTTTGAGTTGTTTTTAATGGATTGCTGTTTAATACAAGTCCAAACAAAACCATCTTGGGATTGTCACCAACACTCCTACTAGCTCAAAATGGGTATTAAATTACCAGAACCTTATTACCTAGCTGCTCTTTGGTTCAGTAATATTATATTTATACAGAGGTAAAGTGTAGAAGCCTTGAGAAATAGACCATATTAGTGCCATTTTCTATTGCAAACTGTGAAGGCAACAAGCAAGTCTTCTTTCTATTTACTCTTATAGATACTTATTGTACACAAAGTTTGCCACATAAATAAATATAATCAAGAAAATTAATTATCCTACCTCCAAACACCTACAATACTGTCACCAAAGCTTCAAACTATGGCTGAAATCGAGCATGACCATTAAACTGCTGTGAAGTGTAAACAAAGAAAACAAACCAAAAATTATTTAAGATTGTCGAATGTTTTCTTGACTCTAGTAGCAGAATTTTACTTTACTTCTAAAATGCTATTGGATTTTATAGGCCTCATATGTACAAAGTCAGAAAATGAATTAAAACTGAAAGAATCTAAGTTGTTTCTATACTCTTTGAAGAAGTAATGAAAATGTTGAGGGGGAAAAACTGTAAGTTCATTTGCAAAAGTGTGATTATGAAATAATACATTGTTTTTATGACTCCCCACTCATGGCAGAAAAAATGTGTGTGTGTGTTGCTGTTGTTGTTGTTTTGTAAATGCCAGAAGTACCAGTAGCTAGCATGCTCCTTTTTCTTCAGTGGGATGAGCTGCAAAGATCTTTAGCACCCTCTACAGACAGTCACTATTTTTTTTAAGGAGTAAAGTACTTTTTTTACCTTTCTGTCCTATAGTTTTGAAATCAGAATCCTTTAAGTGGGCTTTCATCAAGAACATTCATCACATGCTTTAATGGGCATATACTGTACCACTGTATGTATATATTTGTGTTCTCCTTATATAGCCAAATGAAAATACAGTCTGTGAAACAGAATAAATCACTATTATTCCCTTTCTAAGCCACCCACGCGACATGAGGTTTATCCTCCAGAGCCAGATACCAAGCATATTATGTATAGTTTTCTATTTCCATGAGCACTTAATCTGTTTCTCAGTGCTCAGCAGCCAGCCAGATTCAACTAGTTGTGCCTAAAACACAATTAAGGTGAAGTCTGATGAATATTATAAAAATAATTTGCATTAGATCACTGAAGTAAGAGGGTGTTAGATAAACACAGCCACTTTTGCTGTGTTTACCCATTGCAATCTTGAGTATTATAGCATTTAGAATTTTTATCCATCCCAATTTTCATATAAATAACACATAATTAACAGCTTCTGAATAATGCTAGCTAATAGGAAATATCCTATATGTAACCCCAAAGGTGCTTTTCCGACAGGTAACTGGATTTTCTTAAGAAGAAGGTCCATTTGCCTTTTGGAAAATCACCTTTGGGATAACCATGACTGGAATGGTTGAACATCTCCACAGACATCATAAAGGTAAATTTTCATACTGAATGTATGTTTGATACTTTTCTAAGCGAGAATCCATACATGTGTTTTACATGTTTATATTTTAGAAAAATCAATGCTTTGTGTAAGAAAAGGTAACTGTTTAGTAAATTCAAAGGTATCTAAACCAAACATTAAAACAGTTTCTTCTAACTTTCAAGCAATAATGTCACTCCCATGATGACAATCAATTAAAACATTTAATCTGCAGAAAAGAAAATATAATTATTGCAGATGTTAATTACCTAGCAATGTACTTTCAGTTGAGCTCAGGAACAGCAGAGATTGAAAGAACTGTCCTACTGGCTTTCATAAGATCAGATGAACCTGCACCAGGTAATTCTAAATGAAATACATAAGTAATTAAACAACTTTCAAAACCTCTGCATAACCTCAAAAGGGGTTAGGCACCAGGTTCAAATCCTGCCTTAGTCATGAAAGCCAGCAGGTGACTTTGGGCCAGTTACTCTCTCTCAGTCTGACCCATCTCACAGAGTGATTGTTGTGGGGATATTAGGAGGAACCATCTGGCTTTCCTGGAGCCTTCACCACTAGTCCAGATGCAATTCAAGCTACCGCTTTCTCCATTTTTTCCACATCTTAACCATGAACTGTCACTTTTGTCCTTAATAGCTTCCCAACATACTATACACCAGGAAAATGGGCATCTTTGAACTTCCGAAAAAGGGAACAGACTTTAATTATGGTTCTTTTTTAACCAATGGGACGGGTATAGAGCATGGCATGACACATTTGTTTGGATTCGTTTTTGCACTTCTCAGCATCATCTTCCTGCCACTCCTTGAATTCTGCATGACATTTGGAAGGATCAGACCAAGCCATTAGTTGTACCAGTGGTAGGATTCAAATTTTTTTACAATTGGTTCTGTGAGCATGGCTTGGTGGGCGTGGCAAGGAAAGGATACTGTAAAATCTCCATTCCCTCCCCATTCCTGGGGGAAGGATACTGCAAAGAAACAGTTCCATTCTCCTGTGCAGGGCAACAAAAGAAGACCCAGCTGATCAACTGGGACTCAGGAGGCAGAGAATAGATTGGTGGAGTGGTGGTATTCTTTCTGGAGTCATTTCCTGATCTGCATGCCTAGTATCCTGGCATCTTTGTACCCCATGACACAGGGGAAGGCTGGGCTGTACAGATGAAGGCAAGACAAAGAATAATGGATGGAAACTGAACAAGGAGAGATTCAACCTGGAAATAAGGAGAAATTTTTTGACAATGAGAGCAATCATTCAATGGAACAACTTGCTCTCAGAAGTTGTGGGAGCTTCATCACTGGAAGCTTTCAAGAAGACATTGGACTGCCATATGACAGAAATGATGTAGGATCTCCTGCTCAGGCAGGGGTGTTGAACTAGATGACTTACAAGGTCCCTTCCAACTTTGTTAATCTGATAAATCTGTAAGTTGCAAGTTCATGGAAGACAACCGGTGGTTCAGCTTATGGTGATGATGCTCCAGCAGATGCATTTGTATAATGGTAGGTCCAGGTTGTACCAATCTACTACTCAGCAGACAACAAACATATATCAGTGTCACTAATCTATAGTAGGGAAAGCAAAGGAGCTGCTGCTGTGCTGTGATACTTGGACAGCCTTGTAGCATGTCTCACTAGTTGTTTTCCACTAGCTTTTATAATTACAGTTCCCATTGCACAGGTACCTATTCCTAACCATTATAGCTCCAGAATGTCAACAGCAGGGCAGAGTTTGTGTTGTAAGGTCACAAGGGATGTCTTGTCATTTCCCTTCTCTTTGCTCTCCCCCCCCCCTTATAAATTGCTCCTTACCCCAGTGCATGGAAAAAACTAAATCAAGAATGAGGTCCTGCAGCACTACTGAACTATGACAGAGTCTTTGGTATTATTCCATTGATATTATATGTACACACTCACGTGTGTGTGTGTGTGTGTGTGTGAATAGATTTTAAAAAAAATAGAGGAAATATTCAGGGGAAGAAGACATACTGTAGTACAACTCTAGAAAACTATTATTTATCATTTATTCTGTTTTAATTCTTTCATTCCACCACTGTCCCAGATTTATTGTTTGATCACAACTAAAATTCATATACAGTGAATACTTGAATAAAATTTAATAAATTTACTGTAGCAAGTAACTTTTTTCCTGTAGTTACAAAATACAGTTTGTATTTAAGAAACAATAGTTTATTTAAAGAATAGGAAAAAAAAACAAGAACACTTAATGGTCATTTGTTCCCATTTCTGCTAATTTTATCATCTTTGCAGTCCATTCCTCTATTATGGGTATTTTATTATTTGTCAACTGTTGTATATATAATAATCTTGTTGCACTAACCATATATCAAATCAATCTTTCATAAATCTTCTCTAAATAATTGTTGATAAATCCTAGAAAGAAAACTTCTGGCTTCATTTTAGAATTTCCCTTTAAAATTATTTCAATATATGTATTTGTATATTTTTTTACTTTTTTGTGTGTGTTTTGTTTTTGTTTTTTCACAAGTCCATCATGCACTGTGAAATATCCATATTTTTCATATTTTCAACATTGACCTTTATACCACTTAGTTCATTTTTCTGGTGACATGTACCAAAGGTGCTTTATAAAACTTTGGTCTTACATTATGACACGGTGTGAATTTCAATCCCCCACATTCTCTCCCCTTGATACATTATAATCCAAATTCTTAGCCCATTTTATTGTGCAATCTTCTGAAATAGAAAAAGAACAAGTGAAAAATGTCAACAAAGTTTATACATTTTTGCAATCATATGTTCATCATTCGTACATAGCTCAGTTTCAAATTTCGTGTTAGGTTCTTCAATTCCAATTACCTTTTTATTTATATTAAATCTTTCTCTTAATTGTGCATATGAAAGCCATTGAAAATTACCATCTCCATAAGTCTCCACTAGTAAAGATAATCTCCAGATATGAAAATGGAGATTGTATCTTAACAACACCAAGAGGGCAATTGACTTCTCATTCCTATAAAACATAAATAAACGTCTCTAGAAAAAGTATGTGGGAAACTGCCCTGTTTGAAGTTAGACAACTCTCCACTTGGTCTCAAGTCTTTAACAGAGGTTCTTCAAAGTCTCTCGCAGAAAGTTTTCCCTTTCTACCTGAGACATATTTAATTAGAGATTCCAAAGTGGTGACTTTTCAGAATGCAAACTCAAGGTTCTTTTGGACCTGATCAACAATTTCCTCTTTGCATTTAACACCATTTTAAAAATGAAAAATCTGAGTTTAGTTCAATCTGATTTTATAAGAAAGCCACTAGTGATGACAACTACCTTTCATTCAAGGTACATTTCAGTTAGTATTTTTCATAGCTGTAATGTAATGTCATAGTTTTTGCAGAAGTAGATTTAAAAACAAAACAAAACATGCTTTTGTGGCGAAGACAGACAGATGCCTTCCTGCTTTAATTCCTGAGTGACCATAGCATGTTCTCTGACATTTCAACTTGATGTTTTAATTGGCTGATTTGAATAAAACTCAGACAGGTTATGTTGGTCCATTTTATTTTGTAGTCTTTCAACACAGCAGCCAAAAAAGAAAAAAAAAAGAAAAAGATGACAGTAGGACAAGGAGAAGCAGTGACTTTTCACCCTTCCAGTTTCCCAGAGTTTGTTTGGGTCTTGCATGCCTTGTTAATTTGAAAATTCATCCTATCCAGTCTAGAAATACTCTTCCAAAGTCAAATCCTCTCCTTCTGCTTCCCAAACAATCTGAGCAAAAAAAAAAAAAGTGATCTTTTAGGATTTCATTTTTAATTGATTAGTTTGAATGTCCTCCTTTGCATGTTGATATATTTATTATTTATTTGTCAAATTAAGATATGGCCTATCTTACTCTTAAGTATCAATTCTATGAACATTTGTAGTAGATCTTTTTACTCCATTAAAAGCATATTATTAATAGTCCTGCACTCAGCTATAGACCAGTCTATTTAGATCCTGTTGTTTGTTAAATATGTCTGTTAAAGTTAGCAAACCTAATCTTAATGATTCATTACAATTTCCACTCTCAGATATTTTGTTATGTTTTTATTATAAAGTTATAAGCCACCCACCTTACTCTGAAGATATTATATGCTACTTCATATGTCACAAGTAGAATATATGCTCTTGAGTTTGGCTTGACAGTTTGGAATTCTTCCTCTAAGTAAATTTCAGAGACTTGTTCAATGGCAAGTTGAATGATATTTTAAGATTTTAAGAGTTGAAAAGGATTTTGGAAAATATGAAACCCAACCTTTGCTCAATACATAACCTATGATGTTGTTTTAGGCATCGTGGACTTCTTTAACTTCATGTTAATAAAAACTCTGGGATGCTGTCACATCAGCAAGATCATTAGTCTCACTAAAACAGTTTCTGGCTACACTCAAAATTGCTAGGAAGAAGACTGGGTGATTGTTTTTAATTTTATTTAAACCAAATTGTTAACAGCATTTCTGCAGGTAAATTTATATAATCATTTATATAACCATATGAAGAAATTTCCTGACAGAACAATTAATCAGTGGAACAACTTTCCTCCAGAAGTTGTAGTCCTGCAACACTGGAAGTTTTTAAGAAGAGATTGGATAACCATTTGTCTGAAATGTTATAGGGTTTCTTGCTTGAGCAGGGGATTAAACTATAAAACCCCCAAGGTTCCTTCCAACTCTGTCATTCTGTCCTGTCCTGTCCTGTCCTATCCCATCCCATCCCATTCTATCCTATCCTATCCTATTCTACTCTATTCTATTTTTAAGTGAGAAATAATAGCAGAGGGCAACAAATCCCTTCCATTTTTACATGGTGAGCTCATTTTATAAATCCACTTCTATGTTTGAACAGAAATGCTAACCACAGAAGAGGCTCTGTGGATGGATTAATTTCAAATACCTACACCTCTGCTTTACCACAAAAAGACAAATTTATAAATTCAGAAATAGTTTAAGCCAATCCATTCATCCAGAGGAAGAATTTGGAAAAAAAGAACAACATGTTGTGAATTTGACTGGTTTTTGGTCCATAACCAAAAACATCTTGTTCTTTAATAATTCATTAATATAAGCTTTCCAACATAACACTGAAGTATTGAGGCTGCATCTTTCAGGATCTCTAGTCAATTTGATAATTACAGTCTGAAAACAACTGAAAAATGAAATTGGAGAGGCTGCATTCGTATACCTAAGGAGGTTCTGGATAAATTTTAACTGATTTGGATTGCAAACCTGTATATGAAATCAACTTAAAATTAAACCCCATTGTTCTGAATAAGGCTTCCTAAAACACCAACAAACACATGTTAAATCCAAAACCCTTTTATTTCAGTTCAACAACTGTGAATTATCATAATTCACAGTCTGAGTCTCAATCAGTCCCATGGAAGTCTGCCAAAGTTCTTCAGGAGAAGTCTGATAAGAACGCACCTTTATTTTACTTGAAGTGCTGCCAACGACTAAAGTAATTAGTAATTAGTCTTTCAAAACCAAACAGAGCACAAATTCATCATGGAGCTTTCAGGTTCCAAACCAAACAGAGCAAACAATGTTGCTTCTTGCAAAGGTTCCTGTCCCTTTGCACTTCCTTTATATCTTATGGAAGGGGCAATCCTCTCCAGAGTTGCCCCTTTTGTCTTAACTGCTCTTGCCTTCTAGCAGCTCTGTGTACACATGCACTTGAAACAGGCTCCCCTTGTTCCTCTGCCTCACTGCTGTCAGATTCTGGAGCCTCCAGAGTCAGCACATAACTCCCAGATGGCCCTGGCCCCATCTCTATATCAGACACAGGACCATCGACCGAGTCCTCCCCAGACTCCCAGAGTTGCCCATGCTCTTTCCCACTGTCCCATTCTGCTGCCTTCTTCGCAGGCTGCCAGTGGACCACAACACCCATTGAACTCTATTATAGTAAAGTCCCATTACTTCTGCATTAGAATCAATTGGATTGTACTGTACTTTTATTTAATTATAGTATTTTCACATTATTTTATTTTCTTGAAATGGTTCATAATTTCCTATGGTATGAATGTGTGTCCATGCACAGGTGCATGTGTATTCATTTTCATATGTATGTATGAATATATCGTAGGTCTCTCTAAAGTGGGAAGTAGAGCAGGGGTGGGCTTCAAAAATTTTAGCAACTGGTCCTCTGCCCAGTTGTTGGGTGGGCATGGCCATGGTGGGCATGGCCTAGTTGGCCTCCTGCACCAGGGGGCGTTTTCACCCTCTCCAGGCTCTGGAAACTTTCCTTGAGCCTCTGGGAGAGCAAGAACCACCTCCTGGGGCTCTGGAGACCCTCTGGAGGCTGAAAAATGCCCATTTCTGGAGCCTCCAGGAGGCCCATTTTTGACCCTCCCTGAGCCTCATAGGCTGCATGGGGACTTCTAGGAGGGGGGGCCAGGAGGGCTATCCAGGGGTGGGATTTACCGGTTCATCAAACCGGTAATTAAAAATGATAAAATTAGCTACCGGTTCACCTAAACCAGGGAGAACCAGTAGCAGCCAATCCCTGAAGTAGAGGATACTGCCTTTCCTGCTTTGTATTGTAATACTTCTTTCTGAAGGTTCAACAACAGACATCTTGAAAAAGATTAGGTTTGCTTCTCTGCTATAATGAATAATTCCTTCAGAAATTTCACAATCTTATTTGTTGCTTTTTATGTTGATGTAGGTGCTCTTAGTAAGTACTCTGTTATATCATCCTGAAGGGAAAAATTAACCGGCTAACTGAGGACCAGATAGTTGAATTACATTGTGAACTGAAATAGATTCTTCCCTCTTGTTTTCCTTCCTCCTTCTCTCCCTCCCTCCCTTTTTGTCTCACCCCTACAGACACATAAACATATATTTTCAACACATTCCATCACAATGATTATTATGCCCAGCCTGCTTCTAAGGTAGAGCTTCTGTGCACAGCTAACACACACTAAAGATATGCCAGCATATGTGTTCTATGATAGCCATATTCAGGAGTGGGCTTCAAAAATTTCAGCAACGGGTTCTCTGCCCAGTTGCTGGGTGGACATGGCCATGGCAGGCCATAGTTGGCCTCCTGCACCATGGGGGGGGGGATTTTTGCTTTCCCCAGACTTGGGAGGAGCAGGGTGGGAGGGCCCAGCCAGGGGTGGGAACTGGCAGTTAGCCAAACCAGCCATAACATTAGCAATGGGTCTGCCCGAACTTGGGCAAACCTATAGCAGCCCACCCTTGGCCATATTCCAAGATACATTTGGCTCCTTACAAAGCACAGGAATTATGGGTGCTATTTAAAATTGCATTCAGCAATTTCCAAGTTGCTACTTGGATCTGTAATTAAGTTACAGATATTCATCATGTTTAATTTCTCAGGGATTCCTAGAATGAGGGATCAATATCATCACCCTATGATCACCCTTTGGGGCATTCTGAAGAAAACTCAGAGTAGAAGTCCAATCTGGTCAAACTTTCCTGGCAGAAATAACAACTTTTAAAATATCTGAGTATAAGAGAAAGTAGAACCAAAGTCTGGTTCCATCAATTATACTGTTTGTTGAATAAGCCACAGTGGCTAGATTTTTACAAGACACTGAGCAATAAAGCAGGACTTAACAAAGTATAGTATTACATTGGTGTTAGCTGTAGTGTGTAATATTTTGGGTTGTTTTGTTGAATGCGCAAAATATCCTTCTTCCTTGTTCTGACCAAGGCTTCCTAGACCGTAATTACGCACATGCTTATTTTAAAAACAAATCTTATTGAATTGAAATACTGGGAATTGTTTTCATTCCTAGCCCATAATGAATCTCAAACAGTCCCTCAAGATAAGCACCTGTTGAGGTAATTTCCCATTAGGACAATGAGCGCATACAGGGTGAGAGTAGGGAAGAATAACACACAGCACACAGATACACTATACAGTAAATGTAAGTTTTTACTTCCAATAAACGTTTAAGCACAGTCCAAACAAGCAGTCCAAGTCATTCACAGATAAGGCAGTCAGTGTTCAGTTCAGGGATAATCCAAATATCAAAGTCCAGTATCAAAAAACCAGTTCAGTAACAGACTTACATCAATGATCAGTAACAGTCATTAGGTGGAACAGCAACTCTCTCCAACAGAAGGAAACAGAGACTCACTGAAACTGATACTAAACAACCCAGGTTTCTGTCTCCATCTTATGGCCATTTGCAGAACCACACCTAATTACAGTTTTAGTATTCTCTTAAAGATACAGTATTAAAATGTCTATCCTGGTTTATATATTTCCAACCCAAATAATCGTTAGATGACTTACATTCCCAACAGCACCCACCTTTCTTTTCTGTGAAGTGCTGCCAATAACAGAAGTGTCAAATGAATTAGGAAAAAAAAAAACCACTGAAGTACAAAGAGCTTCAAGAATGAATCTGAACTGAACAAATTACTTTGCTTCCTGCAAAGGTTTCATCATCTTTGCCTATCCTTTATACCTTATGGGAGGGGCAATCATCTCCCAACCTTAGACCTGAGTCGCCCCTTTTATTTCAGTTGCTCTCGCCTTTTAGCAGCTCTGTGCACACAGGCACAGGGAACAGGCTCCCCTGGGTCCTCTGCCTTGCTGCTGCCAGACTCCGAAGGCTCCGGAGTCAGCACCTCCCTCTCAGATGGTCCTGGCCTCATCCCTGCATCAGACACAGGACCATCATCTAAGTCCTCTCCAGACTTCTGGATTGATCCCTGTTCTTCCCCACTGTCCAATTCTGCTGCCATTTGCACAGACTGCCAGCGAACTACAACACTCCTTACCAAAGGTCTACAAGAGGGACATAATGTCTACTAGGGACATTATGACAAACACCTGCACTTGACCATGTCTTGTGATGCCACCAAGGACCAGGAAGAAAAAAAAACCTTAATTCGACCTCTGGTGTGAGAAAATTTCTGCCTATGCATCCTATGACTCTTCCTTTCAGGGAGATTTATGCATGTAGGTCTTCCAGCTTTGCTCAACCCAGATTATTATTGTGATGCAATGCAAATCTCCAGAGTCTGGTTTCTTTAGACACAAAATTAATTGGTAAAATACCACAGCTAAATGATCCTCCATGCCTGCAGAGGTTAAACGGGTCATCCTGGTGCAGTCTCCAAGGCTATTTTCCAGGGACTTTACTTCCGACACTCCTAAATGAAAAATGATGATGTGAAGATCTCTTATTTATTTTGGAGGGGACTGGGAGTTGATTTTTTTTTTCTAATCAGAGCAAATATTATGTTTGCTCAGTACTTCTTAAAAGGCCTCTTTTAAAACCTGGATTGTGTGCAGGAGGAGGAAGAAAGAGAAGGAGCCCGAGGCAAACTCTAAACAATCAAGAGAGCACTTTTGATACTTGGACTGACATTTGGCCACAATCCTAAGCATCTGCCGGGGAATAATTTATTGAATGCTGTGAAATAAACGTTCGTGTACAGCCACATAAAATTGCATCGATTAAAAAGTTCATATGCCTTTCTAGAGTTCTGCTTCCATCCTGAACAGGAAAAGGTTCATCTTTCACTGCTCTAAAAGTGTCAAGTTCAATTTAATCAAGAGAAACCATTGTTATCAACTCCAGAAAATTATTGGGTTATGGGTCTCCTCTATGGCAACCCGCAACCAACTTGTTATTTATCATTTCACTTCATAAAAATGCATACAAAAAGCTATGTTTGGGACAAGATTTATTGCTCATATCAGGAGCTCATATGGTCAGTCAAGTTCATCCAGCAAAGAAAAAAACTTAAAAGTTAAATTCATACTAAGTATTACATATTGCCCCTCTGCCTGTCTGTCTGTCTGTCTTCCCCCCCGTCTGTCTGACTATCATTGTCTGTCTATCTGTCTATCTACCATCTATCTCTATTTCTATCTCTGTCTTTGCCTAGGTCTGTCTCATGTATACGCTCTTCTTTTCTGACACACAAGCTGTCATATAGCATTTAAAGAGATGGCTTTGTAAAGAGTAAGGTGGCAAATGATGAATCATGTTGGAAGCAAATTTGACTATTTTTAAAATCTTTTTAGAATTTTGATGAATATACAGCTATGTTTAGAAAAGAAAATTTGCTTTTCCAGCAGCCCTATAATATTTTACCAGCATCCAAAGCAAAGTTTGTATTCAGCAGGTTCTGACCAGTTCTGGAGAACTGGTAGTGGAAATTTTGAGTAGTTCGGAGAACCGGCCAATACCACCTTTGACTGGAGAATTTACAATATCCTTCCCCTGCCACACCCACCAAGCCACGCCCACCAAGCCATGCCTACAGAACCGGTAGTAAAAAAAATTGAATCCCACCATAGATCAAAAGGATTCAGTATCCTGAAGGAAAAGTTTCAGTCCTTTTCCAGAACTTTCCAAAATAATAGAACTTTTTGCTGTAACAGAATTTGAGACATTAGAAAATTAGTTGGCAGGGGCCTGATATAGTTCCTACCAGTCCAGTCCACCTGGCCTGTGCCGTCTTGTACAAGACCATTCCTTTTCCCTGTTCATAATTGATTGAAATGTTGCATTTTTCCTCTCAAGGGACAATGGGCAAATATGCCGGAAATAGAATTGTATATTTTTCTGAATGGAAGACAGATTGTGTTGGAACTGAGGTTTCTGTTCCTAAAACCTTGCTTTCTCAGGCCATCTACCTTTTGGTTGAAGAGGATTATGGAATCTGTAGCTTGAAATCTACCCTCACTATAAAGACAGTTATTCCTGGTCCTCCTTTTATTTGAAGAAAACATTTTTATATAAACTATTACTTTAAAAAAGATTAATGATGATTTTATGTCTGCATAGATTGGTGTATACACCAGACATGTTTAATTTTTAATTTTTAGCCTAGATTTTAATTTATATTGTACAATCTATTAAATTTTGCATGTTAACAACTATTAAGCTATGCCAAATATTTAGCTGAATAGAAACATATAAATCAAATGGATAAACACATAAAATATTCCTTGATATTCCCTCTTCTAGAATCTCCTCCACTGAAACTATTTATATTTCTGGAGTCTACATTCCAAACCTACAGGGCAACCTAGTAATTCCCTGCCAATCAACAGTGGCTACAGAAATAAAAGCTAACCATGAAGCCCATAACCCTCTTACAATGCATCTGTACATATTGTATTCTTTCTTGGCACACTAAAAGGGGTCAGTTTCATGGCAGTTCCCTATTAACTTGGTCTCTCCTCTTGACACAGTCTAATCCATTCCTGCCAAATACATAGAATTAAGCAGACCACCCAACCCTTTAATATAGATACAGATATATATGGACGTTCTTCAATAATTATTTTTAAATTTTCATGTTTGATCTAAAAAGACCAGCACTTTCACATGTCACTTTCCAATTAATTATTATTGTTATGGAACTTTTATAAAGGCATCTGTGTAGCATTTTCTCATGTTCCTGATAGGTTCAGCAAACAATATACAGCGAGAAAGATGTCCATAAAAGCAATAACTACTAGAAGATTGTCTCAGGTTGTGATATATTATAAATCACACCACATGAGGTCTGCCTTGTTGCTATGCTAAAACTAGGATGGAAGTCAAGCTGAACTAAACACATGGCATTATTAGCAACCATGAAGCCAGACATGGCTGTCTGCATAGTAACTATTTTGCATTTCATTGTTTGGGCAGGAAAGTTATTAATATTGTTAATCCTGCAGAAAATGAGAAAAAAGTTTGAAGGCCCACAGAATATCTCATCTATGGGCTGGCTTATTCTACTTCCATTGACTGTAGAAAAAAGATACTGAACATAATATGAACGATCAAACATAATAAGCCAAACAAACAAAACAAAAAATCTGAAACCATAGAGTAGAAAAAAGTCAGTTGATGTTAATCTCAGGTACATGAATGTGCTGGAAAAGTCTGGAAACAATCTGAATGACAACTATAGATATTGTTACATCTGCAATTATCCTGCTACAAAGGATATAATGGAGAAAGATAGAATTTCTTTCAAACTACCAGGTTTAAAATTAACAGGAACTTGTATATTTGACTATGATTTGGGGGAAACTGATTTAAATTCTGAGGAACTTGTACAGCTTTTTCCTGTGTAGCAATAGCTGCCAACTTGTGTCCTCTGTATAATTGGATTTCAACTTATTGATTGCCCAGACATCATAGATATTACTTTTTATCTTAAGTAGGTTTTTGGACATGGACTATAATAAGGGAAGGTGCTGAAAGTTTTCTTTTAGGATTAATCGAAAATTATTAAGAAAAAATCATAGAAGAGTATTTCAGTATATGATTCCTATGATGAGATTACTCTGTGCCCAGACGTGGAAAAATTCAACACTACCCATTCTGGAGGAATGGTTGGTGAAATTATCAGATTTTGTTGAAATGGATGAATTGATTTTTTTGATTAGAGAAAACATACTTTCTTCCACATATTGGTGACTAGGACATCTTAGGAACCTTTTATGTAAACATGAAAAAAAATGAACTTGTGACTTACAGTTTTGAAGATTTGACATGATAGATTAAAGAAAGAAGAGTAATATGAAGTAATGTTAGAGAGAGAAGTTAACATATATTTGTATTTATAACTATTGTGAGTAATATCAGAAGCCACTTTTTAATATTTTTTCTTTTCTATTTTTTCTTCACCTTTTTTCTTGCACCTTTTTTTCATTTCTTTAATTTCTTTCTTTATCTTTTTCTTTCCTTACTTTATATTAGTTGATGTTAGCTTTTATCTTCTTATTTAAATGTTTTAATAAAGTTAATATACCAAATTTTCAATAAAAATTATATACCAAAATGGAGAGACCATAGTAAAGGAAAGATTGACTTCTGCACAGTGTCTGTTCAGAAACTGCTATTAGTAAAGTAAAAAAAGTCTATTAAGGTGCATCAGCCATACTTCATCTCTTCATCATCATCATCATGTAGTACAGGTAGTCCTCAACTTACAACTATTCATTTAGTGACTAATTAAAATTACAATAGTACTGAACAAAATGACTTATGATTGTTCTTCACACTTACAACCATTGCAACATCCCCCTTCAGATGTTTGGCAATTGATTCATATTTATGACAGTTGCAGTGTCCTGGGGTTATGTGATCACATTTTGCGACTTCTGACAAACAAAGTCAACGGGGAAATCAGATTCACAAACATATTCCTAATTAAAGGGCCTGTCACATAGGCCGACAGATGCAAAACGTTTGTAAAAAGGACACAGTGGATGAGAAAATGTTCCATCCATTGTTATCCAATCTCAAAAGTGCCCCGAATTTGCATAAGCAGAGCGGACAACAATGGAAAGGAACGGACGGGGAGAGGATGTAGCCAGGATGTAAAGCGGATGCTTCACGGAAGCCTAGTGGATGGAAGCGGATAGAAGCGGATGGCACATCTACAGGGCTTCCAGGGGAGCACAGCGAAGCGGACGTGCAACGAAAGGAGCGGATGCAGAGCGGATGCCTAGCGGATGAAGCGGATGCAGAGCGGAAGCCTAGCAGATGCCTAGCGGATGCAAAGCATTCACTGCGCATGCGGGGAGGATGCATTGCATCATCCCCTTGGACATAAAAGGATGCAGCTCGCAAGCAGGTCACCATTCAGAGGAAAGACCTGCTGCCAGACACAGCTCCAGCCAGCTAATAACCATGGGGAAGAAGAGGAAGCCCGTGCCACCTGCTGCCAGCCCTGCCAAGAAGGACAGGGCCACCACCCCACCCCCTGGCCCTGACTCTGCTTCTGCTGGGGCTTCTGCTGGTCGGGCTGACTCTTCTGGTGCTGGAGCTTCTGCTGGCACTGCTCCTGGTGCTGGGCTTTCTGCTGGTGCTTACTCTGCTGGCACTGCTCCTGGTGCTGGGCCTTCTGCTGGTGCTTACTCTGCTGGCGCTGCTCCTGGTGCTGGGGCTTCTGCTGGGGCTTACTATGCTGGCATTGCTCCTGGTGCTGGGGCTTTTGCTGGTGCTTACTCTGCTGGCACTGCTCCTGGTCCTACTGGTCCTGCTGGTCCTGCTGGTGCTCCTGGTCTTGCTGGTACTCCTGGTCTTGCTGGTGCTCCTGGTCCTGCTGGTGCTGCTGGTCCTGCTGGTGCTGCTGGTGCTTACTCTGCTGCTGCTGATTCTGGACCTGCTGGTGCTGCTGGTGCTGCTGGTGCTGCTGGTGCTGCTGGTCCTGCTGGTCCTGCTTTTGCTGCTACTGTTGTTGCTGCTGCTGGTGGTGGTGGTGGTGTGGTGGAGCAGACCCTACAAACTGAAGCCCCTCTGATGAGGGCCCAGATGGCCCTGCCAGAGGGAGGAAGAGGCATACAAGTGAACAGGAGAGGAGGCAATACTCCATCGAAGAGGAACATGAGGATGAGATGCTGGAATGGCTGAGGGAGAACGAGTATCCATGGTGGAAGGGACACAGGCTCTATCAAAACACCAAAAGGAAGCAGGCTGCTTGGAGAGAGAAGGCAGAGAGCCTGGGCTACACTTCGGAGGTCCTCCTTGGCTGGTGGAAGCACATGCACACCTGGTAGGGAAAGCTGCACCTCAAGAAATCTGGCCAGGCCACGGTCAAGCTGACGGACAGAGAGACCTACGTGATGGCCAAGTGCAGCTTCTTGGAGGGTGAGATCCGCCACCGAGGAGCAGCCCCTCTGACAACCCTCTCTCTCAGGCAGCCCGCAGAGAGCCAGTCCTCTTCTGGCCAAGAGTCAGCTCTTGTGTCCAGGCAGGTATCTGTGGAGCGTCCCACGATGGAGACCCCCCGACAGCTGCACTCCCCGTGGCAGAGCACGTAGAGGACCCCCTGACGCAGTGGGAGCAAGGAGAGGGCACTTCTACCAGAGACCAACCCACATCCACCCCCAGCTGCACCTCCACAAAAAGCAGGCAGAGAGCCAGACTGGAGGGGCAGAGCCACACTGTCCTGCTGGAGATCAGGGACCCCATCAGAAGCAGCGTAGATCTCCTCTCTCAGCTGGTACACACTGACATACCATCCTCCAACCGCAAACCCTTCCTCACCTACGTCAACCAGACCCTCCTGGATATGTCCGAATCACAGTACTAGGTGATAAAAGACAGGATCACCAATCTTCTTCACAACCCTCAAGACCCAGCTGAACCTGCTCCCACGCAGTCCAGGCCTGCTCCTCCACCCCAGGTGATGTCACTGCCCTTCCAAGGTTTTCCACAGGCCCTCACCTACCAAGGCTATGGCTACCAGGAGCTCCAGCAGCACAGGCAGCCCCTTCCAGTCCAGGCACAGGTACATCGTACGCCACCGATGCCACCGACGCCACCGATGCCACCCACACCACAGATGCCACCCATGCCACAGATGCCACCCACACCACAGATGCCACCCATAACACAGATGCCACCCACACCTCACCTCGCTCACCTGCAGACCAGACATCCCCACTACACTCCTCCTTCCTCCATCCTACAGCCAAGCCCGGCCTCAGAACATCTGTCATCGGTCTTGGGACTGACACCCCATGTCCTGGAGGAAGGGGCTTTCAACATCAGCTCTGAGAGCTTCCTCCATACACCATCCCCAATGGCACCTCAGACCAGCACTCCAGCAGCAGCCACTTCCACAGCACCTGGACCCTTCACCCCTGAGATTGGGCATACCTCTGAGTGATCAAGAAGAGACTGGGTGGCAACCTGTTGACTTTATTTTTGCTTTGGACACTTGTCTTGGGTCATTTTCTTTTCAGTTTGTTATTAATAAAGATTATCTTTGCTTCACACACTTGCTTCAGTTCTTTTGGTCAATAAAGTCTTGGTGGAAACTTTTAGAAATGGTTTAAGCCTTTGCATGCTTGTGGGATGGGTTAAGATAGCAGTGGGATGGGCAGGGATACCTTTGGGATGGGTAATACCTGTGGGATGGGCAGGGATACTTGTTGGATGGGTAATAGCTGTGGGATGGGTTAGGATACCTGTGGGATGGGTAATAGCTGTGGGATAGATAAACCTCCAGTGCAAGCATAGTGGGACTGTATGGTCCACCCTCCCAGGTGCCACACCTTTGGCCCTTTATTATCAATAACAATTTAATCATTGATCCACACATTTCAACATAAACACAACTCTTTATTAAATGCCCTGTTCATTGTAGGGCCACTACATGGCAGAATCTCATCCGTGTGATGAGACAGGCTGAAGGAAGCATCCCTTAAGCATCTACCATCCTGTCTTGCCAGTCCACTGCTCCAGCTGGTGAGTTGCACCAGTGTTTCAGGAGTTGTGCTGCTTCTTCCCTTCATGTGAAGCTCTGTTGGGGCCTTGCACACCCACAGTCTATCAGGTTTTGCCCTTGCCTCCATTCACCAGGCTCCATGTCCCCATTCCCTTGTTGGAAGTCCACAAGCCTGTTCTGCAACACTGGGTAGTGGGTGCGCATGAGATTGTGCAGGATGCAGCAAGCTTCCACGATGTTCCTCACGGTCTGTAGGGTGATGCTGCATGGTGGTGAGAAGTACCTGGAACCTCTCTTCACGGGTGAGGCATCTGGAAGTGTAGGGCTTCATGAGGTAGGTTCTGAGGGAGAAGGCCTCATCCTCCACAATGAAGTAGGGCACATCTTGTGTGTCATTGAGCAGGGGGTCTGGATCTGGGAAGCCCATGATGAGGTTCCATTCCAGCCCATCCTTGAGGTGACTGGCGTTGTATACCTGGGCATCTGAAGATGACCCGTTGCCTGAAGCATCGATGTACATGAACTTGTAGTCAGCATCGACCATGGCGAAGAGGATGATGCTGAAGAAGCCCTTGTAGTTGTGATAAGTGGACCCGGAGTTGGCTGGCGCTTTGCAGGCCACGTGCTTGCCATCGATGGCTCCAACGGTGTGTGGGAAGTTCCACCTCTGATACCACTGCTCTGCAACTTTCTTCCATCCTTCTTCAGTGGAAGGGCACTGGAGGAGCTCCTCCTTGTATTCTTCGATGATGGCCTGCACCACTTCTCTGACCACAATGCTGATGGTGTTGTGTGGCACCCTCCAGCCGTACTGCATGCTGCTGTAGGTGGTCCCTGAGGCCAGGTGGTGCAGAGTGAGTGCCACCTTGAGCCCAGGGTCCAGGTTGGGCTGGAAGTTGATGTTTGCCTTGGTCAACCTGGGTGTCAGCCGCTGCACAATTTCGTCAAACATGGCTGGAGGCATCCTCATGAAGTTTTGGAATGCCCGAGTGTCTTCGTTCCTGAGCTCCACCATCAGATTGTTGTACAGTCCGTCCTCTGTTCTTCTGGCAAACCATCTTTGTACCCAGACGCTTCTTGGCTGCCCCTTTTTCTTCCCATAGTAAAGTTCACAGAGCCTGTAGATGGCTTTGCACTGTTGCAGAAGGATGTTGGCTGCCAAAAGGACTGTGTTACGATCCATGGTGGAGATGACTGGATGCTGTGGAAAAGGAAGAGCCAGATGAAGGCTGAAGAGGTCTGCACAGCAGGGCTGCTGGACTGAAAGTGAGATCCGGGTGAGTTCCTCCCCCTTTTTATAGGAAATATAGGTTTTCCGCTAGGTTTCCTTTTGTATCCTCTAGGCATCCTGCAGACATCCTAGATATCCGAGATACATCCCCGATGCGAACGTTTTTTCCATTTTAATACTTTGTATGCGAGCTGCATCCGCTTTCATCCTTTCTCCGTCCATGCTACTAATGCTGCATGTCCGTTCCACGTCCATTTTGCTTCCTCCCTGTGTCCGTTTTTCGCTTGAACGGATGCAAGTTGCGCAGATGTGCAGTGGATGCCTAGCGGATATAGCAGACGTGTAACGGATGACGACGGACGTTTAACGGATGTTCCCTGTATGCGTCGCGGATGTCTAACGGACGTGTTGGATACATTTTCCGATCAAAAAGTTTTGTGCAACTCAAAACTTTTTGATCAGATGAAATGTCAGTAGACGGATGCTGGATGGATAGAGAGGATGAAAAACGGACGCAGTGAGTACAGAATGGAAGCATCGCGTTAACCAACGGATGGCAAGTGTTTCTCTCCGTTTTACATCCTCTTTGCATCCGTTGATGCTGTGTGACAGGGGCTTTAATAACTGCAGTGATTCACTTAACTGTGGCAAGAAAGGTCGCAAAACTTTCTTTCTTAGCCACATAAATATTCAGCTCCATTGTGGTCATAAATTGAGGACTACCTGTAATCTCCATATTGTGCCTTGTTCCACAAAGCACTGTTATAACAAATTATTAATTCATGGAAAACAGCCAAGAAGTAAATTGCATTGCATCCAGTGTTTGATATGGAAGAGTGAAACCCACAATCTTATGCAGGCTACAGTAGGCTAGATCAGTGGTGGTGAATGTTTTTGGCACTGAGTGCCAAAATGGGAGTGTGTACGCCAGAAACCGGAAGAGTAGCTCCTCAGCGCATATGTGTGGGAGCACCAGAAACTGGAAACTTCTCGGCATGCACATGCCACCTGGTCTTCCAATTTCTAATGCACATGCACATGTGAAGACCAACTGGCCAGTGCACATGCGCATGCTGGAGCCCAGAAGAGCAACAGGCAACAGCTGGTGTTCCTGGAGAGATGGCTCTGTATGCCACTTCTGCCACATGTGTCATAGGTTTTCCATTATGGGGCTAGATAGTCAAGTGACCTGTACAATAGCCAGATGCAAAAGAGGATCTCAAGCATCTTCAGAAGAAGGATTCAAATTAGAGCTGAGGAAACTACAATTTGTCAGAAGTATTAAAAATCCAGAACTCTTGACTTCATTTCTATCTGCCCAGTTGACTGTCCATGTAGTATTTGATTTCAGAATAAGATTGCCTAGTATTTACTTGCTCCACAATAAAAGTCACAAGTACTGAATCTATGTGGTTTATAGAGTCAACCTATTGCCCCCAACAATCTTGGTCCTCATTTTACCCACCTTGGAATGATGGAAAGCTGAGTAGATCTTGAGCCTGGTGAGACTTGAACTGCTGAACTGCTGGCAGCTGGCAATCAGCAGAAGTAGCCTGCAGCATTGCAATACTGCATATATATCTAGAATGGCTTTCTGTAACCATTAGGACATGCCAAATTGACCTTAACATGTGAATTAAGATAGCAGTAGTCCAATTCATCCAGACAGCAACAGATTGGGGAAAGTTTATTCTACTACAAAAAGAATCATCTGAATCTATTGTTTGGGTGGGCCCAAAAATGTCTGGAATGCATTAATGTCCAACATTCCACTGAATTAAAAAATTAATTCTCCTGTACAAATGTGGGTAAACCAAGAACAGCTGAAAGTTAATCAAGCACTTATCCTTCCTGATCCTTCTAATCGTAGCCAGCTGCTACATAAAATTCAGGAGATGCAATAACCTGAGGCCAATTTCATAAGGTCAAGGAGAAAGGAAGAAGGCAGAAAACCAGAAAGGGCCCTCACCTTCCCAAAGGCAGAAAAGAGTTAATAAAAGAAAAGTTGATGCTTTCCATCAAGAATGGGTTATAAAAACTTTGAAGCTTCCCAAATGCATCTGTTCTCATTTCCCTCAGCTGTCAGTTGCAGTAATGCATGTATTTCATATTAAAACATTTGTTTCTACATGTAATACAATTCCCTTTTCCTAAAGAACATATCAGGTCACTGCAACCATCTCTACTGCATATATGTCTTTAATATTTTTAATCTCCTGCATTCCCAGTGTCCCAACATCATTTTTAAAAAAGCACATCATGGTGCCAGTGGCATTTACATTGGCGGAAGAAACCCATCTCTTATTACTTCTCATAATGCCCATAATTATTTGCTCATGTCATTGTCTTTCTAGAAAAATGTTGCTTTCCTGAGCAATTCACTATTTCTATATATGTTGAAACTGGAACATTAGCAAAGAGGGTGCTTCTTTTCCACCCTCACCCCTTAACGTTTGTTTTGCTGTGAAATCTGCTGAGGAATTCTCGGTGTAGAGTAAATGTGATAGTCCTAGGTTGTGGAAATAATGTTCTAGTACAGTGAACAATTTTATTCAGTTTTTATTTTTATTTTATTTTAGAAAATTTATTAATTATTGCACAAATCAGACTAAAAATAAATTCTCTCTGTATGTGTGTAAGAAAGGGGGGATGAGAGAGAGGGGGAATGAGAGAATGAGAGAAAGAGAGAAAGGGAATATGAGAGAAAGAGAGGGAGGGAGTGGGGAGGGAGGGAGGGAGGGAGGGAGAGGGAGGGAGGGAGGGAGGGAGGGGGAGAGAGAGAGAGAGAGAGAGAGAGAGAGAGAGAGAGAGAGAGAGAGAGAGAGAGAGAGAGAGAAACACAAAAGCAATGTTTCTTATTTAAAATTCCTGAACATTTATTTAGACACTCAGTTAGAATGCCCTTGTCATATCCCAACTGCATTGGTTGCTGCAGGTAAATGATGGTTCATTCCATTCCTTTCTTTAAAAATAAGAATTTGGGAAAATCTACACATTTCTTAAACAAGGTAAGGGGGAAATATTTAGTGACTTGTCTTATCATAGCAAAGAACAGCTTATACAAGGTGTGGAAATGATGAATGGGGAAAATGTATGCATTATTAAAACAATGATAGCAATTATGAAAACAATGAATTATTCGCTTTGGCTGAGCTTGTCTGGCATTAAAAGCTAATCCAGGGGAGAGCTAGTTTATGCCTGTGCCTATGAGCCAGCTGAGATCAGCTCAAAGGACTTTTTATCTTTCAACATTTCTAATTCATTCAGGAATTAGCTTTGGCACAGGAAGGTACCAAATACCTTTGAATATAGCAAGGTATGCGATGTTTGGACAAAAACTGAATTTCAGTCTACTCATTTGTATCCACATACATTGGTGTTGTTGTTTATTAAGTCATGTCTGACTTTTTGCAAACTCATGGAACACAGCACGCCAAGTCCCTTGTCCTTCACCATCTCCTGGGTTTGTCCAAATTCATATTCATTACTTTGCTGACACTATCTAATCATCTCATTCTCTGCCATCTCCTTCTCCTATTGCCTTCAATTCTTCCCAGCATCAAGGTCTTTTCCAATCAGTCCTTTCTTCTCATTTGGTGGCAACGGCATTCATCCTTTAGGTCAACTGATTAGACTTCCTTGCGGTCCAAGGGAAGCTCAAGACTTTTCTCCAAGTTCAAAAGGATCAATTCTTTGCTTCTCACTTTGTCAAACTCTCACAACAAAACAGCAAAAAGAGGAATTGTGAGTCTCCATGTTCCAAACTTATTTGCATTGGTTCAGTCTGCCCAATTTCTGTGGGAGGACCAAATGAGCTGAAAAGATTGATTTTGAGCAAGGAGAATTGGACCAAGCACGGTGTTTTGTTTTGTTTTTTAAAGCTACAGGAATGGGTTGTGTTTGTCTCCAGAAACTTCCTGAATAGCAGTCGGCCAAATAGGACCGCAGCCTCAGCACCCCATACATCAAATATCCTGGGAACTGCGTGGTGGTACTCAAGCAAGAAAAAATAGCTTTCCCTGTGAGATGGCCTGGCAAAAGGATATTGCACAATTAGTTATTCACTGCACAGATTGTCATGCAGTGAAATCCATGTGCACTCCACATGCCTATACAAACTTGCAACTCATGCGCGCTTCACCCAGACTCTTAAATAGCAAAGGCAAAACCTGCATAAACATGGGTCTTTAATGACATTTAGCCATTGGATTCTTGATATTTTATTGGCGGGTTTTTTGAGTTTACCTACCAAAATTAATTTTAAAAAAGAAGGGTACAGAACCAATGAACTATGTCTCTCAAACAGTCTACCAACCAACTGTCTTCTTGCATGCAAATTATTTGATCAATCCTGAAGATAAATACTTTCATAAGTAAGTGTACAAGGAAAACCATCACCCTTGCTTCTTGTGGAGGAAAATTGTAATCTGTACTACATATCCCAGCAACATTTTGAACTTCACTTCTTGGAGAACAACACCGAATATCTCTTTTTATGTGAATTTGGTGAATTATAACTGTGAGTTTGGTGAATTATAACTCTAAGCTGCTCAATAACTTGAATTCCTGTTATCCCTCATTCTTATATTAATCTTTGTCTTGGTAATTCCTGGGCTAATTTACAATAAAAATTACAAAGCATTTTTAAAAATACAATAAAGCCCCTCAATTTCCACATGCACACCAGAGGTGGTATTCAGCAGGTTCTGACCAGTTCTGGAGAACTGGTAGTGGAAATTTTGAATAGTTTGGAGAACCGACAAATACCACCTCTGACTGGCCCCACCCCCATCTGCCTCCTGAGTCCCAGCTGATTGGCTGGGTCTTCTTTTGTTGCCCTGCACAGGAGAACAGAGCTGGAAAGTAGGGTGGGGAGAGAATGGAGATTTTACAGTATCCTTCCCCTACTATGCCCACCAAGCCACTCCCACAGAACTGGTAATAAAAACATTTGAATCCCACCATTTACACAAACACACACTACAAAATGGTGAGAATGAAAGCAACGATAAAATCAAATGGTAAAACTCATTAAATAGTAAAAGCCAGGAAGGGGAAAAGTTGAGCCTCCCTGGGGATGGAACGCCATAAGTGCATGGAATAACAAAGAAGGGTCCTCTCATTGTCATCATCCATCTCCTTTAATCCAGTGAAGCATCTTGAGATGATCTTTTACCGTTTCTTTACAATCCCACAAGGATGTATCAGTCTCTCCTTGAACCAACAACACATAGCTTATATGGTTTCATTAGCTTCTATGACCATTTCAATTTTCAGGACTAAAAACAGAAAAAGTAAGTGTTATGCTTATTTTATCCACCTCCATAATAAATGTAGTATGGAAACTGCTAAGCAGTGGAATGTCTGATGTGTAGTATTCTATAGTATGGAGGACAATTGTAACCATCTTTTCAAGGGCTCAATAATTGGAATTTCTGACAGAAATGAGAAGGAAAGATATTTGAGTTTTACTTTTTTTCACTGTGACCTTTTTGGTTAGTTGATTTGCCTCTGATTTTTTTTAAAGCAAATTTCCTCCTTGGAAATGAAGCAATGAGAAGGAATTCATCTCCAATAGAATTAATGCTGGCATGGGCTGCAAGTCAGGTTGGATGCATGCTGCAAAGCTGACTAAAACATCATATACCTCATGCTGGTTTTTTTTGACTGAGGAGTTCTAAGCATGGAAAAACAAAAGCTTTGGAAGTGTTCTAGAATGGTCAAGAGAGAGAATTTTGAAGTCATACTCCTCTAATTGAAACCCCAGCATTCTTTATTTTGCCTTGGATAAAGCATAAAAATATATATGGTAATACACAAGCCCTATCCAGGAACCATAAGATTCCAAAAGTTGTTGTTTTTGTTTCTTCTTGTTTCTTCTTGTTTCTTCTTCTTCTTCTTCTTCTTCTTCTTCTTCTTCTTCTTCTTCTTCTTCTTCTTCTTCTTCTTCTTCTTC
>BLBF01000033.1:20549394-20559671 GCA_015471245.1 Laticauda colubrina
GAACCTGCAGGGCCGATGCGTTGAATGCCCCCCTGCCGCCTCTTAGCATCCTCAAGGAGGCCAGCAGAAGGGCGCTAAGAGGCGTCAGGGGTATGGTGCGTCGAACGCAGCTGCGGCAGCACGTAATGTGTCACTACTTCTGCATTGGAGACGCTGGGTCCAGAACAGTGCTAGTCAATGGATGAACCTGCAGGACTGGCCGGCACCTTGAATGCTCCCCTGCCACCTCTTAGCGCCCCTCTGCTGGCCCCCTTGGGGATGCTAAGAGGTGGCAGGGGGACACTCGAGGCACCGGCCAGCCCTGTAGGTTCACCCAGGCGCTGACCCAGCGCCTCCAATGTAGCAGCACATTGAGAAAAGCCACCACCATCGCTTTCCCAAAGTGCCGCTGCTGTCACATTCTGTCTGTCTGTCCATCCATCCATTCATCCATCCATCCATCCAAAAGGTCTGACTGTTTGCCTGCCTGTCTTCCTTCCTTCCTTCCTTCCTTCCTTCCTTCCTTCCTTCCTTCCTGCCTTCCTGCCTTCCTGCCTTCCTGCCTTCCTGCCTTCCTGCCTTCCTGCCTTCCTGCCTGTCTGTCTGTCTGTCTGTCTCTCTCTCTATCCATCCATCCATCTATCCATGTTCAAAGTGCCGGCCCCACAGGCACATCAGGAAAGTAGAGCAAAGCCAGTCTGAGAGGGAGGGAGGGAGAGAGAGACAGAAAGAGAGGGAGAGGGAGAGGAAGAGAGAGAGAGAGAGAGAGAGAGAGAGAGAGAGAGAGAGAGAGAGAGAGAGAGAGAGAGAGAGAGAGAGAGGATGCATCAGATTGAATGAGGCCTAGTTTAGACTGAGGCCTTTTTCCACATTGAAAGATCTTTGCCAGCACATTGAAACTGTTCTGTATAACTTGGAAGGTTCCAAGTAGTCTCTTCTGATTAGCCTGAAAGGCCAGTAAAGGATTGGTTCATTAGGAACCAATCCAAGGAGCTGCTCAAAGGCGGCAAAGTTAAAAGAATGTCATTGGCTACAAGCCGGCAGGCAAACCTCTATATAAAGGGCTGCCGCGGCTTGAGCCAATGTTCCGTTACTGTTTGTTGTTAACTAATAAAGAGTTATTTGTTGGAACCCGGTCTACCATGTGTCTTTTCTGGACGGAACACTGGCGACGAGGATGGGATCGTCCTAAAGCGGAGACCGAGCACACGGCGAGAAAACAACCATGAAATGGCTGGTAGCAACGCGCCGCCTGCACCTTTTAACCCCAATGAAGAAGATTGGGAGTCTTATATCGATCGCTTCCTGATGTTTCTGGAGAGCAACAAAATGGAGGAAATTTCAGATCAGCGAAAGAAGGCTGTCTTCCAAACACATTGTGGGCCAGCCGTGTTCAAAATGGCAAAGGTATTGGCAAAGCCCAGAGACATGAAACAGATGACCTGGTCTGAACTTAACCAAATGCTAAAGGCTCACAATGTGCTGGTTGTCTCAAATCTTATTAAGAGACATGAGTTTTATAAAATAGACCAGAGGGAAGATGAGACCATTGCAGATTTTGTGGCAGCTATCCGCCATCTGGGAGGAGCCTGCGAGTTCCAGAGTATGGATGAGGCCATGCGAGATCGTGTCGTGTTAGGTCTAAAGGACTCTACTTTACAAAGCAAACTATTAAACAGACATAACATAACTGTGGCAGAAGCAATCGCGGAAGCCACCGCTGCAGAAGCCACGAAGAAATCAGCGGCCACAATGAAACTGATGAATGCCAATACTGACACGACAACCTTAGCCAGAGGGAAGAAGCAAGCTGCCACAACCACACACCATGAAGACCTAGATGAGTCATCAGAAATGGAAGAAGATGATGATGAGGTCCATTGCCTGTACGCGAACCAAAAAAGACGCAAAAGAAGAAGAAATTGGCGGGAATGCACGGGCTGCGAAGGAAACCACCCCCGAGCCGAGTGTAGGTTCCTTGATGCCACCTGTCGGGCTTGCAGGAAGAGGCGACACATTGAAAGAGTCTGCCGCAATCGTAAGAACAGCAGTCCTAGCAGACATGGTAATTCCCCACAAAGAACTGACCCGAGGCAAGCCGATAGAAAATGGGAGCGCAGCAAGGGAACCAGCAACCGAGAAAAAACTCACCAGACTGTCACTATCGGAAGCGCACAGACGGAAAGCGGGAGAAAAGTCAAAATTGTAGTGACCATTGAAGGAAGCCCCTGTGAAATGGAGGTCGATTCAAGATCTTTCCTATCAATGGTATCTTGGAACACAATCAGGCGGTTGGTTTCAAACGTAAATCAAAAAGAAGTCAAGAAAAAAAAAAATTCTCAAAGACTACCAGGGAAATAGAATTCCCGTGGTAGGTCTAGGACACTTCAAAGTCACTTACAAACAACACGCTGAAGTCCTGCCGCTGACTATAGTCAACTGAGTCTGTCCAAGCCTCCTGGGCATCAAATGGTTTGCACCATTGGGCATTGGGATGACCGGAGTAAGCCAAATAGCCAAAAGCGATTAGGAAGAGAACCTGCTACGCGAATTCCAAGACGTCTTCGACAGCACTCTAGGCAGGTACTGGGGGACCCCAATTTCCTTTAGCTTAGATCCCCAGATAGCACCAAGAAGGTTAAAAGCCAGACGAGTCCCCTTTGCATTAAAGCCCAAAATAGATGAGCAATGAAACAAACTGATTACACAAGGGGTCATAGAACCAACTGACCATGCTAGGTGGGGGACTCCAATAGTAACACCTGTAAAACCTGACGGGTCTGTGCGCATCTGTCGAGACTACAAGGCTACCCTGAACCATGCGCTGCAGCAAAACGCATACCCGGTACCAGTCGTACAGCACTTATTGCACTCACTTGGGGGAGAAAAATTTTTGCGTAACTCGATTTGGCTCAGGCATATCATCAGCTTCCAGTAGACCCAATAACAGCCGAGGCACAAACAATAGTAACGCATAGAGGGGCATTGAAATGTAACAGGCTTCAATTCGCAGTAAGCGTTGCCCCAGGCATTTTCCAAAGCCTCATGGAATGCCTATTAAATGGGATAAAAGGGGTTGTTCCATACTTTGATGACATCCTAATTTCAGCAAAAAACACAACCCAATTAGAAGCAAGACTAAGAGAAGTGCTAACCAAATTTAGAGAATCCGGCCTAAAAGTAAAAAAGGAAAAATGCTGCCTGGCTACCGACCGCGTTGAATTTTTAGGGTATTTAATTGACGAACAGGGTATTCACCCAACAGACAAAAAAGTCAAAGCAATTAAAGACGCACCCAGGCCAAAAAATAAAACGGACTTACAGGCATTCTTGGGTCTGATCAACTTTTCTAACGTATTCCTCCCCCACAAAGCAATGATAGCAGAACCATTACACCATTTGCTGGATAAAAAAACTGTCTGGACTTGGGGTCATAAAGAACAAAAAGCATTCCAAAGCATAAAAGACTTATTAACCTCAGACACCGTTCTTATTCAGTTTAGTAATACACTTCCATTGATGGTCACCTGTGACGCCTCACCTTTCGGAGTCAGTGCCATCCTGAGCCACCAATTACCTAACGGGAGAGAGGCACCCATCGCCTTTTACTCGAAAACGGTCTCCAAAGCAGAACGCAACTATAGCCAGCTAGACAGGGAGGCCCTGGCAATCGTCACCGGAGTTAAATGTTTTCACTAATACCTCTATGGGAGGACATTTTCCATTGTGACTGACCATAAACCGTTACTGGGGATTTTGGTGGGGAACAAACCCACACCGAACATTCTATCCCCACGAATGACTAGGTGGTCAGAATTCCTGGCCACCTATTCATATACCTTGCTGTATCGACCTGGGAAACAAATCTCCCATGCAGACACCTTAAGCTGAGCACCATTACCAACCATAGAGGACGACCTGGCTCTAACCACCGCCGCCCTACAAGTAGAGACCTGCCCTGAACTTCCATTGTCTGCAAATGATGTCGCCAAAGCCACAGCGAAAGACACACTGACTGCCCGCATTTTGACTTGGGTAGGTAAAGGCTGGTCGGAAAGCCAAAAGACTGAAGGTTTTAAACCTTTTCGGACCAGACAGACTGAACTGTCAATACAAAAGAAGTGTTTATTGTGGGGAGATCGGGTGGTAATTCCATCCAGACTGCAGGAAGAGGTGTTGGGTATGTTACATGAGGGCCACCCAGGCATAGTAAAAATGAAAAGCCTGGCCAGGAGCTATGTCTGGTGGCCTGGTATAGACAAGGATTTTGAACGCTGGGTTGCAACATGCCATAAGTGTCAAAGAGCTAGACCCACACCACTGCAAGTGCCCATATGGGACTGGGAAACTTTACGAGACCCTTGGTCTCGAATCCATATTGATTTTGCAGGACCAACCAGGGGCAACATGTTCTTAATAGTCATAGATGCAACCAAATTGGTTGGAGGTTATAGTAATGTCATCACAACAACCGACGCTGTTATAAAACAGCTAAAGAAATTGTTTGGAACTCATGGTTTACCTGATGTATTGGTATCCGACAACGGGCCACAACTAACGGCTATACAATTCGAACAGTACTTAGCATCCCTGGGTATACACCATGCGCTAATCGCGCTGGCCCACCCGGCAGCAAGTGGTAGGGCTGAACGAATGGTCAGGTTTACTAAAGAAGGCCTAGAAAAAATGGACCATGGGGATGTCCAAGACAAGCTGAACCGCTTACTTACACTACAACATATCACTCCCAGTAGTACAACAAACAATAGCCCGGCAGAATTGTTAATGGGGAGGAAACTCAGATCCCATTTAGATAGACTGCACCCAAATTACACTTGTGAGAAACCCCCTGACTCATCCAGCCAATACCGCACTGTTGAAATCGGCGACCTCGTCTATGCAAAGAATTTTACCGGGGACCCTCTCTGGCTTCCAGCCACTATCACACAAATAACAGGCCCCCGGTCCTACCGACTAACCATGGACGATGGAAGAGAATGGAAGCGGCACATAGACCAGCTTAGTTCCCGAAACATCGAGCGTAAAACGATCGTGCAACCTCAAACAATAAAAATTGATGAAAACAAAACCAAGGAGGGGGGAGAAACACAAACAAATACAAATGGTTGTGAAAATGAACCATTGAAATTAAATCTAGAACATCTAACCAACCCAAAAGAGCACTTACGGTTAGATGAAACCATCGGAGGTAGTCCAAGCGAAAGGGAAGCCGTCCTGGAAGAGGCCAGCCAGGCCAGCTCAACCAGCCCAGTTGAACCAGGAGAGATCGGCAAAACCACAGGCCTGAGCAACTCAAGCGGTAGCGGCAATGCTGACTCACCCTTCCAGGCGGTTCCATGGACACGAGCCGGAGAGACAGCGATCCCGACCTAACCGCTTGAAGTCCTAGGTGAGAATGATCCACGCAGGTCAACTAGGACCAGAAGAAGCCCCACCTACCTGTGCGACTATGTCACTCACATAGGACTGAACTAAAGGAGGAGTGTTCTGTATAACTTGGAAGGTGCCAAGTAGTCTCTTCTGATTGGCCAGAAAGGCCAGTAAAGGATTGGTTCATTAGGAGCCAATCCAAGGAGCCGCTCAAAGGCGGTAAAGTTAAAAGAATGTCATTGGCTACAAGCCAGCAGGCAAGCTTCTATATAAAGGGCTGCCGTGGCTTGAGCCAATGTTCCGTTACTGTTTGTTGTTAACTAATAAAGAGTTATTTGTTGGAACCCAGTCTACCGCGCGTCTTTTCTGGACGGAACAGAAACCTCTTGAGCTTCTATTAAAGATTTTGTGGATGAAACATGGCCAAGACTATCAGGAAGCTCTCACATTTTGTTGAAGCTTTAAACAGGATCCATTGGACCAGATCTCCACCCTAAAAATTACTTTTCCCCAATGTATTACAATGCCAATTCTGAAGAAGGCAAAACCAAAATGTACTAGTAAATAACAAGGAGTACACACACACACACACACACACACACTTCTAACCCTGCTGGAGCAGGTGATTGGACTAGAATAGATATCTCATTATCTTTCTCCTCCCTCTCTCCCTCCTTTCTTTTTCTTTCTGTCCCTTCATTTCACCCACCCTTCTTTTCTGTCACTTTTTCTTTCTTTCCCTTTTCTCTTTCTTTTCTTCCTCTCTTCCTCTCTCTCTTTTTCTCTTTTGGTTTCCCTCTCTCAGGCTCACCCCTTTAGATCAGGGGTCACCAAACCTTTGGACCTCAGGGACCACCAAACTCATAATTTTAAATCCCAGAGACCACTAAAATGAATGTTGACTGATGGTGGCTTTCTGGAGTTCGTGGGAGAGAGAGAGAGATCTGATCCAACCTCTCTCCCTCTCTCTCACACACACAGGCAGGAGTAGGATTTAGACCCCTGATCTAAAGCTGTCAAAACTCCAAAAACAGGTCAAGTAGCTCTGGGGAGGCCAATCATAAATTAGAACACTTGCTAAACAACCAGCCATTAAGTGAGGACCACTTGTATTTGGTTTACCAGTCACCTGGTCACGCCCACCCAGTCACATGACCAGCAAGCCATACCCACCCAGTCACATGACCAGAAAGCCACACTCTCAAATTAGGCCACTCCCACAGAAATTTGAATGCCACTCCTGGGTGGGGGGCACTGAGGATGAGTTTGTAGCACCAAGGGGGCAGTGGACTGAAAAAGTTTGGGAACCACTGGTCCAGAAGAATATAGAACCAAATCAAAGAACTCTTAATTTTGTTCCACATAGTTTTTTTTGTCAACATCATGGCAATTTCAGAGGTGCTTAAACTAAGCTACTGCAACATGTACATCTTCCTCAAAAGTGGTATTCAGCAGGTTCTGACCAGTTCTGGAGAACAGGTAGTGGAAATTTTGAGTAGTTCAGAGAACAGGCAAATACCACTTCTGACTGTCCCCATCCCCATATATTCTCTGCCTCCCACGTCCCAGTTGATTGTCTGGGTCTTCTTTTGTTGCCCTGCACAGGAGAATGGAGCTGGAAAGCAGGTTAGTGGGGTAGAGAGGGAATGGAGATTTTACAGTAACCTTCCCCCAGGAGTGGGGAGGAAATGGGGAATTTGCATTATCCTTCCCCTGCCATGCCCATCAAGCTACTCCCACCAACCCATGCCACTCTCACTAAGCCATGCCCACAGAACCGGTAGTAAAAAAAATTTGAATCCCACCACTGATCTTCCTCCATGCCACTTCTGCATTCAGACTAAATGCAACACCTCTTGTAATAAATTCCTGAGATGATTCATTTAAAGATTCTAGAACCTTCCAAACGTGTTAAAATGTGTCTATGGGGATTCTCAATCATCCAAGTCATTGTTGTGCCAAAGGTGCTTTTCAAAAGACAAGTGGACTTGTTTATTTTTTGTTTTCCCTTGGAAACATTTTAGTTCTCATCCAAGAAGTTCTGACCTTCAGAGAGAACTGAAGAAGATTCGTAGATGAGAAAAGAAATGTTTTCAAGGATTTTTTTTTTTTTTAAATCTAGTTGCCTTTCGACAAACACCTTTGGACATGTTAAAATGTGATCTATCACAGAAGGGAATAATGGCTGACTTTCTCATATGGCCATCAAAATCCCAACCTATGAAGTGAAAGGAATCCATAAAGAAAAGATTGGGAGTGGGGAGGAGAGGAGTTGGGAGCATTCATTTTCCCCAAAAGCTGTGAAAAGAGGGGAGATTTGCTTTTGTGTGGCCTCATAATGGAACCAGACCAAGGATTGCCAAGCCTATAAACCAGATTTCTGCTCAGCAAAAAGACTGAGGAACAAATGCATCCAATGCCTTGCATGACAATAACAATATCTGGACATGCATCCTTCTGAAGGCAGCATTCAGGAGTTGGAGGACAGAGGCAGGCATTCTATAGAGTGGCAAGCAGCTGAATTCAGCAACCAAGCAAATGATGTGGTGCTTTGTCTCTGTCTGAGGGGGCCAATGTTTGGATTGTGTGAAGAAAACAGTCCTGCAACCCCATGGAAGCCCTGGGTCCTGCAAAAAATTAAGGTGGGCATCTCTGTGGAGATATATGAAATGGATTGGCTCCTTAAAAGGCGGCTGATTTGCTTATTCCCGTCTCTCAGAAAGTGATATCCTCTGTGATGCAAATCAGCCTCACGAGGTTTGCATATAAAGCACAGCTTGGCCTCCAGGGGCATTGTACTATCAAGTTTGCATTTTTATTTTTATTTATTTATTTTTAGGCAGCTTCCTTGCATCCACTGGCCTTAATTTTTATTTATACTTCCTCTAGAAAATGAAGGCAGGAAAGTCATACCAAGAAAGAAAGTGCTAAGGATCCTCAAATCCATCTTCAAAAGTTTTAGAATATCTTGGTTTTTTTTCCTTGCATCAAAATAGTTCTGAACCCAAGAAACAAATGTCATAAGGAGTGTCCTTTTCTCCTATGATACTGTTAAGCGAAAGTCAGCAACCATTTTAGATCAAGGCCACCTTTCCTCCTGAAATCAGCTGGAATCTTACAAGACTGCCTCATCTTTTGAGCTTCAAAAACCTAAAATCTTATGAAAACCTGATGTGGGAATCGTTTTCACATGAGTTCTTGTGAGATTTTGATATTTCTCACAAGATTCACATGACAGTTTAGAAATTGCCTGAACTGTGTGGAGTTCTTGATGGTCTCTGAGCTTGATTTCTTCCAGACTTTTCATTACCCAACTACCGTAAGTAACATTAGTTGAGTAACAAAACATCTGCAAACAAGCAATCAAACAAGTTCAGAGACCACCAAGGATTCCATAGTTCAACCCTGAACTACAGATATTCTTTTCTATGGGAATTGCCTTAATTTTGCAATAATGGTATTATGTATATTAATTATTGTAATGATAACAAAGTTGGTGTCATGCCCTTGTTGGAGTCTGTTTCTGAAGGAGAGTTTGAGCAGCTGACAGGGAGTGGGAGTGTGGCTCCCCATGGCTGTGGAAGAAATGGGGGAAAGGCACAATCCAGCTGGGCCTTCAGAGGAAGACCCAGGGCCACCCCCTCTTCACCCTAGGGCACACATGGAGGAATGGAAAAGGGAGCAATATGGCTTACGGGGAGAAAAGGGCCCTGATCCCTTTCATTAGTTTCAGCTGAGAGAACAGGATATAAGAAGGGTATTTGCAAACAGCACCTTGCTGGAAGCAAAGTGTGCATTATCTTTCTCGAGGCTTATCTGGGTTTTGGCGTCCTCGCAACTGTGTGTGCCTTGTTATCTTTTGGAAGTCTGCAATTTATTATCCTGACCTGTCTTGTTAATTACTTCAGCGTGGTTTGTGTTGGGTTTTTTTATTTCTAATTTTCTGTACTTTGGGTTTGGACTGCATTTCTTCCCTTTGTAGACTGTTTTTGAAAGAGTTTGATCTCCAGCCGAGGATAACTGGACATTGGGGGCCAAGTTGGAGGTATTAAAGGAAATTTATCTATTTTTGTGACTTTATTTTTGTGCCATGCCCCAGGTCATCACAGTTGGAGGCTGTTGATGACATTTAGGGAATGATACAGGGCTTGAAGTGGTGTTTTTTTTCTTCCGTGTTTTTCCATCTTGTATATTATTGGTAGATAATCCATTTGGCAAAAAAAGAAGGCTTGAAAGTGTCTTCTATTTGAATCTATCCTCTGTCTGAAGAGTTTTTTCATAAAATTTACAGAAAAAAGTCTAGAAGCAATGGATAGAAACTAACCTTGAATTAAGAAGGAATTTCCTTACAGTTAGAACAATTAATCAGTGGAATGACTTGCCCCCAAAAGTTGTGGATGCTCCAACACTGAAGGTTTTTAAGAAGTTATTGGACAACCATTTGTCTAAAATGGTCTAGGGTTTCCTGCTTGAGCAGGGGATTGTATTAGAAGATCTTCAAGGTCAGTTTCAATTATTCCATTCCATTCCATTCCATTCCATTCCATTCCATTCCATTCTATTCTATTCCATTCCATTCCATTCCATTCCATTCCATTCCATTCCATTCCATTCTATTCCATTCCATTCCATTCCACTGGAAGATCTAAGGCCCCGAAGTTGGCTATTATTAGCATTAGAACAGAAGATTCTAGCAGCCATACAGTTTTTCTATTATGATAAGTTATGTTGCATTTCTACTCATCCTTTGTAAAATATGTACCTATACATATGTGACCATGGGGGAAAGTAAGCATATTATATTGTTTTGAGGAGATGAATAATCATTCTTCTGCTATTTGGAGAATGATGCCTAAGAGGTGTGAGGTTGAAGCAGATAAAAAAACCACCAAAAGATTCGTTGATCC
>BLBF01000033.1:20559681-20575521 GCA_015471245.1 Laticauda colubrina
CTGGAACACTTTCTTATTTAGCAGAACTACTGAGTTTTGAGACACACTTCCTTATTCAATTCAATGGGCCATCCAACATGGCTTCGGTTCTGCTCACAGAGGGAATGATGTGAAGCACCTGAGATTTCATTAGAGTAGCATGACTATGCATCTTCAGGATGCATATATACATGAGTGCATGTAAATCAACAACTGAGCAGCTGTATTTTTAACCTCCCCACTTAACAATGATTATATTTTAATCCAGGCTAGGATTTCCCTTCTTTGATACTTTCCAGATGAGGGGACTTCAACTCTCCAAATTTTCACCAGGGGCCATGCTGATTAGGAATTTTGGGGCTTAAAGTCTCTGCATTTGGAAGTTGCCAAAACAGGAAAACAATGATGCCTCCAAATTTCATAGTGAATTAGAACTTGGCATGGATGTCACTATTCCTACTCAGTGCTTTTTCTCTGAACTGATTTGCTGCAGCAGTGTAGAGAGGATTTTTCCTTCCTGTTCTTCTCCCCTTTCTTCCTTGGCATTTGGACAATACTACAGCCCTGTGTCTAGCATTACACCAGTGCCTGCAATACTTGCAAAGCAATGTGGCAAATGAGTCTGATTGTGTGCTTCCTGGAGAAGTAAAAACAGAAAGAGTTGCCTCAGAGATTGGTAAGCTAGCAATTCCCTCCCAGTTGTCCCAAAGGTGCTTTTTCAAAAAGCAACTGGACTTTCTTTGTTTTTCCTTGAATAAGTTTTGCTTCTCATCCAAAAAGCTTCTTCAGTTCTGACTGAATGGTGGAGAATGAAAAGATTTAAATTCCTTGCAGTCATAGTGTGCAATTTTCTCTGGAAATCCATTCATACACTTGCACTATTCAAAAGTGTTCATAATAAGTAATCTTATATAATCTTATATAAAAACATGTCCAGTTGCCTTTTGAAAAAGCATCTTGGGGACAACCATGACCTGGATGACTGAGAATCTCCATAGACCATCAGTTGTAAAAAGAATAGAAATTCCTGATGATGTTACAACAGGAAGATAAGGGGAATACCTAAATATCTTTTCTTAGGAATCTAAAGTGCGGTCTCAGTTGGATTGTAAAGTAGACATATTGTACCACTTGTTATGCCATATTATTCAAATTGATTGGAAAGGAGTAAACATTTGAAATATTTTCCTCCATACTTCCATGGTTTGGAATACATCGGTTTCCAGCAATACATGGAATCCACATGTTTACATCATCCATATAAATCCAGTTTAATCCAGAAACATTAAAAGTTACTATTTTGTGCAGAATTTGGGCAGGACTGACATTTATAATTAGTCAGATATCTTGGTTCTGATTTCTTGCCAGAATGGCATGCATGATTGATAACACAACAAAAGTGATTACAAAACAAAAATTGCTCCTTATTACAAAAAAACCCCCCAACAACAGTGAGCTTCAAAATAATTGCAATGATGCAATTTTATATCGAGCCTTTAGTGAAGAAGGATGTCAGAGAATAAATGAAGCATTTCCTGCCTCAAGTTTATAATCTAAATAATATATGTGATGCCTAAATAAAAGGTATAAGGGGGGGGGGGGGAGAAAAAAAAGAATAAACATATTTACAATGAAATGAATAAGGGAAGGCTCCTTACTGCAGTTCTTCTCAAACTCATAAGCAATGAAAGTTTCATGTGGTATTTTATCTTTAAGTTTTAAAATATTTTCTTTAATTCTGCTTAACTATAATTGGTCTATGCATGTGCTTCTTACATGGAATGAAATTCCTCCATTGCATACAAAATTAGTGAAGTCACACAAGTTTCTAAGAGAGAATTATCTCCTATAGAATATAAATTTGTTCAATTCATTATGCATTATGAACTGAATATTTCCCCCCCTGATTTTACAACATTGCAACTTTGATTTTGAGTATGTCTAGCCAGGAGTCCTCACTTCAATGTTTTTTTGGGGGGGCTATGTAAAGATTACTATTATTATCCAATTATGTTCAATTCTGTAAAAAAAAAAAAAGAAGTTGGTGTGAACAATATGATGAGCTATCCTGTTTTAGCATTCTGTATTGTGGTTCTCTTGTTTGAGCCAACGTTTGCAACAGTTTCATGCAAATATCAATGGGATGACTGCATCCAGCTACAAAGCATTAGTCCCTTATTTTTGAAAATGAGAGAACATTGGGGTTCAGGACAGTACACGGAGATGCAAGTACAACTCTCATAATTCCTAATCTTTTAAAAGATTAGATTATAATTGAAATAAATGGGTATTATGAGGTTATGTGCATGTATGAATGAGTGTGAGGGGGTGCATCTTATTTTTTGTTTTAATCACAGGGCAATGCAAATTTTATGCAAAAGAAGAGAGAGAGAGAGAGAGAGAGCAGGAGGGAGGGAGGGAGGTAGATAGATGATAGACAGATAGGTAGCTAGTGTCAGGATTCCAGCAATTGCTCTAATTAAATCATGATTCTCGAGCCAAACTTCAAAAACCATCAAAGGATTCATTAGAGGCGAAATAGTGGTACTGCCCTGTATGAAGCCAACTCTGGCATACATAATTTACCATAATTTACCTCCAATTAAATATATTCATGGGCAAAAACTCTGGTATTTTAGTTACAATATTTTAAAGAAAAGAGTTGGAATGTACTTTTGCTTTCAACTGCTCTTCCAGATTTCCTTCCTCCTCCCCTTTTTTATGGCAACTACTAAAACAGGCATAGGAATATTTTATGAGTTGAAAGCTAGCTAGCTAGATGACAGATAAATATATATTTTTAAAAAGCTACTTTCTTTTTTCTCTCTCTTGTGAAAATAAAAAAAATGTAGAATCTGGAGAGACAAATGCAGATAAATTTTAAATTGTGAACTGAATGGATGATCAATCACAGCCAGAGATTCTTTCAGTCAGGGTACTCTCATTTTTATTTTTTTATTTTTTTTGTTTAGCTTAGTTATTGCTTGGGAAAATGTTCTAGAAGAGGATTTTGTTGGGAAAAATTGAAAATTCAGAAATAATTACATAGACCTCAATTCTGTCTTTATATGATCTTAACAGTATGCACTTGCTAAAGCCCCTGTCACATAGCACCAACGGATGCAAAGAGGATGTAAAACGGAGAGAAACACTTGCCATCCATTGGTTAACGCGATGCTTCCGTTCTGTACTCACTGCGTCCATTTTTCATCCTCTCTATCCATCCAGCATCCGTATACTGACATTTCATCCGCTCAAAAAGTTTTGAGCTGCACAAAACTTTTTGAGTGGAAAATGTATCCAACCCGTTCATTAGACATCCGCTATGCATACGGGGAACATCCGTTAGACGTCTGTCATCATCCGTTACACATCCGCTATATCCGCAAGACATCCGCTGCACATCCGTGCAACTTGCATCCGCTCCAGCAGAAAATGGACACAGGGAGGAAGTGAAATGGATGCAGAACAGACACGCAGCGTTAGCAGCACAGACATAGAAAGGATGAAAGCAGATGCAGCTCGCATACAAAGAATTAAAATGGAAAAAACATTCGTATAGGGGATGTATCTTGGATATTTAGGATGTCTGCAGGATGCCTAGAGGATGCAAAAGGACACCTAGTGGAAAACCTATATTTCCTATAAAAAGGGGGAGGAACTCACCTGGATCTCACTTTCAGTCCAGCAGCCCTGCGGTGCAGACCTCTTCAGCCTTCATCTGGCTCTTGCTCTTCCACAGGATCCAGTCCTCTCCACCATGGATCATCACACACTCCTTTTGGTAGCCACCATCGTTCTACAACAGTGCAAAGCCATCTACAGGCTCTTTCACCTGTTCTACGCAAAGAAAAGGAGGTGGCCAAGAAGTGTCTGGGTCCGAAGATGGATCGCGAGAAAAGCAGAGTACGGACTGTATAACAAGCTGATGGAGGAGCTGAGGAACGAAGACCCTCGTGCATTCCAGAACTTCATGAGAATGCTGCTGGCCATGTTTGACGAAGTTGTTGAGTGGCTGAGACCCAGGTTGACCAAGCAGAGCACCAACTTCGGGCCCAACCTGGACCCTGGACTCAAGGTGGCACTGATTCTGCACCACCTGGCCTCAGGGACCACGTACAGGAGCATGCAGTACGGCTGGAGGGTGCCACACACCATCAGCATTGTGGTCAGAGAAGTGGTGCAGGCCATCATCGAAGAATACCTGGAGGAGCTCCTCCAGTGCCCCTCAACTGAAGAAGGCTGGAAGAAAGTTGCAGAGCAGTGGTATCAGAAGTGGAACTTCCCCCACACAGTTGGAGCCATAGATGGCAAACACGTGGCCTGCAACGCTCCAGCCAACTCAGGGTCCACTTATCACAACTACAAGGGCTTCTTCAGCATCATCCTCTTTGCCATGGTCGATGCTGACTACAAGTTCATGTACATCGATGCTTCAGGCAACGGGTCATCTTCAGATGCCCAGGTATACAACGCCAGTCACCTCAAGGATGGGCTGGAATGCAACCTCATCATGGGCTTCCCAGATCCAGACCCCTTCCCAATGACACACAAGATGTGCCCTACTTCATCATGGGGGATGACGCCTTCTCCCTCAGAACCTACCTCATGAAGCCCTACACTTCCAGATGCCTTACCCATGAAGAGAGGATCTTCAACTACAGGCTGTCCAGGGCAAGGCAGGTGGTGGAGAACGCCTTTGGCATCCTGGCCAACAGGTTCCAGGTACTTCTCACCACCATGCAGCATCGCCCACAGACCATGAGGACAATCGTGGAAGCTTGCTGCATCCTGCACAATCTCATGCGTGCCTGCTACCCAGTGTTGCAGAACAGGCTTGTGGACCTCCAACAAGGCAATGGGGACATGGAGCCTGGGGAATGGAGGCAAGGGCGAAACCTGATAGACACTGTGGATGTGCAAGGCCCCAACAGAGCTTCACATGAAGGGAAGAAGCAGCGCAACCTCCTGAGACACTGGTGCAACTCCCCAGCTGGAGCAATGAAGTGGCAAGACAGGATGATAGATGCTTAATGGATGCTTCCTTCAGCCTGTCTCATCACATGGATGAGATTGTGCCATGTATGTTGAGTGGCCCTGCAATGAAAAGGGCATTTAATAAAGAGTTGTGTTTATGTTGAAATGTGTGGATCAGTGATTAAATTGTTATTGATAATAAAGAGCCAAAGGTGTGGCACCTGGGAGGGTGGACCATACAGTCCCACTATGCTTGCACTGGAGGTTTATCTATCCCACAGCTGTTACCCATCCAACAGGTATCCTAACCCATCCCACAGGTATTACCCATCCCAAAGGTATCCCTGCCCATCCCACAGCTATTACCCATCCCAAAGGTATCCCTGCCCATCCCACTGCTATCTTAACCCATCCCACAAGCATGCAAAGGCTTAAACCATTTCTAAAAGTTTCCACCAAGACTTTATTTAGTAAAAGAACTGAAGCAAGTGTGTGAAGCAAAGATAATCTTTATGAATAACAAACTGTAAAAGAAATGACCCAAGTGTCCCAAGCAAAGATAAAGTCATCAGGTAGCAACCCAGTCTCTGGCACTCTTCTCAGTCACTCTGAGGCATGCCCATAGTCTCAGGGGTGAAGGGTCCAGGTGCTGTGGAGGTGGCTGCTGCTGGAGTGCTGGTCTGAGGTGCCATTGGGGATGGTGTATGGAGGAAGCTCTCAGAGAGCTGACTCAGTCCTGTGATGTTGAGAGCCCCTTCCTCCATGACATGGGGTGTCAGTCCCAAGACCGATGACAGATGTTCTGAGGCCGGGCTTGGCTGTGGGGTGGAGGAAGGAGGAGTGTAGTGGGGATGTCTGGTCTGCAGGTGAGCGAGGTGAGGCGTGGGTGGCATCTGTGGCGTGAATGGCATCTGTGGTGTGGGTGGCATCTGTGGCATGGGTGGCATCGGTGGCGATGGTGGCATCGGTGGCACCGGTGGCATATGATGTACCTGTGCCTGGACTGGAAAGGGCTGCCTGTGCTGCTGGAGCTCCTGGTAGCCGTAGCCTTGGTAGGTGAGGGCCTGTGGAAAACCTTGGAAGGGCAGTGACATCACCTGGGGTGGAGGAACAGACCTGGACTGGGTGGGAGCAGGTTCAGCTGGGTCTGGAGGGTTGTGAAGAAGACCGGTGATCCTGTCCTTGATCACCTGGTACTGTGATTCGGACATGTTCAGGAGGGTCTGGTTGACATAGGTGAGGAAGGGCTTGCGGTTTGAGGATGGTATGTCGGTGTACCAGCTGAGAGAGGAGATCTACGCTGCTTTTGATGGTGTCCCTGATCTCCAGCAGGACAGTGCCCCTCTGGTCTGCCTCTCTGCCTGCTTTCTGTGGAGGTGGAGCTGGGTGTGGGTGTGGGTTGGTCTCTGGTGGCAGTGCCCTCTCCTTCCTCCCACTGCATCAGGGGCTCCGCCATGGGGAGTGCAGCTGTCGGGGGGGTCTCCATTGTGGGATGCTCCACAGATACCTGCCTGGACACAGGAGCTGACTCTTGGCCAGAAGAGGACTGGCTCTCTGTGGTCTGCCTGAGAGTGAGGGTTGTCAGAGGGACTGCTCCTCGGTGGCAGATCTCACCCTCCAAGAAGCTGCACTTGGCCATCACGTAGGTCTCCCGGTCCGTCAGCTTGACTGTGGCCTGGCCAGATTTCTTGAGGTGCAACTTTCTGTACCAGGTGTGCATGTGCTTCCACCAGCTGAGGAGGACCTCCGAAGTTTAGCCCAGGCTCTACGCCTTCTCTCTCCAAGCAGCCTGCTTCCTTTTGGTGTCTCGATAGAGCCTGTGTCCCTTCCACCATGGATAGTCGTTCTCCCTCAGCCATTCCAGCACCTCATCCTCATGTTCCTCTTCGATGGAGTATTGCCTCCTCTCCCGTTCACGCGTATGCCTCTTCCTCCCTCTGGCAGGGCCATCTGGGCCTTCATCAGAGGGGCTTCGAGGTTGTAGGGGCTGCTCCACCACACCACCATCAGCAGCAGCAGCAACAACAAGAGTAGCAGCAAAAGCAGCACCAGCAGGACCAGCAGCACCAGCAGGACCAGGATCAGCAGCAGCAGAGTAAGCACCAGCAGCACCAGCAGGACCAACAGGACCAGGATCAGCGCCAGCAGAGTAAGCCCCAGCAGAAGCATCAGCACCAGGAGCAGTGCCAGCAGAGTAAGCACCAGCAGAAGCTCCAGCACCCAGAAGAGTCAACCTGAGCAGCAGAAGCCCCAGCAGAAGCAGAGTGAGGGCCATGGGGTGGGATGGTGGCCCTGTCCTTCTTGCCAGGGCTGGCAGCAGATGGCACAGGCTTCCTCTTCTTCCCCATGGTTGTTGGCTGGCTGGAGCTGTGTCTGGCAGCAGGTCTTTCCTCTGAATGGTGACCTGCTTGCAAGCTGCTTCCCTTTATATCTGCAGGGCTGATGCAATGCATCCTCCCCGCATGCGCAGTGAACGCTTTGCATCCGCTAGGCATCCGCATTCGCTAGGCTTCCGTGATGCATCCGCTTCATCCGCTAGGCATCCACTCTGCATCCGTTCCTTCCATTGCACCTCTGCTTCACTGTGCTCCCCTGGAAGCCCCGCGGATGTGCCATCCGCTTCCATCCGCTTCTATCCGCTAGGCTTCTGTGGAGCATCCACTTTTCATCCTGTCTACATCCTCCCCCCATCCGTTCCTTTCTGTTGTTGTCCGCTCTGCTTATGCAAATTCGGGGCAGATAATTTGAGAGCAGATAACAATGGATGGAACATTTTCTCATCTGCTGTGTCCTTTTTACATACGTTTTGCATCCGTCGGCCTATGTTACAGGCCCTTAAAGTCTTATGTAATTTTTTCCTGAAAAGCAGAAATTAAATGTTACATCGAAACTGAAAGAGGAGTGGTTAAACCCATTGCATTGGTTCAGTCATAGAAATGCCATTTGTTCTGTCTCAGACTAAGTAGTGATCCTGAATACCTCATTGATGAATGCCCCATTGATGGTTATAATTCTCTCTTATCTTTCCACCAATCTTTTCCTTAGGAATGAACTGGAAATGGGGGAGGAGGTAGTGTAGCTAGTCTAGTAAAGAAAAGGACCAGGGGAGACATGATAGCAATCTTCCAATATTTGAGGGGCTGCCACGGAGAGGAGGAGGCCAATTATTTCCTAATGCACCTGTAGGCCAGACAAGGAATAATGGATGGAAACTGATCAAGGAGAGATTTAACTTGGAAAAAAGGAGGAATTTTCTGACAGTGAGAACAATCAACCAATGGAACAGCTTGCCCTCGGAAGTTGTGGGAGCGCCACCACTTGAGACCTTCAAGGAGAGATTGGACTACCATCTGTCAGAAATGGTGTAGGGTCTCCTGCTTGAGCAGGGGGTTGGACTAGATGACCTTCAAGGTCTCTTCCAACTCTGATTATCTGTTATCTGTAGCTTTTGAAAGAGACATCAAGCTTTTATTGATTGATTGATTGATTGATTGAATTTATATTGCGATCTATTCCCCATGGCTATTTGAGGCGGCTTACACAATGTAAAACCATATTTTTTAAAAAAAAATCAAAACAATCAAAACCAACAAAAACATCAAATAAATTAGTAAAGTACAATAGAACAAAATTTGGGAAAACAAAAAACAAAACAAAACAACAAACAAAAAATCAAAAACCAACTTCCACCCTCCTCCCCGATGACACACTAGCCACCTGATGGGCTCTATCCCTCTCTGGGTTCTCCAGGCCCGCTGGCAAAACCAGGTCTTCAGTGCCTTTCAGAAGAATATTAGTGAGGGGGCCATTCTAATCTCTGGGGAAATGATATTCTAGAGAGATGGAGCCACCATGGAGAAGGCCCTTCTTCTGGGTCCCACCAGTTGTATCTCTCTCAGGGGTGGGATCCACAACATTCCCTGCCTCCTTGCTCTAATGGGTCGGGTGGATGTGACTGGCAAGAGATTTTTCCTTAGATAACCCAGACGCAAGCCATAAAGGGCTTTAAAGGTGATAACCAGCACCTTGAATTGTACCTGGCAGCAAATCGGCAACCAATGCAGCTCCTGCAGAAGAGGTGACACATGTGTACACTAAGGTCTGCATAAAAACATGTGGGCCACTGCATTTTGCACCAACTGGAGCTTCCGGAGGTTATTCAAGGGCAGCCTCATGTAGAGCGCGTTGCAATAATCAAGACGGGAAGTGACCAGGGCATGAGTGACTGTGAGTAGGGACCACTGATCCAGGAAAGGGCATAACTGGTGCAGAACCTGCAGTTGCGCAAAGGCCCTGCTGGCCATGACTGCCACCTGTTCTTCGAACAGGAGTCATGACTCCAGGAAAACCCCTAGGTTACGCAAAGGGTCTTTTTGGGGTAGTGCCACCCCATCCAAGACTAAAAGTAGTAATTCTCCCTGAACCAATGAACCCCAAACCCAAAGCCTGGGTCTTGCAAGGGTTTAGTTCCAACCCGTAGCTCCCCATCAGCCCCTAACAGCCTCCAGGCATTGTGAGAGAGAGGATACAGCATCACTTAACTCACCATGGGCTGAGACATATAGCTGAGTATCATCAGCATATTGGTGATACCACAGTCCATGGTGATGGATGAGCTCACCCAGCGGCTTCATATAAATGTTGAATAGGAACAGAGAAAGTACCGAGCCCTGAGGAACCCTGTAAAGCAGTGGACAAGGGTTGGATCTCTTCCTTCCTATCAACACTGACTGAGAGCAGCCGCAGAGGAAGGAAGTGAACTAAGACAACACAAGGCCTCCCACTCCCATCCCCTGAAGCCACCCCAGGAGAATCCCATGGTCAATGGTATCAAAAGCCACCAAGAGGTCAAGTAGAACATGGATGGATGCACTACCCCATCCCGCTCCCGCCAGAGACCATCCAAAAGTGCGAGCAATGCTGTTTCTGTCCCAAATCCAGGCCTGAATCCTGACTGGTAGGGGTTGAGATAATCAGTTTCATCCAGAAACCTCTGGAGCTGCTGTGCGACCACCTTCTCAACAACCTTCCCCCAAAAGGGAAGATTGGAGACAGGTCGGAAATTATCCAACTGGGTGGAGTCTAGTGATGGCTTCTGAAGAAGAGTGCAGAGCACAGCCTCCTTAAAGTGCTGGGACACTGTCCCCTCCTGTAGATAAGCATTAATCACCACCAGAGTCCACCCACCTATCACCTCCTGGGAAGCTTTCACAAGTCAGGAGGGACATGGGTCTAAAATACAGGTGCTCGTGCACAAAGTCCTGAGGATCCTGCCCACTTCTTCAGGAGCAACAGGGTCAAACCGTTCCCGGATAACAGGGCAAGAACTCTTCCTGTCTTCCCTGAGTTTTAAGGGCTCTCTAAGCCTTTAGCACTTAACATGGCTTTCAGTAAAACAATGGATTACAGATAATGCTCAACTTACAACAGATCATTTAGTGACTGTTCAAAGGTACAACAGCACGGAAAAAGTCCATTTTTCACACTTGTGACCATTGCAGCATCCCATGAACAGGTGATCAAAATTCAGGTGCTAGTGACTGGCTGATATTTATGAGAGTTGCTGTGTTCAGGGCATCATGTGATCCCCTTTTGCAACCTTCCAACAAGCAAAATTAACAGAGAAGCCAGATTCACTTCACAACAGTGCCACCCAATGTAAGAACTGCAGTGATTCCCTTTACAACTGTAGCAGGAAAAGTCATAAAACGGGGTAAAATTCACTTGAAGTATTGCTCAGCAACAAAAAATTGGGGTTTCACTGTGGTCGTAAGTCGATGTATAGATGTCAAAATACATCAAGCACAGCAAGTTCAGCACATATGGATATATGTGAATGAGTGTGCATATTCTGGGGAAGAGACCATGTCTTAGAGGGGGAAAAAAACCCATCCAGGATTACAGGTGTTTTTTTTTTAAGTGTGAAAATTATTGGCCAAGTATGATTAGACACCCCCCCCCAAAAAAAATATTCTACTGTATAGTGCAGTGTTGGTGTGGTGTTGGGGTTTTCAATTCAGTGTGTGGAGTGTGAAGGATGTATGTTTGTGTTTATTTTCATACTCATGATATGCACTGAAGATGGCGTTCAATTTCATTGTACAAGGTGCAATGACAGTAAACTAAACTAAACTAATTAGTCTCTGGTGCATAAGTTCTCAGTGTACATACAAACAACAACAAATAATAATATCAAAGTAATAAAAAAATCATAATAACAATGCTAAAAAGAGAAGGTAGTATAACCGATGAGAAGGATAAAAGTAATACAGTAAAACTATATGGGCAAAATATGCTTAGATAATACTATCCCATCAGAATTACAGAGAGAGGAAGAAGGAGGGAGAAACTTAAAAAACAAAAACAAAAGAAAAAAGGAAAAGCGCCTTTGTAAGCAGTCAACCTCATATGTCCTCTCCTGGAGTTCAGCTGGAGACTTTATTTATTTATTTATTTGTTCCAAGGCAAGCAGGTTGGCTGCCAAGCCTATTTACAAAAGTTCAGCTGGGGGGTCGTGGGAATTCAGCTTTGCATGCAGCTGACGGTTTTATTCTCCCTTCGTTCCTTTCATGGGGGACCTTCTCCTGTTGTTCCTCCCTCCTCCCTGCCTTGTGTGGTGTGTGCCTGAGGTGGGAGGAGAGGAAGGAGAAGAAGATACGGGCTGGCAAGGGCCTCATGGGTGGGGGGGAGATGTTCTTCCTGTCATTTGTTAACTCACACAGTAGCCACATGACAATAGATGGCCAGACAACAACAATCTCCTGGGAGTCAATATTTGAGTCAGAGAAGACAGAAGGCATTTGGTGCTAGCAATGAAGTCACCGAGGATGCTTCAGGTGTTCAGGTACCTGCCTGCTACTTGAGAGTCACCTCCCTTCTTTTAACAAAGATTTCCTATGCTCTTTGGAAAGGGCTGAACTGAACTTTCCCATGGGCTAAAACCAATACCGTTTCATTTGTTTGCCTTAGCTATGGCAATCTTCACCACTGTTAAGTTGTGCTAAGACCACAACTCCCAGAATGCCCAGATAATTATAGCCTTTTAGATCGGCAGTCACCTTCCCAAAGTTCTATATTAAAATAGGTTGTTTCCCTGGAATTTTTCAACTGGCATGTATATCTTTCTGTGTGCTTTTTATATACCCTGCCTTTATCAACAGCTGCTAACCTCCCCATCTGAGAACTCTCCATCTTTTGAAATTTTATAATGTTGTTTTCTATTTTTAAAAGATATAAACAGTGGAAGAAGATTCAAAGTTTATTTAAATTCAAATGTCAGAATATTTCAACCTCTCCATTACTTTTGACAGCATCTTTTCTTGCAGCTGAAATATACTAACTTACAAATCAGTTTAGTTGTTTCCTCTGTCTTAATTCTTTCCCCCAATAGTGTTACCATATGATGGTTTGTCTCCTCTCATGATCTCAACAATGCAAAAGTGTGCAAATGATAATTAATGCTATTAGATTGCATTGTAAGGTCATTTGTTAAAAATTAGATTCCTTATAGGGTACATATGAAACACTAAAAATACATTAACAGCAAACATTACTGCTTTTTTTTCATTAGTAGAAAGCCCACGTAACTATCTATAGTCATAGTTATAATGAGTCACAACTTTTGCCATATTTTGCTGATTTTATGCTGTTGCTCTTATTTGAGAAGTTAAACGTATGGCAGTGCAAACTGCAAATTTCTGTTGCCATAGCATGGGGTTTTTTAAAAACCTCATCAGATAATGCATGACTAAGGTGCTTCTTTTGCAGGATGGCATATCAAACCATTTCATATTTGATACTTCAAAAATTAACTGCTTGACAGTGCACGCAGTGTGAAGAACTGTGAATAATTTTCCCAATTTACTCTCTTGTTACTTTAAAAAATAGCTGCCCAGAAAGAAATAATCAAAGGATAGCTTTTACAGTTTTTGATTTTTTTTTGTACAGGTTGACTTCTGAGCTTTTTACTAGATTCTTTGTCTTGGAAGGACCCAAACCTCTTCTTTTTCAAAATTAAAACAGAGGCTCTAGATTTGGCTAATTTAGCCTCATGAATATAGCATAAAGTATAACATTCCCAAGAAAAAGGTCTTTCAAAAATTCTCCAGACCAAACTCCCAGCACAATGGGAGGTCAAGTTGTAAATTGTTCAGCAGAGTTTGTTTAACATAACCTTGATGGATCAGTGGCCACTACCGCTTGGAGCAGATTCCTATTTGCTCAGATGGATCTGAATGGAAGACAAGCGCTGTGCCCCATGGGCAGGGGAAGATACAAATGTTTGGGCCATGTTGTTCCTTCCAAAAGCACAGAGAAAGCAAGGGTGGTGCATGGACTGACTACCTCCAAAGCATCAAGTGAACCTGAAAGCCTCTCAACATCTGGCAGCAGCTGGCCTGTGTTTGTTTTAGGCTTTCCACATGCAGCCACGACCACCCTGTCTGCGACAGCCAAAGATGTACAGGACTTTGATGCGCATGGTTGGCTAGATGTGCTAACTCCACGTGCCAGCCATTCCTTGAACAGGCAAGGAGCAATGGAAAAAGGGGGGCCCAGAGCTGAAAGGGATTTTTCTTTTCTTGTTTCTGTTTTGCTTCCATTGCCATTAGAGATGGATGTTCTGTTGCATGCATTTGATATCCAGCTATTGTTAGGGTTGTGATGGTTTGTCACTCCTTTTTCTGGACTTGGCCAGGAACACAGCAGATCGGAACATTCCTGATTGTATGATGATGACGGGAGGGAGGGCATTTATAAAATGTGGCTTAGAGAATAAGAACAAAACTAGAATAAGTAACAGATGCTGTGCTTCTTGAATGGATCTAAGATCAAAATAGATAGTAAGATTTAAAAAAAAACTCCATTCTTCATTCATACTGGTAATTTTTTTGTACAGTACAGTATTCCAATCATATTGTACTCCAAAGAAAACGATGAAACTAGAAATCTGTAGATATGTGTAAACTTTTCTAAGCAGCCTGTCAAAATGGCAGCCTGCAAGCTGGATACATCACACACAGACCACGCCCACCCCGGCTCCGCAAGGGCAAAAAATATTGTGATACATCATGATCTGGCCCGTGATACGACTGAGTTTGACACCCATGTTCTAACTTAACAAATATTTTTTTTTAATCTAAATGATCTGGGAAAGATTCCTTTTCAGAAATATAGCATAGAAATATCTCAGATAAACATGCAGTACAGAAGGTCCTTGCTTTTAATGACCACAACTGGGACCAGAAAATCCATTTCTAAGTGGCACATCACATGGCCTCAGTAGATTTATGACTTCATTTCCGCTGCCATTGTAAAGTGAGACATCATGTGACCACAGCTTGTGATTTTATTGCTAGCTTCTGCATTTACTAAGCTTGTTGGAAACTAATTGTGAAGTGTACAAATGCTGATTTATGCCTACGATGGGCATAAATACCTGTCAGTTGCTAGGTGTCCAAGTGTTGATCACGGGACCAATGATGGTATGATGGTCGTAAATTTGAGGACTGGTTGTAAAGTGACTTTTTCAGCACCATCCTAATATTTCTAGGCCCAACAATCATTCAGCAAGGACTACCTGTAATTCAAACTTTAAGCAAGAATTCTCAGGCAGTTTTCCATATCTAGATCAGAGTTTGCTATGTTTAAAATGGGAACAATAGCTACAAGCCTTAGCAAATGTTTTTATGGTTGAATAAGGAATTGAAAATGACAACATTTACAGTAATCCTTGACCTACGTCACAACTGATCCCAAAATTTCTGTTGTAAGGTAAGAGAATTATTTAATGAGTTTTGCCACATTTTATGACCTTTCTTGCCAAAGTTGTTAAGTGAATAACTGCAGTTGTTAAGTTAGTAACATAGTTATTTATTGAATCTGGCTTCCCCATTGACTTTGCTGCTTAGAGATCACATGACCCCAGGACATGGCAACTATACTAAATATATACCATTTGCCCAAAGTGCCCAATTTTTGATCAAGTGACCATGGGAATGCTGCAATGGTAATACATGTGAAAAATTAATATGTCACTTTTTTCAGTACTGTTGTAATTTTGAATGATCACTTAGTGAATGTTGTAAGTTTAAGACTACCTGTATTTAATAAAGATACTACCCTGTTTCTCCAACAATACAGCCTCCCCCAATAGGAAGTCCCAGCATGTTTTATAGGCATGAAATGAAATTTAGCCCCTCCCCCCAAATTAAGGCTATATTAAAACATGCGAAATGGGGGGAATGGTGGGGGGGCTTGCCGTTAGGAAGTACTTTTGTTGCATACCCGGATATGGTGCTGCCTACGCAGACCCCGATACTAAGTGCCTCACCAACGCTGATGTCAACATCCAAGCCATCCCAACCCACCCAAAGATACAAGGGGGGGAATTAAGTCACCCCTGAAAAGTCGGCCTAGCCATTTTTTCAGGGCTCAAAAAAAAAATAAGACCCAGCCTTATTATATGAGAAACAGGGGTATATTCCAACAAAAGAAATGTAAAGGCTAGAACTATATGTATACATGTATATGTATGTGAATATGTATATACCTGCACATGGATTAGAGAGTAAACAAAAGTATGCAATATCATCAAAAGAATAAAAGAATTGAAATGGAAATGGGCTGATCACATGTCAAGAAGAACGGATGACAGGTGGACCAAGGCAGTCATAGAATGGCTCTCACTTGATAAAAAGAATCCAAAGAGACCTAAAACAAGATGGATTGATGACATCAGCAAGTATTGTATGCCCAACTGAAAAAAGAAATCTCAGGACCATATTGATTGGAAACATGCAGAAGAGGACTTCAACCTACAGAAGATAAACAACAGCTAAAATGAGGAGGAGGAGGAGGAGGAGGAGGAGGAGGAAGAGGAGGAGG
>BLBF01000033.1:20582047-20593225 GCA_015471245.1 Laticauda colubrina
TATATGTTTTTTTAAGTTTTCTCGGGTACTTACATGAATGCAGTTCAGGTTCCTTCGGGTATTATCCTATGTCATTGTCGTGCTCAGACCCTTAGTCAGGTCCAGTGTGTGTGTGTATATATTGTGTTAAGACTCCTAGTTGCAGTTTGAAAGGTGTAAAGAATTCTTTAGTGAAGAAGTCCTGTAATACATTCAATGACAAAAAAATGGATAAATTGTTGTTTCTATTTGTTTTGAGAAATGAATCAATAAACACTAATATAGAATTTTAATGCTGCAGTCCTATCTACATTACTCAGAAGTAACCTTGTTGAATTCAATGAAGTTTCATCTTAGGTAAGTGTGAATAAACCTCACAATGAATTTGTATTGGTGTGATTGGAGCACCCTCTTGTGGATATAAGCTTCTTTTCCAAAAAGAATGAAAATTCTGTTCATTATTTATGGAACATCACTCTGCCATCTATCTTTAAAACACTCCACAGTTAAGGAATTTTTATTCTCAATTAATATGACATTGGGACAACATTTCTTCCCATTTTTAATGTACACAGAGATTTAAAAGGCATTTTTTGTTAAAGTTGCTTCTCCTGAAATGTATATTACCTTAAAGTTAGTGATAATGTAAAATGTTCATCTTTATTCATCCACTGCATCTCTTTTTCAGATTTATATTTACCTTTCCTCCAGGACCAAAAGCAGCCTACCTTAAATTTCTCCTCCAGTTTTCTCTGCAATAACAATTCTGCCAGGTAGACTGAGCTGAAAGACAGGATCCTGCCCCAAGTGACCCAGTGAGCATGCATGCCTGAAGACTTTAAACCTGGTCTTAGTGCATTAGCATTAGTGCATTAGCCTCACCACAAAAGTTTTGTATCCTCTGCATAGTGACCAGTTCTTTCAACAATAGTAAAGCAGTCAGCATAAAAGGACATGAACTACTTTGAATTATCCTATTCAAGAGATAATAATCCCAGAATTAGATATTTTGATATCTAACCTATTAGTAAGTCTGAGGATAAAGCATTTAGTCAGACCAAAATAAAAGTTCGACATTGCATTGTTACTGAAATTTGGGAAAGGTACAGAAAGCCATTGTTTCAAACCTTCCTATAAACAACTGGAAATTTGCCATCTCTCTCTCTGTTGTTTAAACATAGTTTTGGATTTTTTTTCCAGTATTTATCTTAGCTTGGTGCAAAAAACAAAACAAAACGCAAATTTAACTTTCAAGTTGAATTACATTTGTTGTCAATCAGTAATGTCACTAGGCCAAATGCCTAATCTTTAATCAGAAATTCTAAAAGATGAAACTAATTTGTAGCCTGTCCCATGAGCAAGTCTGATCCAACGCCTAGTGTGTATGGAGAACAAATACTGCAAAGAACTTGACAAAAACCTCAATGTCCCCTATGGTTATAATCCCAAAGGAGCACATTTGTTTTGCAAAAAAACAATGAAAGTTTAAGAATCAATTTTTTATATCTCCTTCAACATCCATAGTGGTAAAAAAGGAAGTGAAGAAGAAAAATTGGAATAACCTGAAAACTGCTTCTACTGACCTACCACTAAACACATTTGGTTTGCAAAGTGTCCATTTTTAAAAAATGACAATGATTCTCTATGTATATCATATCTATATCTATATGTTCAAGGGTGGGATTCTACTGGTTCAGTAGAACCGGTTGTTATGATTCTGTGCAGTTTGGAGAACTGGCACATTGTGTCCCTGGCTAGCCCTGCCCTCTCCACCTGCCCAGTTATCTCCCCCCTCGCCCAGTTATCATGCATGCACAACATTGCTGACTGAGTTCTTCCCGCCCAGTCACTCCATAAGGTATTTCCCCCCTCCTGACAATCAGCTGTTCTGATGATCAGCTGTGCCGGGATCCCCCTTGCTTTCTTACTGCTTCATCCAAGAGGCTTCCCTGAGTCCTAGGAGGCAAAAAGGGGTGTGCCTGCCCTCCCTGCTCCATTTTTTGCCTTTCTGAGCCCCAGGTAAGCCTCCTGGGAACAAAAACGCCTCCCAAGAGGCTTCCCTGAGGCCCAGGAGGCCCAAAAACAGAGTGCAGAGGGGTGCTGCAAGAAAAAGAGAAAAAGAAGAAGCCTTGCCTACCCAGTTACATGGCCACACCCACCTAACCACACTCACCTAGCCCCACCCATAAAACTGGTTGTTAAAAAAATTGAATCCCACCCCTGTATATATCTACAGCTATCTATATTCAAGGTGCTAGTTGTCATCTTTAAAGCCCTTCATGTCTTGGCTTTCTGGGGGCCATCTCTTGTTGGCCACATCTACATGACCCACCAGAGTGGGGAGGCAAGGAATGTTGTGGGTCCCATCATTGAGGTAGCTATACCTGGTGTGACCCAGAAGAAGGGCCTTCTTCATGGTGGAGACATCATTGGAACATCATCTCTGGAACATAATTCCCCCAGAGATTAGAATAGTCTCTAACACTCTTCTGGAAGGCACAGAAGACCTGGTTCTTCCAGTGGGCCTGGGAATCCAGAGTGGGATGGAGCCTATTCAATGGTTGGTATGATGTGTTGTCACCGGGATGATGGGTGGGGGTGATTATATTATTTTATTAATTGATTATTTGATTATTTTCTTGTATTAATTTTATTTTTATAAGCATGATGTTTTTATATCCCTGTACGCTGCCTTGAGTCACCATATGTGAATAGGCAGCAATATAAATTTTCTAATAAATAAATAATGTGTGTATGCATGTGTGTGTGTATTTATATGTACATCCAGTACCTTGCCTTGGTGCTACTAGTCAAAAAGAATGGGAAAAGAAAAGAGCCTCAGCAGGTCCTGTTTGTTCCTATTGTGATCATTTGCATTTCCACAAACAATGGGAAAAGGTTCTTCCTCTGAGGTTTAAGTCTAATGGCTCCACAACTTGCTCTTTAAGATATTGTGTCACTCCATTTGTATAAAAAACAGAGGCAGCCCAAATTCTGAATAATACCTGGGCTGTTGAGTTTAATTTCTGAATCTTTTTCTCATTGTTGCTAACATTCCTTACTCACTCTTCATCCAGGTCAGAGAACAAATATTTGTGAAGATATTTGAAAGAGTCAGTCACTTAACAGAGTCAGTTATGCACTTGTGTGATTTTACTTAAGGCCCTGTCACACTGCCCAACGGATGCAAAACGTTTGTAAAAAGGACACAGCGGACAAGAAAAACGTTCCATCCGTTGTTATCCACTCTCAAAAGGGGCAAAAATTTGCATAACCAGAGTGGACAACACGGAAAGGAACGGACGGGGGGAGGATGCAGAGCGGATGGAAAGCAGATGCATAGAGGATGCATAGAGGATGCATAGAGGATGCAGCACGGATGCAGAGCGGATGCGTAGAGGATGCAGAGCAGATGCAGAGCGGATGGAAAGCGGATGCATAGAGGATGCGTAGAGGATGCAGAGCAGATGTAGAGCGGATGCGTAGAGGATGCAGAGCGAATGCGTAGAGGATGCAGAGTGGATGCAGAGCGGATGCGTAGCGGATGACGCGGATGCATAGCTGCATCCGCTTTCATCCTTTCTCCGTCCGTGCTACTAACACTGCACATCCGTTCCGCTTCCTCCCTGTGTCCGTTTACCACTGGAACGGATTTGAGTTGCGCGGATGCACAGCAGATGCCTAGAGGATATAGCAGATGCGTAATGGATGCAGAACGGATGTCCCCCGTATGCCTAGAGGATGCAGAACGGATGCATTGGATACATTTTCCATTCAAAAGTTTTGAGCAGCTCAAAACCTTCTGAGCAGATGAAATGTCAATAGACGGATGCTGGACGGATAGAGAGGAAGCAAAACAGAGGCAGTGAGTACAGAACGGAAGCATCGCATTAACCAATGGATGGTAAGTGTTTTTCTCCATTTTACATCCTCTTTCCATCCGTTGGTGCAGTGTGACAGGGGCTTTAGTTGATGTAGGAACTGTTGGATACTTTCTTTTCTCTCTCTCTCTCCTTTTAACTATTTTTAAATTGGTGGTTACACCAAATGCAGTAAGAGAAAACTATAATAAGTTTTTTGTTAGAATTCTATCATATAAAAGCTTGATTAGTAAATTGATTATGTACTATCAAATCATTTTCAACTCATGGTGATCACATAGATTTTGTCCATGATAATTTATCCCTAACATGTTCTTTCAACTTTTCCAATGACAAACTTGTTGCTACTGTAACTGAGTCCACCCCCCCCCCTTTGCTGCTGGTCATCTTTATCTTCTCCTTCCCTTCTATCTTTCCCAATTGTTTGTTGTTGTTTTAATGACCCTGTAATCTCTTTCATCAGGGTGGAAACAGAGCAACTTAATGAAGCTGAGCATTTACTGGTCGGATGCCCTTCCTGATGCCTACGCAAAGTACACAGTAGATATTTTCTCTTTGTACCCTGAGAGAGAAACATCCGTTGCTACCTAAGATTGAACCCTCAGCCTCTTGAGTGTGAAGTGAGTGTTTACTGCTAGACCACCATGCTGCTTCTCCCAAATTACCTATCTAAAGCAAAGTAATGTGAGCTAGGTCATTTGTGATTTGCAGGAGAATTCTGGGTCGATTTGTTTGATGATCCATTAGTTTGTATTCTTGACTGTTCACAATATTCTCAGGAGTTTTCTCAAACATAAAAGCTTAAAGGCATTAATACCCTTCCTCTCCTCCTTTAAAGCCCAACATGCAGAAGGTAGACCAAAGTAAATTGTTATTTTACCACAAGATGGCAGCAGATCATCTTATTTATCATTATTTTAAATTTTTTCTTTCAATTTGCAGTGCCTACCATGAGAAGGTAGAATATTTTGAAAAAGAATTATTATTGATGACTTGCCCCCAATGTTGTGTTTACTCAAGAGAATAATTTAATGTTCACACCAGGTGGGGAAGAAATGCATTTAATTTTATTATATCTCTATTTTGCATTGTAAGAAAAGCCTACAAAGGTCTTTCTTAATTTTTAGACACCCATTTGGTTTAATGCCTTTTCACAATATTTCTTACAACATATGATAATTTGGCCTGGTCCTAGAAAATTTAAAGGGCTCAAACTGAATTGTGCTAATTCAGTTGGAACTAATCAATATTTTTATTGTTATGAATTTTCCCCTTTTTTACTTGCATGCTACCTATTTTCATAGTATAAAGCAGAGTGCCCAAAAATTCAAGATAGTATCTGTAACTATACATTCAAAGCCATATCACTTTTATTTCTGTCACATGTGCAGGAATAAGGATTACACACAGACATATGCACACAAAAAGGGGGGAGGGGGAGGGAGGGAGGGGGATAGACAGAGGCATGGCATCCTCAAAGGAAGGGAAGTAATGAAATACTTCTCATAATGTCACGATGCACATTTCATAATTTGTGTATTTGCATTTGTAAGGCAAATTCCTAAGGACAGATTCTGTGCATGATGTTCTCTAGGTAGTCCTCAACTTATGATGACAATTAAGCCCCAAATTTCCATTGCCAAGTGAGACAGTTGTAAATTTAATTTTGCCCCATTTTATGACCTTTCTTGTCACAGTTGTTAACTGAACCACTGTTCAATTAGTAAGGCAGTTCTTAAATGCACCTGGCTTTCCCATTGACTTTGCTTGTCAGAAGGTCTCCAAAGGGGATCACATAATCCAGAAAACTTCAGCCTTCATAAATATGAGCCAGTTGCCAAGCATCTGAATTTTGATCGAGGGGATCATGAGGATGCTGCAATGGTCATAAGTGTGGGAAATAGCCATAAGTCGCTTTTTCAATGCTGTTGTAACTTTGAAAGGTCACTAAATGAATGATTGCAAATCAAGCATTACCTGTTAATTTTTCTAAATATCATTGGGCTTCCTTTCTCAAATTAAGGCATAAGGAGGAAAAAGTCCCATGCTTTCTGCAAGCTGTATAATTAGGTTAAGAAATCTTTAGTTTGGCCCATCCAACCTTAGCACTGGCTTTCGCTATTTGTCACATAAAGTAACTGACCATCTACCCTTCATTAGTTTCTTAGGTGATCTTTGCTACAGCTTTCAGAAATACTGTATTTAATCAGATTACAGCACCCAGGTATGGTTGGCAGAACAATAACAGAATACTAGAGTTGGAAGGCACCTTAGAGGTCTTCTAGTCCAACCCCTGCTCCAGCAGGATACCTTGTACCATTATAGACAAATGGTTGTCCAAACTCTTCTTAAAAACTTCCAGTGATGGAGCACTGTCAACTTCTGGAGACAAGTCATTCCACAGATTCATCATTCTAATTGTCAGAAAATCTCTCCTTGGTTGTAGGATGGATCTTTCCTTGATTACTTTCCATCCCTTGCTTTTTATTCCTGGGAATAAACATAATGCAGGCAATTTACTGGAAGGGATTACATAGAGAATCTCTTGTTGCTATGGGTATAGCATATTGGAAATGGGAAGAAATATTGCTCCGAAAAATCTACCAGCCTGATACTCTTCCATCAACTCCAGCCAGGTAGACTGGACAAATAGCATCCTAGCTTATGGTTATCGAGATCCTGGAAAATGGGATGCCAAAGATAGAAAAGGAGCTACCTTTAGCAGGTTGCCTGCCAAAACGGATGAACAGATTGACCTCATAGGAGGCAGGATATTTGTATCAGGTGGCTTATCTCAGAGTCAGAAAGCGGCAACATTTATTTTTATTTATTTTAATTGATTTGTCAATCACTTACAAGATAATAGGTATAAGAATAAACATAGTTATGAATACATGAAATGGATACATATAAGAAAAATAAAAGAAACAATAGGACAGAGACGGTAGGCACGTTGGTGCACACCCCCATGTCATGCAATTATTTCTTCCCATCTACATTCATGTTTAATGACATAATCTGTGCCAGAAAAGGACCCCTTCAGATTGCTTTAACAGTAAAAAGTGCACCATTTCAGAGGTTTCAAGGCCTGTAGTCTATACCCACAGGCTGCTTCAGCTAAGAAAGATTCTTTTATCTCAGTCATAACCCATAAATGGAAATTCATTTGACAATCTTTTTTAAAAGCTAAAGAAGAGGAGCTGGCCTCAGCTTCTCTTTAATACTTTCTCTGTGGTAATTAATATGGTGTTAGTATGCATGTTGGTATATGTGAGTGAATGTTTCACCCTCAAGTAACTATGAATCTCCTCCAGACAAAGTCAGATATGGTCACTCCAAAGAGTTGAGACGCTAAGCATCAATCATGTATAAATAAGCTTTTCTGAGCTCTTTCCAGTCACCTTGAACCCACCTTGATCAGCATGTACTTCATGAGTCTTCCAAGGAGTTGGATTACTGACCAGCCTCACGTCTCCATTTCACTGGCATTTCTCAGCCTCCTTCTTCCTTGTGATCTATCAAGGTATTATGAGAGTGTTGCATGACAAGGAGGAGATATAAATAAGAAGCCAAGGAGAACAGTTGTGCTAATTCATTCTGTGGTCAGTTTGGAATATACACAGTATAGTCTTCCTTCGGCCTCCTTGTCCTCATTTGGCTTGTCACCACATGAATATAATCATATAAATATACTTTCAGTTTAGCATGATATTTATCTATATCTATATCATCTATATCTATATCATCTATTTATCATCTATATCAAACTCTATATTTATCTATATCTATACATATAAAATTTCTTACACTAAATTAAAAGTGTGTATGTACGCACACACACACACTAAACTGAGAGTTTTAGAAGAATAACTGCAGAGACACTTGATCCAAAATTGTGTTATATTCAATTTTCCTACCTCAAATCTGCCTGCCAATGTATAAACTACCCTAGACTCCTAAATTCAAATTTATTGTTTTCATTCTCAATTGGATAATGTATTACTCTGGAGAAATGAAACTTGTCAGTCTGCATAGCACTCAATGGGCAAATGCCCTCTTGCTCTCGTGAAAAAGAAAAGAGACAAAATTGCTTGTTCTTTCTAAAATTCTCTTCCCTTCTCCGAATTTGAAAGAAACTCAATCATCTCCAGGATTACAATGACTGTAAAGTATACTACTCCATTGGTTTGAGTTATGGTGATAGTAAGGATAGTCATGAGAGCTTTATTGGCATCTTCTAACATACTGTCTGACAGTACTTCTTTGTGGAGCCTTGGTAATCAGTCTTGAGGTTGATTCTAGATAGTTTATCCATCATCCTATGTGCCATATTAGCTGCTGTCTCTGTAATTGAGGGAATGACAATGATGTTCCAACTTCAAGTATTGACTGCCTATCCAATTGTTTTGGATGCATGAGTCTTCATGAGTCTGGGACATGACATGGAATTGGCCTATCTCAAGCTGTGAGAGCAGCTTTCTCTTCACACTGTTGAAATGTTGGATAACCATTTTTCAGTTAGTATGGTTTAAGTGTTCTGTCCATCCATACATTTCATATGTGTCCTCTCATTAGGTCTACTGCTGTAATAGCATTCTACCAATTCCAGGTTCTCTTGACTCATCCATGTATGGTCTATTCCAGTAGCTTAGATTAATCTGGTTCTTAACATCTGGTGCTGACCTTATAAATCCAGGTGATGATCTTAGCTAGCATGACTCCCTTAGTTCATGCTAGTTCCATATTGGAGGTAAGCAGGTGAAGCATTAGGGGGTCTTTTTTCAAGGACACTTATTGATAAGATAGGTAACAGCCAGGATTTGAACCCTGGTCTCCCAGTTAAAGGGTAGGCAAACAATCAACATATATTCCTCCTATTTTCTCCATGACAACAACTGGGTAAGATGAGTTGGGCTGAGAAGAAAGTAACTGGCCCAAAGCCACCCAGCTGACTTTCATGCCAAGGCAGGACCAGAACTCACAGTCTCCTGGTTTCTAACCTGGTGCTTTAACTATTAAACCAAACTAGCCTTACTTTACTCCATTTATATAAACTTTTGCAAGATATATGAGAAAAGAAGAGAAAAAAACCCTAGCCATTTAATGTGAAGCTGTTTCTAAGTTGATCCTGCATTCAAAAGCATTTTGGCCAGAACCAGTCTAAAACATTTTGCTGCTTAATAGTACAATAGTTTATAATATTTTCATGGTTTTCAATGATTTTTATTGTTTTCATTTGAAAAAAATGTTGTGGGGTTTGGAGAGGTTATTTTGCTGTATTGTTTTATCTTTTTTAAAAAAATTCTAAGCTGCTCGTTTATGTGTGTGAGAAAGATGCCTATATAAATTTACCAAATAAATAAACATTGATCCCTCACAATTTTATTTACAGAAGCTGATACAAGTGATACTTGACTTTTCTTTCAAAATTGTGACATTGGCAGTAGGATAGTATACTTTGGCATATAAGGACAACAGATTCCTTACAAAAGGCAAGCTGAAAGAAATCTGCTGCCTGAGGTGAATCTTCCCTTTCCTTAAGAGTAATTATTTTATATTTTATTTTACTTATTTTTTATTTTTTATCCCATTTTTATTATTGTTATAAATAACTCAAAGCAGCAAACATATCTATTAGCCCTTCTTTTTCCCTCCACCCCAACAATAACAACAACCCTGTGAGGTGAATTGGGTTGAGAGAGAAAGAGTGACTGGCTCAAAGTCATCCAACCATCTTTCATACTTAAGGAAGGACTAGAACTCACAATCTTCTGGTTTCTAGTCTGGTGCCCTCACCAGTACAACAATCTGGCTCTATACTTGCAGAAAGGATGAATACAATTGGTTAATATAATATCTAGCAATTAAGGTGAATCCATGAGTTGTTGTTTTTTTTACTCTGAAGACTTCGCTCCCTCCAACTGTCCAAATAACTGAGAATTATCTTTAAAAATCTGGGTCTTATAAATATTATATAGAAAAACTTAGAAATATGGCTTCTATTTTCCTCTTTGGTTACGGAAAGGAAACAACATTTATGTTGATTTTTCAGGAGGGAAGAGCTGGCTGTGCTGGGCCTTCTTTTTTATCTTCTCAGAGCCTCCTCTTATCACAATTGCTGAAAATGTAGGGCACTGTTTTATAACATTTTGAGATGGGAAACTGGTAAATGCTACATCTAAACTAGTTACATTGCAGTTAAAAGCAGTTAAAGTCTCCAGAAACAGTATTCTAATATTTAAGGGGCTGTCACAGAAAAGAGGGTGATTAACATATTCTCCAAAGCAACTAAGCGCATGACAAAAAGTAATGTGTTCCATCCGGAAAAACGCGAGGTAGACCGGGTTCCAACAACAAAGTCTTTATTAGTTAACAACAGTTGAGAAATGGAACATTGGCGCAAGCCGCGGCAGCCTTTTTATAGGGTTTTGCCTGCTGGCTTGTAGCCAATGACAGGCATTTAGTTTTGCTGCCTTTGAGCAGCTTCGTGGATTGGTTCCTATTGAACCAATCCCCATTCAGGTTTTTTAGCCCATCAGAATCCTGTATTAGGAGTCTACTATTCTTTATACAGAACATAATGGATGGACACTTATCAAAGAAATAACCTAGAACTAAGAAGAAATTTCCTGTCAGTGAGAGCAATTACTCAGCGGAACAGCTTGCTTTCAGAAGTTGTAGGTGCTCCAATACTAGTGATTTTCAAGAAAAGATTGGACAGCCATTTGTCTGAAATGTTATAGGATCCCCTGGTGAGTAAGGGTTGGACTAGAAGATCTCCAAGATCCCTTGCAACTCCATTATTATGTTAGTTTGTTAGTCTGTTGTTCTTAACAAAACCTGCCACCTCCCAGCTTGCCCACATATAGACTCATTCTTCTCGTACCTCCAGTTTACAATCCTATAGATGTTTATTCCTTTGAGAAAAATTCATAGGACTTCTCACAATGCCCACAACAATAATTTATTAAATATGTGCAGTCACAGGCCAGATATCCATAAGAGGTAAAAAAAATTAAAACACAATTAAAAACAACAACAACAACAACAACAACAACAACAACAACAACATGTTAAATAGCAATGATCCTACATAAATTATCATTCCACTTCTACTTTATGTAAACCCATCTTTATACTTCCTGTACAGGAGGGACTACAGGCTACACTTTTTGACATCCAACATTCAGATCAAATGATTTTTTCACAGGAACTGAGCTGAGAGATAGTTCATTTCTTTTCAGTATATATCAGAAAGATAGATGATAGATAGATAGATAGATAGATAGATAGATAGATAGATAGATAGATAGATAGA
>BLBF01000033.1:20624676-20635888 GCA_015471245.1 Laticauda colubrina
AGATAGATAGATAGATAGATAGATAGATAGATAGATAGATAGATAGACAGACAGACAGATAAACACACACACACACAGAGAGAGAGAGAGAGAGAGAGAGAGGGGTGGGGTGGGGGACAGAGAGAGATGGAGGAAGAGAGGGAGACCACTAAAGTCTGTACTTTAGTATATTTTGAGGTGGGAATGGAAATTCCATTCTCAGACTGCAATGTTTTAGTAAATATATCCTTCACACATAGCCATTCTTATGTATCGAATGAAAGCTAAACAATATGTTCCTAAGAACATCAGAGGAATCAGCCATGGATTTCATTTTAAGCAAAGCATTATGAACTGTGTTTCAGAGCATGAAGGGCAATAGCAAAAAGATGCTGCTGGCTGCCATTATTCTGTATTGCAAAAATTTGCTTAATAGGAAAGCTACATACAAAAAAAAAGAGAGGCAAAGATACATGTAAGAAAGTTTATATTGTTGTATATTTTACAGTGTGGCATGTAGAACATAGAATAGAAAGTAGCACATATTCGAAACAAGGAACACAAAATAAGGAATATATGACCATGTGTGTGTGTGTGTGTGTGTGTGTGCGTGTGTGTGTGTGTGTGTCCATCCAAAACATAGTGATAGATTCAGGGTTATATTTACAATCTTGTCAATATCAGTTCCCAAAAGGACAACAACAGGACAAGTTCAAACTATATGAATTAATACTCCAGTTCCTGAGTTACTTCTCTAGCAACTCAGATAATCAAACCAATCATTATCAAACATTTTCTGAAACATTCAATGTATGCAAAGAAACTTTTCTAATTTCATTTAAAGTCACAGAAATACTTTCACGGTATTTGATGAAATTGATACCATTTGAAATTTTAAAAATCATTTTTAGTAATATAATCATTTGATTGCGGTTTATATAACTTTATAAATATTTTATGTATAAATGTTTTATGAATATTTATATTCATCATGATCTTACCCCAGGTACACAGAGATATTCCAGACATGTCTCAGCTCTGTCAAAACAATAATTTCAAATTTACCTATGGATTAGGGTTTGTCCAATTCTTATGCAAAGCTAAACAAAGCAGCCAGAATATAATTTGAATCCTAACCACACTTTCTATCTATGTGGATCAAATGAGATTTAAATTAAAGGATGTCATTTTTTTTCTGAATCTCAGTTTGGTTTAATTCAAACTGTAATCTTAAACTGTATTTTTAAAAAGCTGCCCATTAGGACTTTGTACAAAATTTACAGGTTAGGTTTTATAGTTACTAGCTTTTGTTTATATAACTTTATTTTTAAAACAATGATTGTATTTTGGTCTGGCACTCTAATAAAGATGGATTAGATGTAACCTAAAAGCCTAGTTCTTATATTGTGGTGAAATCTTTTGGTGAGCTAGTGGCATCAGGTATGATTTACCTCAAAATAATCAGATGTAATTTGAGTATCCACTTTCATGAAAATCAGCTTTGCATTATTTCTTTGATAGTTGTCAATCCAACAAGACAATTGCTCTACTCATTTTTATCTCAGCAAAGAATTATCCAAAGTGAAAATCCAGAGATATTTCTTTATTAAAAAGCTGGAAGCCAGAAAGTGTCAGGGTTTCTAAAATAGCAAACAGAAATACGAATTACAATTGCCGTTAAATGAACTGCTTCTTTGTTCTCTTCCACCTGCTTCAACTCCTCTGATATGACTATATAATTTTCAGAAATGATTATAGAACTTGCAAAACTTCTAACAAGTAAAGGGTGTCTATATTCAATTTAAAATAAAGAGAAATGCAAATATATTACATTCCCAGATAACCTTTCCAAAAATAGTGGCCTTCAAGTCAGCTTACAAAAACAGCAGACTATAAATGATGTTCCTGATTTGTTGAGACCCTGCATATTTCTCATGGTGGTTGTTGGGCCTGTAAATTTCTTGTGATGGAAAGAATAGTATTACAGCATTTTAATTTACAATTTATGATTGTTGACTGGTATATATTACTGCACTTTCTAACTCTCCTGCTTCCATCCTTTCCCAATTCAAAATAAACCGGAGATACTGCTGTGGCCATGCTCTTTTTAAATGTTAAATGCAGCCATCCTAGTTAGAATTAGCAAGCTGGCTCCTCACATGAAGAGTTATTTGCTGCCAATGGGGAACATTCTCAAATTGCATTCAAAATGTATGTTTGGCTTTGGATTGACACCTGGCACTTTTCTTGGCAAAGTCTTTCTAAAGTTCTTTGCCATTGCTTCCTAACATCACCAAGCTTTGTACCTTAGGAAACACTTGAACTCATAGTCTCCCAGTTTCTTACTGAGTGCCTTAACCACTGCATCAAACTGGCATGCACCAGTTAAGGTTTACAAATTGTAATGTTATCAATATATGTTAGTAACTCCTAAGCATTTTAACTGAAATGCTTCCAAAGCTATCCTTTTGTTCATTTGCACTGGATACTCCAGTTAATGATGGTGCACTATGTCTATAGCTAAAAATATTAGGGTCATCTGAGGTCACCTAACACACACACACACACACACACACACACACACACACACACACACATATCAGATGACCTGAGCTACAGACATCATGCATCATCATTAATTGGAGTATCCAATGTAAATGAGCAAAAGGATAGTTTTGGAAGCATTTCGTATAAATGCTTTCAAGGGGCTAAGCCTTTCCATCATTTCATCCTATCACCTAGGAATTATGAGTTGCTAAGTATCCAAGACCTTAAAGTGTATGTTTTTGAGTGGCCCCCAACCTTTTGGATACCATGGAGAATGGTTTTTCCACAGACCAAAGGGGGCATATTTTCGCGTTCTGTGTGCATCCTATTATGGGGCTTTGCTTGTTTGCACAGCATAGTTTCTGGCATGCCACAGACCAGTGCCTGTCCATGGACCAGGGTTTGGGACCCCTGCAGTTGAGGATACAAAAAAAATGGTGGGAATCAAAAGACTGATGATGCTCATTTGGATTCCTGCAAGTCCTACTTTTAAATCTCAAACAATGAAAAAACATTGCTGGGGGGAGATAAGAGTTTGCCATTTCAGAAGCAAAGATATTCTATGGGAGATAAACTTTCCAAAAGATATAATAAAAGAGGTCTTTTTACTGGGCAAAAAAATCCCTTTGTAAAATCTTGGTTTATATTTGGAAGTTTTCAGGATAGCTAGAGTGGTATGATGTGTATAACTTACTAGGAGGAACCCTATGTAGATTCTAGATGTGGATCTCTGTTTTAACAGATGCCAACAGTTTTATTAGTTGCTATATCAGGCTCCCTCCCTTAGCAGACTCAAAACTTGGCTGAAGCTTCCCAGATATTTGATACCACATGGCTAGTAAATTATCTTTATTGTATAATAAAACTGAAGCCAGTTGGAATAGCTGATTCAGAGAATGAAGTAGGAACTCCTTAACTCCCTAAATTGAAACTCAATATTTTTTCCTCTCTTACCATGGCTTAATATATTTTGATTCTCCCAAATAAATTTTCCTAACTTTTAAAGACATTAAAAACTGAATTTTCCATAGAGTTAAATGGAAAGGGCGTGTGGGAAATGCACAGGAAAGTTTTTGCACAGAATTAAAAAGACATTAAAACACATGATTATATATTGATTTCAACCAAAACATCCCTGTGAAACAACCTGCTACACTATACCATTCATACTTACCTGCATCTTTGTATAGCAATAGCAACAGCAATAGCCTTTAGCAATACACTGCTTCACAGTGCTTTACATCCCTCTCTCTAAGCAGTTTACAGAGTCACCATATTGCTCCCAACAATTTGGGTCCTCATTTTACCAACCTTGGAAGGATGGAAGGCTGAATCAACCTTGAGCCTGGTGAGATTTGAACTCCTGGCTGTGGGCAAACTTTGCCTGAAATACTGCATTCTAACCACTGTGCCACTATGGCTCATGGTGACTGTTATTTAAATAATAGACTGTTATTTAAATGTACTTCCAAAAGAGAGAATACAGTCCCCTTATCTTCTAGATGAAGGTATATGCTAAGTGCTGGGCATAAGTATATGGTGGGTGAACAGGGAGTGACAAAATGCATTTCACTGTGACATAACCATTTCTTTCTGGCATTCCAATGCAAGTACAACAAGCAGAATTTGCATCATGAAGCTACCATGTTTGAGCTGCCATTGTTCACCATCACAACTAGAGGTGGAAAGCGATGATCCTATGCAAATACAGTCCTACTCTGTCAAGCATTTTCACCTGTCAACAATATTTTTAGCACCAACTGCCAAAGGTCAAGATACAAATGCTGCTAATGATGACATTTAGAAACACCTAATTGTAGGGTAGACTTCTTCTGATGCCTCCATAATTCATTTGCAAAAAGAAACTATCACATTTCTCATAGAGAGCATGGGAATTGGAACAGATAAAGTTCCACAGAGAGTTTCTTTCTGTCTGGTGAAAAGATAGAAAAAGGGAGTACTTCATTAAAAGCCTTTCCAGCATAAACAATAATTTATGGCTGGCTGCTTTCTCTAAGCACTGGGATATGAACCTGTGATCTTACTGGCTATAATTCTGCCTGCTTTCCTGCACAAACTGTTCTGGGAAAAGAAGATTTATCATATCTTAATACAGCTGACCCTATAGATAATCAGTTCATGTAAGGTGAATGGTGGATTAGCCAATCAATTCCAATACACTATCTCAGACAAAATTTTCTACTAGTCTTATTATGTTTAATTTGACACTTTCCAGCAAGACCTGATTATTTACCTCCCTTGCAGATACCTTAGGAAAATATTTTTCCTTAACATTTTTAAAGTAACAGCAATAGCATCTCACCGCTTGCTCCGAATGCTTGCTGGTAGAAGAAAAGATTACCCATCTCTTCCTTTGTGATTCTGGGTTCAAAGGCCACCTAAATCTGACTTCAGCAGGGGGGGGGGGGCAGCAGATATGTTTTGCTGTAGATGGCAGGGTAGCTAAAAAATAGAACAAAATGCACTGTCCTACTTCTGCCCTCAGATAACAGATAATCAGAGTTGGAAGGGACCTTATAGGTCATTTAATTCAACCCCCCCCAAGCAGGAGACCCTACACCATTTCTGACAAATGGCAGTCCAATCTTTACTTGAAAGTCTCAAGTGATATGGCCCCCATGGCAGGGTCAACCATATTTCTTACTGCTTTCATCCCAGCACAGTAAAATCCCCTAGGATTTTCCCCACACAATAACAATTAACTCTTTGAGTAGGCTGCCTCTCAGAATTCTTCTCTCTGTACGAATGAAAATCGGAATGTGAACTATTTGTGGGCAATCTATCTTTTATTTTAGTTCAATAAAGCAATAGCTAACTCTGTTCTCATGTTCCTTCTAATTTGTCTCGTAATCTTCTGTAATCTGTTTCTCTCATTATCTGCATATTTCCATTGCCTTTTTTTAATCCTCTACTTTGTATATGATTTAGTTTCCTTCACCTTCATCCAAAGGGAAGGGAATATTCCAGTGACATTTGCAAGAAAGAACACAGAATAGTATGTAAAATTCTGCATGCAAACCCCTTATCGGTTCAGATGCTATAGGGTCAAGCAAATTTAATATGCAATTGTGTCCATGTTTGTTTGGAAATAATTTGTTCTGTTGTAGATAGGTCTTCCTCTCTTATAAAAGAGTCCAGTTGCACCCTTAATGCATGTATATTGTCCATGTCCAAAACTTGCATTTTGATATGGAAACTACTTCCTTAGAAATGAACTCTTGATTACATAACTTTCCTCTTGAGAGAGTCAAAACATGGATTGCTCTGAGTGACTTTCATCCAGGCTGAGCCATACATAATAACAAAGACAAGTGAGACAATATCTTGCCAAGACAATTAGATTATTTTATAGACTCTCTCTTCTTGCCTTTCAATGTGCACAGCCAATGTGAAGAAAAAAGAAGTCATAAATTTATCATGATTTTAAGAAAGAACTGTATTTGTAGCTAGATTTAATTATTTGGAACCTTGAATAGGTTGAGTTTCAAATTGCTAAGATCCACATAACTTGGCACTAGCAACTAGAGAGAGAATTCCTCTAGTTCCAGACAATTTCTAATAACCAGGAAAGGCTGAAAATCAGCCTGCTTTGTAAAGGAAATATTAGATTGAATGATAATTAAAAGTGATTGGAGAGAAATAGCTAAAGAAGACCATTAATTGCCTAGATAATTCATGTTTACTCATGTTATATAACACATAGATTAACCTTTAATCACATCAAGTACAATCCAGAAAGACAAATTGTAAAATGGGAATTAAAAAAAAAGATTTCCCCTTTTATCATTTAAATATGGCTTGTTCATACTGGGATCTGTCAAGTTCTATTTTAAAAGGCAGCATCACGTGGCCCAATCTGCTTTTGCAGCCAATGTTTAGGAGGCAACAATGCAAAGTAATGTAATTTTTCATACTGAGATTTTTTTTCCCCCTTCTCTTAATGGAAAGCACAGTTTGTGGCATCTAGTTATTTATTTAATTGTGTTGGTCACCAAGTCAAATTGGTGAGGTAAGGTAATATCTGAGGGAACCAACCAATGATAAACTCCGCCCCCCCCCCAAAAAAAAAAAATGCTTGAAACCCCTCCTATCCTGAAGCAAGGAAAATTGCAACAGAATTAGCTGTGGATGTTAAGCAGATTTTTGTAACGGTTTCCAATTGAAGATAAAAGTAGACAAGATGGAAACAGAAGGATCTGTCCTGCAAATAATCCAGGCCCACAATCCACAGACATCATAGTGAGTGCTTCAAATTGGGCTAAAAAAAAAAAAAGATAATTGCTACTAAACAAAGATTTCAGCTAAATAGTTGTAAACCTGAATCAAGTATAATCATCCCAGCAGATAGTATCCTTTAGCTAACTTTCTCTAAGCTAGAAAAATAAGCAGGGTCAGATATGATTCCTCCTTGAATGGGGGATCACCAAAAAATCCCAGGGTTATAGGCTAAGGCTTGGAAATTAAAAATGGATCTCAGAAGAAGGTAGACCAACCAACTTGTTGCCATGAAAGCTACCATAAATGCATTCATGAAGTCATCAGGACTGTCAACCTACACTGAATGGTATTTTGTTCTGCATTATTGTATTTGGGCAAACTTGATTAATGCTCTCTATGTTTAATCAATTGAACAGATTCAGATCATATCTATACAAGCATGCATTTAGTGTGCAGAATACATTAAAAATGATTTTGATACTAAGGCCTTAGGCAGAATGGAGTGCTAAGACTGATAAACTTAAACTGGGAAATTATACTAAGACCTTATTTCCCTAGTAAACATTGCATTATTTCTCCTCGTCCAAGTCTCCTGTCTGAATTTCAGTGTTTAGTTTGGAATTTCATAACTGGGCTATAATTCAAAAGTCAGTCTTTGGTTAATCAATGCAGCCTTGAATGAGAAGCTGAAGACTCTGAACTTTTGGCTTTATGAGGTCATCAATGTTAGTTATTAAAGCAGGTGGTTCTCTGTCCAAAATGTATCTCTCCAAGGCTGTCATCTAATCAAATACACATGAAAGAAAAGTAATTGCTTACTTTCCTGTGGATCACACTTTCACCTAAAATTCAGAAGGATACCATCTACTTCTGAAGTAGATGGAAGATTAAGTAAATGATCTATTCCAATAAACTGACAGATTCTAATGGATTCCTAATGGGATGTTTTCCATTGCTGATGAATCCTAAATTCTACAGTTGGTGAATGTTCATCATTTTCATTTAGATGGGGGTATCAAACTCGCATTGTCATGGTGTCATCATGTGATGTAGCGGGACTTCCCCTTCACTAAACCAGGTGGGGGCGGGGCCAGTATGTGATGCATCCAGCCTTTGGGCTACAAATTTTATCTCCCTGATTTAGGGTGATAGAGGTTGGCACTCCAGAGGTCTGATTCAGTGAGGATGGGCAAACTGGAGATAATTGTAAGACTGAGGCACCGTCAGTATAGATAGTTCATCTAAGAGAAGGCAGTATTTAACCATCTTAAGAATCACACACAGATCTTGGGTGGGTGTCCATATAGCTTAAAATTCATTTTATTAATGCAAACTGGTCTCCCAGTTCAACCCCACTAGGCCTGCCATTAAGTAAGGACTCTCTTCAATCCAGCATGACTATTCCATGGGTTCATGTTGACTTTGTTGGGGAAATGCTTTAATATTGCCATCTTTCTTCCTTTTCCCTGATCCAGCCTATAGACTTGGCATTAGTTATTCATTCTTCATCCAACTATAGCTGATCAATATTACATACATCCTAATTATTGGATTGATGTCATGTACCTTCATTAAGACTTTTTAGTTACTTTAAAGTTTAAACTGTAGCAACTGGACTGCCAAGCTGTGGAGCTATTTGGAAATAATTTCACCATACCTTTGTTCTCCTGACAGATTTCAAATTGCTGGCTTTGACATACACAGTCTGAGATTCTAAAATATTTAAAAGATTGCTTTTCTCAAGTTAGCATACCTAGCCCTGAGGTCTACTCTGGGTATCTATGCCTTTTAGACATTAAAGGATAGCTACTAAAAAAAAACTCAGCTCCTTTTTGATGCTCAGTAAATTTTACCACCTAAAACCATTTCCACAAAATATTAGCTACTAAATAAAACATTTTGATTTAGCTCTGCTTTTTAATAAATAATAATGTGTGTTTTTATATTAACTGCTATTTTTAATGCTGTTTCACTCCTCACTGCTAATTTGTTTTGCTGATTCATTGACAGTTCAACGTGCAGCCTTGTTCCAGTTCTTTCAGGTTATTGTAATTAAATAATGTTTATAAGGCTCAGAATATGAGTTGTGTATCTGCATCTCTTCAAATTTTCCTGAACTATAGTTTGCACCTGGCTGCTTAACATGCTGAATGGGATCTATGAGAAATTGGACTTTTTAGTATCTGGAAAACCCCAACCCTGGTTCAACTTAAAAACAAAATCTAGTAATAACTATATAAAGCTAGTTAGAACTGACCTGCTAGTTGTTTAGAGTAAATTACAATAAATCTTAATTAAGGAAGGGGAGGGGAAAGGAAAAACATCAAACCAGAAGAAATGCTTGAAGTTAACTCATTCTCCAAGTGAAATCTATCCCAACCACATAATTTCTTGATGTCAATTATCTTATCTGTTCACTACTTCAATTTTAATTATGTATGATGTGTATAGTGAAAGAACCTGTCATAGTTCTGAGTCCAGGGTTCAAATAATTACTTCATAAAAGTGACCAGTTAGTAGGACTTAATAATATTGGCAGCAGGGATGTAAGTGCCCATAGAAGAGGCTTGGTCAACTATACCTGTGCTGACCACACAATCTGTATTTTCTTCACTTTTGTTTACCAAGCCAAAATGTACTTTTACTTGTAACAGTTCCTTCATAAGCCCTGTAACCAAGTGATGATTTCAACAGTCCTTTTGAAAGAAGGACTGCTGACAGGAAAGTTAGGATATTCTTTGCCAGGTCTGAGCGGTCGTTAAATCCAAAGCAATGGGAGGATAGCCATCTTAAGCATTAGTACGGAGCTTGACCAAGTTGTGTCATGCAGGTGCACCTTCACAAGTCTTGACTCTTTGCTGGTTTTACCTTAGTGCCCTCTAGGAACATTATGAAAAGAAAGAACAAACAAGCAAGTTGGGTGATTATTGCTTTTTATCCCAAAATCACTGACAGTGAATTGGGCAGCCATATAAATCAGATCCAGATCCAGACTGTGGAGATCCTCCAACACCTCTTGGAAAGCAGCAATGAGATACCAAAAAGCTTTTTTTTATAGTCTAGACTTCAAGCCAGAGGTGGGCTATTACAGGATTAATTACTGGTTCGGGATTTATGAGCTTCCCTGCACGCTGGGAGTCAAGCGTCTGTAAATCGTCATGAGCAGGCTGTGTGCAGAGAAGCAGCGTTTGAAACAGCGATCTTTTTCTGCTTTTTAAACTGCAGCTGTGCCTCATTTGGCAGCAGAAGTTGAAAAATCAAGAAATAAAGATCAGGTAAGAGTCCAGGTGGGTGGGTGGGCAAAAACATCAGCAGACATAGAACTGGTTCTATGTCTGCTGCTCTTCAGAGCTACCGGTTCTACAGAGGTGGACAGAACCGGTAGAAACTCACTCCTGCTTAAAGCCCTGCAAAGATAATGATGCAGACTTGAGAAAAGCAGTCTCAATAAATGAGAATACTTTGTAGCTCAAGGTTGAAATGAGAGGTCCATGGTGCTCTGTGAGCTTGGTTGTTTTCTTGCAGACATTTCATTATCCAAACTAGGTAACATCATGATGATCTCTCTCTTCATAAACTAACTTGTCTTTTTGGGCCTTAAAAACATTGGATACTCTTGGTAAGCTCACATGCACACACTCTGTTAAACATGGACCCTTCCTGCGAATAACAGGGAATCCAAAGTAGGCTTACTTAGTTCTGCAGGGGTGGACATGTCAGTATGAAGCTTCAGATAATGATTGGCCAGAGGCAAAGGTGTGGGGGTCAAGATTCTACATCAATATAAGACCCATTATAAACCTTAATGCTAACCAAATGTCCTTTGAACAACTCCAACAATTCTTTGCCCCAGGGTTGTGGGCTTAATAACAACTAAAGTTCATCTTCAAAACTTTATGCTGTCCTCTCAGTGACTGATAGATGGGGGTGTGAATGACTTATTGAGTCACCACCAAAGTCCAATAAGAAGTGAAAATCAAAATACTATAAAATTGTCTGCTTGGTCAAAAATAATAGTGCGCTTTTTTAATGTGAAGTTGCTAGTTCTGGCTCTTTCCATCCCGAATCAATGAAATAGCAATAGCACTTCAACTTATATATTGCTTCACAGTGCTTTTATAGCCCTCTCTAAGCAGTTTACAGAGTTAGCCTATTGGGCCCAACAATCTGGGTCCTCATTTTACTGACCTTGGAAAGATGGAAGGCCAAGTCAACCTTGAGCTTGGTGAGATAAATGGCAGACAGCAGAAGTAGCCTGCAGTTCTGCACTCTAATCACTGCACCACCATGGCTCTATGCCATGCCTTTTGAAAAAAAAAATTATGGGAGAAGAAAATCCATCTGCAATATATATCTGTGCCTGTCAAATTATAATATCCCATTTTCAAGCAGGGCAAAATATGATGATGATGATGATGATGATGATGATGATGATGATGATGATGAT
>BLBF01000033.1:20635898-20688804 GCA_015471245.1 Laticauda colubrina
GATGATGATGATGATGATGATGATGATGATGATGATGATGATGATGAATGATGGAGGAACGAAGGAGCTCCAGCCACTGCAAGAGATTGGATCCACTGCAGGAAGCCAGAAATACTTCCCATAAATGTGCTGGGGATTGGCAACAGACCAATAGCAAAAGGGGCCATCCAGGGCCACTATTAAAGGGTAAATTGCAGCAGGTTGACATCATTCAATTCTGGGAGAATACTGACAGACAGGATTGAGCCTCAGTGGACTATTGATTGGGACTGAGAAGCTGCTTTGTAAAGGAAGCCTACTGTCCTGTTGCACATGCTCTTAAAATAAATAGGCAAGAAGTTATTTGTTCACAACCATGAGATCTGACCTCTGTTTTTATGAAGTTCTTGTCCTAATGAAGCATGATTTTCACTATAGATGTCAAATTAATCCATCTCGTGCACTGGAGTTTGAGGCATTTCCTACACTAGAAGTCCAGATTAATGGCCACAAAATAATGCCAGCTAGGTCAGTTTGCTGATCGTTATTTAAGCCTGTCCAATATATACCACCACCAGACTGAAACATGAAGATACAAGGTCTTAAATCTCTAACAAAAATCTTGTGCAGTGAGAAATTCAGTGAGATAGGATTTTAAACTCCATGAGCCTAACATTCTAGCATGAAACAGATAAGCATTAAAAATGACCCTTCCCTCTCTGCTCCAGCATATATACATGTTTCTGTGCATGTGTGAATTATTTATTGATTTAGGAAATGTACTCCAGACCACAATGAGTTCATTATATGTATATTAGATCTTTTTCCAAACACAAGGCAAACAAAGGGCCTTGAGATATTGGCAGCTATGAGCCCAATTAAAGGGATCAGTGGGCTCATGTTCACAAATTGATTATAGTGATGTCAATATTAGTAGAGATGTTTGGGAGCTATAAATCTCAAGCTGCTTGTTTTGAGAAGATCCAGTGTTTAAATAAGGACCTAAAGGCTCTATAAACTTTTGGATACGAGACAGAATTTACAAATCTGGTAAATTGGACAGCAAGCATCTCGCATGCTGGTGAAAAGTTTAAAAAGTGAGGAAATGGAATTCGAGAACATTAGAGAGTGCAGTATGACTTTAGAAATTCTATTTATGAAGTTGCTATCTGCTGAAGTGGCAGATAAAAAACTACAGAATGCAGACAAGAAATTGGGAATTTCCAGATATTATTCAATTCATATACAAGTGTTCCTTAACTTACAACAGTTCATTTAGTGACTGCTCAAAGTTATGACACTAAATAAGTGACTTATGACTGTTTTTCACACTTACAACCATTGCAGCATCACTTACAACCATTGCAGCATCCCTGTGTTCACATAATCAAAATTCAGATGCTTGGCAACTAGCAAGTATTTATGACAGTTGCAGTGTCCTGGGGTCATTGATCACCTTTTGCAACCTTCTGACAAGCAAAGTCAATGGGGAAGCCAGTTTCACTTTAACAACCGTGTTACTAAACTTAACAACTGCAACGATTCACTTAAAAATGGTAGCAAGAAAGGTAAAATAAGGACCCTCTGCGGCACAGTGGTTAGAGTGCAGTACTGCAAGTTACTTCTGCAGCCAGCTGCCTACAATTTGGCAGTTCAAATCCCACCAGGCTCCAAGTTGACTCAGCCTTCCATCCTTCCGAGGAGGGTAAAATGAGAACCCAAATTGTTGGGGGCAATATGCTGACTCTGTAAACTGCTTAGAGAGGACTGTAAAGCACTATAAAGCAGTATATAAGTCTAAGTGCTATTGCTATTGTTAAAATGGAGCAAAACTCACTTAACAACTGTCTCACTAAGCAACAGAAATTTTGGGCTCAATTGTTGCCATAAATCAAGGACTACCCATACTTCATTACTGATTTTCCAGGGAACATACACCTTAAGGGTTATCTATATCCTTCAATAGCCAATAACCCAGTGGTGGGATTCAATTTATTTTGCTACTGGTTCTCTGGGCGTGGCTTGGTGGGCATGGCAGGGGAAGCTTACTGCAAAATCCCCATTCCCTCCCCACCCCACTAACCTGCTTTCCAGCTTCATTCTCCTGTGCAGGGCAACACAAGAAGACCTAGCCGATCAGCTGGGAATCAGGAGGCAGAGAATAGATGGGGGCAGGGCCAGTCAGAGGTGGGATTTGCCGGTTCTCCGAACTACTCAAAATTTCTACTACCGGTTCTCCAGAACTGGTCAGGACCTGCTGAATACCACCTCTGCATTTCTTAGATAGAGTCATCTTTAGAAGTGGTTTGTTGCACATATTCTTTGAAAAGATTGTGTTATGGTTGTTTCTTTTCTTCATAAAAATCTTATAAGAATTGTATAAGAATGCTTACGACAGCAGTTTACGCCAAACAATTGTAGTTTTGGTCTCCAGTCAGGAGAGGGTGGCTGTTTATTGCAGCTCCAGCCTAGAATTCAAATTGGCATTTTTTTTTTGGGGGGGGGGTGTCTTTTAATACTCCCATAATTTCTATTTCTTCCAAAGCAAAGTATAGGAGGGAATAATTAGTACATTTATATAACTCCAATTTGGTATCTCTAAAGATATACAGGCCATATTTTCTTTTTTCATGTCCTGTGATTCAACACATTTACAGTTGGGAGAGGGGAAGGAAATTGTATGTTATGACTTTTTAAAAAAAAGAATTATGGTTTTCCTCTCCCTAGAAGTTGGAAAAACAAAATCTTAGGTGAGACCTGTTTTATAACAATTTTTTTTATCATCTCTCCCAAGATCAGTGCAGCTATGTGCTATTACATTATGTATGCAGCTTTAAAAATATCTGTACAAGTTTAATTTACTATTCATCAGCTTCATGAAGCATAATTTCTTCAGAACTTCCTTCCCATCTTCCCACTTGTTTTGATCATCTAAAATTTCTCTCCATAGTTTAGTCACGTCTTCTCTTTGGCAACTTGCAAAAGCCTGTTTGCTAGTGTTTGCCTATGTCTGTTGGTTGGCTTATATATGGGACTGAGTGATCGTGAAATTTTATTTTTTTATTTTTTTCAGTTCAAAGCTGGTGTTTTTCCTGCAGATCATGAGAAAAAGAGGATAAGTCTGTTCTTATATGAGGTCTGTCTTTCGGCCTCTCTTTCTATCTGAAACCAACAAGTCCACAAAGGTGCTTTTTTTTAAAAGGAAAAACAAAGTCCATTTGCTTTTTTTTTTTTTTTAAAGTACCTTTGGGACAGTCATGATCTGGATGACTGAGTATCTTCCTAGACATTCAACACGTCTACAGTATAGTAGGGAGAGGAGAAGAGTTTAAAAATCCAGCTTAGCCCTAATTCTGTAGAGACTATAACACAACCTTCTGGGAAATGTTCTCAGAAAGATACACAATGTTAATAATCCAGTCATGATATTTAAATTTTCTCTTTTGAAGGAAGAAAAAAACTGGGGTAAGAAGTTGCTGCCAATTGCTTCTTCTTACATCATGGAACTTTTTATGTGTGTTTGTGTGTGTGTGTTGACATTAATAGCCATGTTTTGATTTTTTTTCCCAGTGGATGTTTTCAGGAGCAATTTATTAAAATCCCTATTCAGTTGAAATCTTAATTGCTGTTAGGACAATGCCTGAAGATCCACACTCAATTAAAGTTCTGGAATGCAATACAATGGACAACAGTAGTTTCCTATTGTCAATCACACTGGGAAAAAAAATTGTAAATGACATCACAAGCTACAGGATCTCAGATGTTTGTGAGGTGGAGTGGATGAATCTTCCTCCTGGTGACTTTGAAGATGCTCAAGCTGTTGAGAAATGGCAGGACATCCATGAATCACACATGATGCCAGGTTTTTCATCGTCTTCAAGTTTCACATTTGAATGGAGCAAGTCTTGACTGAGCATTTCTGTCTTTAAAGATTAGTCAGGATGCTATAGATACATCTCTGCTGTGAGACTGTCCTATTTGTACACAACAGGCATCCAATCAGAATGTATCAGTCCAGACCACTAAGAGATATCTGAGATCAAAGTAATACTAAGCTACTTCACAACTTCTGTAGTGACACACACTTTTTAAAATTAGTGACAAATAAACAAACAAACTTAGAATAAGAGAAAACACAACTGCACACCCCCAGCAATGGTATTGACTGAATGGTGACAAGATCAGTTCACTCCAAGAATTATCCATGGCCTCTCCTATACCTCCTGCTTCTTTTTTCCCCAGAATTGAAGATGTAGTTGTATTGTGGGCGACAGGAAAGAAGCAACTTTATGGTTCTCTCTCTCTCTGTCTCTTTCTGTCTCTGTCTCTCTTTCTCTTTCTATCTCTGTCTCTGTCTCTGTCTCTCTCTCTTTCTCTTTCTGTCTCTCTCTCTGTCTCTCTCTCTCTGCCTCTCTCTGTGTCTGTCTCTCTTTCTCTTTCTATCTCTCTGTCTCTCTCTGTCTCTCTCTGTCTCTCTCTCTTTCTCTCTCTGCCTCTCTGTCTGTCTCTGTGTCTCTCTCTCTGTGTGTGTCTGCCTCTCTCTGTCTCTCTCTTTGTGTGTCTGTCTCTCTCTCTTTCTTTCTGCCTCTCTGCCTCTCTCTCTCTTTGCCTGTCCCTCTGTGTCTCTGTCTGTCTGTCTGTCTCTCTCTCTTTCTCTCTCTCTTTCTGTCTCTCTGTCTCTCTCTCTGTGTGTGTGTGTCTTTCTGTGTGTCTCTCTCACTGTCTCTCTGTATGTCTCTGTCACTCTCTCTGTCTCTCTCTCTCTCTCTCTTTCTGTTTCTCTCTCTGTCTCTGTCTCTGTCTCTGTCTCTCTGTCTCTCTCTCTCTCTCTCTCTGTCTCTCTCTCTCTCTCCAAAATGCCACTAGCCAGCTCTGCACAGATGACTGCTTATTATGGCCAGGGTATAATGTGCTTTTGTGTGAGATTAGTCCAATGCTGCTTTTGTTTCCATATTTCATCAGGCATGAGAAAGACCTGGAACAACAAACAGAAAGTCAAAGCAGTATGATCGTGACAGGTGCGCACTGGGGAGCACTGAAAATAGTCAATCTGACAGATCCCAAATTGTTCTCGTGCTGGCAAAGTGAAAGGAAAGGAGGATCAGAGATCTGTTTTCACCCTTCCTTTTAATAATATGCTTCCTCCTGCTGTTTCCAACCAGGAGGATATTAATTCCTGTAAATGTCATAGTTGGCATTTATGTCTGCATATTTTAAGAGAAGTTCCTCACTGACCATACTGGGAGTAATAAAGAAAGAGAAAGGGACAGTCCCAACTTGGAAATTTTCTGGTACACTATAAAAACAAAACAAAAAAGTTTGCTCCATAAAGTGGCGTCTGAAGCTTTGGATGACCTAGAAGTATTATATATAATTACATAATTTTCTCCCTTCCCAAAAGGAAATCTCAGCTTCCTTGAATTTGGGAGCCCATAAAAATCAAGAAAAACAAGTTTAGAAAGAACTGGATAGTTCTGTGATCCGTTGGGTCATCTTTTAAGAGAAAAGTAGCACAAGGTGATGTGACCAAAATGAACATTCAATTTTAGGTTGATTTATCATTTTTTTTTTATCCTAATGCTCCGGTGATTATCTACAGAGTATAACATAAACAGAAAAATAATTGTAGGGGGCAATGAACTTCAATAATAAGTCAATATTTACTTGCCTGAAAACATAAACAGAAAAACAGAAAAGCAGTGATAGTGGGAGTGACTTCTGACTTCCTGATGACTTCCACATTTGTCTGTGGGAAGCTGACAGGGAATTGTCTTTGGGAAGCTGGTTGGAAAACATTATGACATGACTGTGGGGAAACTGCTACAGCCACAACTTTGTGAATAAAACTGGCCTGAACACTGTGGAAATTTCAATTCCACGTGAGTCCTGTATTTTTTTTTTTTTTTAATGCATTAGGTACTTTTCATTTAGAGGCTTGCTGGCCTAGTGGTTAAAGTGCAGTACTTCAGGTTTATTCTGCTCACAGTCTGGAATTTAATCCCAATGGGGCTCAAGATTGACTCAGCCTTCCATTTTACCAAGCAAATAATGCTTCTTCATGGCCCAAGTCATGGTCATCTAGGTGGTTTTGGACATAAGATGGGACTAGACTTCAGTGTCTCTTGGTTTCTAGCCTTCTGCCTTAACCACAAACTAGTTCTCTTGTACAAAGTACCCTGAAGCAGATATGAATCTTAGAGTTCTGGATTCTGCAGGGCTCTTCTAAGACAGGCACACCTGATTGCAATTTGAGAGTAGCAGATGTCTTTTCCCAAATAGTCTGAAATTGGAGAATCATGAAACAGACCTAAGAGGAGTGGGGGAAGATTAGTGGAAGCCCCTCTCTATATTTTTCCTTCCTCCAGTATATTTTAAAGTGGCTTAAAAGGACTAAATGGATTTCCCCTTGACTGGCTATAAGTCCTCCATGCTGGGTTTCAGTTGAAAAATGAAATGAAATTAATGTTTCTATATTATTGTCAATTTAAGCCACTTTACTTTTGAAGCATGCTAAGGGATTTTCAGCAGCCTTCCTGATCAGCAGTTCTTCATTTAGCTTATAGATACTCTGTGTCTTTTTTTCAGGGCCCATGAAGTATCTTTCAGACAAAACAAATTGATGAAACTTGTGTCATTTCAAATTACAGCCTGAAGTTCTGACCGTCTATCATCAAATATAGTGACTATCTTACAGATGTACTATTCTGGCTATTGACTGAATTACACACTTCACTTTGACATATGAAAGTTCCCAAGAAATTGCTTTTATTACAAGCATTCAAATAGGATAAACATTCAGCTGCATCTCACCATTTTGGGGGGATTCTCCTTGGCTCTGATTGATGCCTGTAGAAGCCCATTTCTTTGATGCATCACCTAAAGTAGGAAGAGAGCTGACCTAGGGATTGTGGTTTTTTGTTTTTTTTTTAAATGTTTTTTCACTACTTACTGAAAATCCAGATTTTCCCATGGAAAAGTCTTTATCTCCAGTTAAGATTTCTGGGCAATGTTTTCATTTCAAATGCCCAGTGTGTATATTTACCTAAAATGGTGCTTTTCTAATGTCCTGCCAGAAGGTCAAAACTCCTCTGAAACTGAAGCTGGTGAAGAACATGTCCTGGGAAATTGGCTTTCATTGAAACAGCTGTTTAGGCAGTAGCAGTAAAATAAAAATAAATAAATTCCTCCAGTGAGGGCAGGAAAGATTTGTGAATGATTCCTGTTAAGTCAGAAACTACAGGGTCAGTTCTGCTCCTGTACTTGGGAAAAGGACTCTTTTTTGTGACTGCAGTTGTTTTTCCTGTTGCTGCTGCTGTTTCCTAATATTCCGAATGAATATTAATCAGTGAGCAAGCATATGATATGAAGGCATCAATGATTTCATGATCAGTGATGACAGCTGCCAGCTTGGAGAATGACTGCAAATATTAATAGGTGCATTCAACCTATCAGAGCAAATGACATCTATTTGAGTACAAACTTTTTTTTGCCATTGTTCATTGCTTTTTTGGAGGGGGGGTCTTTTTGGGAGTGCAAAGTGAAAAGCCCTTGGGTTCTCTGCCTCAATTACAGATCTATGTTTATTTTTGAATATCTTCTTAACTAGTCAAGAGAGCCTCTGACATACCTGATACTATTAAATCTCGCTGCCTCTTTGAAACCTTGGGAGAGCTTATAAATCTTACAAATTATCATCTGTATTGTTGTCTCATTTTGACCTTCCTGTATGTGAATGTGGATAATGTCCCACTAAACAGATTTTCCTATATACTGGCTGAGAATCATTAGGGACCTTAGCTGGCCAGATGCCAACCACCATATTACACTCTAATTTGAAGAAAAGCATCCTGGGATCACAGCCATAGCACTTATACTTAAATACCACTTCACAGTGCTTTACAGCCCTCTCTAAGCAGTTTACAGAGTCAGCATATCACCCCGCAACTGTCTGGGTCCTCATTTTACCCACCTCGGAAGGATAGAAGACTGAGTGAACCTCAAGCCTGGTGAGATTTGAACTGTTGGCGGTCAGCAGAATTATACTGCAGTAGCACATTTTAATTATTGCGCTGCCACGGATCATGCTGATTTTCAATATGAAATAAGCCAAAACACAAATTAAAAGGGATGCATTGAGTCTCCTATAGTTTCGATAGACCTGCAAATGCTTCTAAGATACTCCCAAATATTCCAAAATGGAGGGTGAGTAGGGTAGACATGGTCCATCAATTCTGACCAGTTTCTTAAAGTGACATTTGTGCACCTGTGGCCTGCTCTCTGCAACTCTCTTTATTCAACAAAAGGAAAAGGAGAAAAATCACCAAAAGAACTCTGCCCTTGACATAAGGTTTAAGGCTTAAGGAAGTGATAAAAGAATAACAAACATTGGACAGTAAAAATGTTCAAGGATAAATACTCAGTTTCCAGTCTGTCATAACACTGAAAAGATGAACAGCACCTAGAAATTACTTTCTGCCAATGTTTTGCTTACATTCGATACAACATGTTCCAAGCAGGACATGGTGGGGAATAAAGCATTTGAGTGACATGACTCCCAACGAAAGCATGTTTACAATCATCCCTCTGTGCACTGCAAATGCTAAAGGAAAGAATACAGATGTCATGGTGACTACATGGTAACAGCAATGTACAAAAAGTTACAAATGAGCATCGACATCTCAGTTTCCATAGGAATTTGGTGAGCAGAGAGAGTTTTGAGAGCCGTGTTGCTAAACAAAAGAATATTCAGCCTTTTGATGAGCATAATTATATATTCCCATTGGAATGTCTCTTTGCACATGTGCCTGTTTTGAGCTTAATGGAAAACAGGCCTGCAGAAACCTTTAGGTGTCGTGGAAACAAAGAGCTGGGAGCTACATCATCCGTCTCAGCATATGGAAGCAGTAAAGGTTACCGATGCATACCATGGAGACCCTATCAGGTCACTGGGGCACCTGTGAAATATTGCTGGGTACAGAGGTAAAAAGAAAAAGTAAGAAGCAGATAAATAGAAGGGGGATTTGTTTAGCTAGATGATGCCTGTCAGAATGGGCTTGAGGAACACAGAAAAGAAACATGAAAGTGAATCACAAAGACACTCCTTTGCAGGACTAGGATAAGCTCTGATCAGCATCTCAAGAGAAAGAGTTATTTAAAAAAAAAGTTATTTAAAAAAAAATAACATGCTTTTATTCCCTCTGTTTGAACAAAACAGTTACGAGACTCTAGGCTATTTAAAGCAGGCTTCTGACAAGTTCATTCCATATTGCCTGTTTGTTTGCAGACTACTAACTTGTTTCAGTCCGGGGGTCAGAAATCTTGATTTCTAAGGTAGGAACATGTTAGATGTAGCATCATCCAGAAGAAATATCTGGAGCCAGTTCATACTGAGATAGGCTTCAGTGACTGAATTTTACAGATCTACCAGTGTTTTTAGCATACATTGCAAAAACAAAGATGGCAAATCTCTTTATGGATTCCAATAGAGTCCATAAAGAACTCTTCTTGTAAAATATTTCTGGACTTGCTCAACTGTGTTAATATCAGAAATGTAATGTGGATTCCAGATTGATGAGCTGTATTCGAATATTGGTCTAGCAAATATTTTGTATGCTCTAGTTAGCAGTGTAATATTACCAGAGAAAATGCTACTTAAGATTAGGTTAAGGCCTGGTCCCACTGGCCGATGGACGCAAAATGTATGCATAAAGAACACAATGGACGAGTAAAATTTTTGGGGTGGCTCCATCCATTTTCATCCGCTCCAAAAATTGGCGAAAATTTGCATAAACAGAACGGAAAAGAACAGACGTGGGTAGTATGTAGCGGGGATGTTAAACGGATGTTCATCAGAAGCCTAGCGGATGAAAGCGGATGGAAGCAGATGAAACCTCCAAAGGGGTTCCGGGGGAGAATTTCGAAGTGGACGCATAGCGGAAGGGGTGGATGCAAAGCGGATAAAGCGGATGCATCACGGACACCTATAGGAAAAAAAGGGGATGCCGCATGGATGTATATTGGATGCAAAACATTCACTGCATGTGCGGGGGGTATGAATTGCATCCACTCTGCAGATATAAAAGGATGCAGCATGCACGCAGTCAGCATACAGGGGAAAGACGTGCTGCCAGATACATCTTGCAAGAACACCATGGTTCGTCAGTCAGGCAAGAAGAGGAAGTCCGTGCCTACTTGTTCAAGCCCTGGCAAGGTGAAGAAGGGCAGAACTAGCATCCCGCCCCCTGGCACTGACTCTGAAGCTGCTGCTGCTGCTGTGGTGGACCAGCTCCAAGCCCCTCAAGCCCCTCAAAGCCCTGCTGCTGAAGGCCCTGCCAGAGGGAGGAAGAGGCAACGGAAGGAGAAGGGAGAGAGGAAACAGTACACCGTTTCCGAGGAGCATGAGGATGAGATGCTGGAATGGCTGAGGGAGAACGAGTACCTCTAGAGAAAGGGCAACAGACTGTATCGCGACACCAAGAAGAAGCAAGCAACTTGGAGAGACAACGCAGCAAGGCTGGGGTACACTGCAGAAGTACTTCTGGGATGGTGGAAGCACATGAACACCTGGTATGGCAAGTTACACCTCAAGAAATCCGGGCAGGCTGCTGTCAAACTCACTGACCAGGAGAAGTACGTCATGGCCAAGTGCAGTTTCCTGGAGGGTGAGATCCACCACCGAGGAGCAGCCCCTCTGAGACCCCTCTCCCTCAAACAGCCCACAGACAGCCAGTCCTCCTCCAGCCAGGATCCAGCTCCCCTGTCCAGGCAGGTGTCTTCAGAGGGCCCCACAGCAGACACCCCCTCGACAGCTGCACTCCCCATGCCAGAGGTCTTGGAGGATCCCATGGAAGATGACGCCCTGCTGTCACAAATGGAGGAAGAAGAAGCAGCCACCAGAGGCCAACCCACCCCCACACCCAGCTCCAAAGGATGCAGCCAGAGAGGCAGACTGGAGGGCCAGGACCACAGTGTGCTGTTGGAGATCAGGGACACAATGAAGACCAGCACAGAACTTCTCTCTCAGCTGGTCCACTTGGACAGAGCATCCTCGGGCCGGAAAACCTTCATCACCTACGTGAGCCAGACCCTCAGGGACCTGCCTGAGGCCGAGTACCAGGTGATGAAGCAGAAGATCACAGCACTTCTGCACAACCCTCAAAGCCCAGTTGAAGCTGCTCCTATCCGGTCCAGGTCTGCTTCTCCACCCCAGGCGACGTCACAGCCCTTCCACGGTGGAGAATAATTGATGATGTTGAAGACCAAGGGTGATGAGGTCTGTACACCACGGCTGCTGGACTCAGATCCAGATGATTTTCTCACCTTTTTTATAGAAAATATCGGTTGTCTGCTAGGTGTCCTTCTCCATACTCTAGACATACTCCAGACATCCTAAATATACGAGATACATCCCAGATACAAACGTTTTGTTCATTTTTAATATTTTATATAAGAGATGCATAGGCTTACATCCTCTCTATTTCCGTGCTACTAACGCTGTGTAGACATTCTGTGTACCTTTTGTTTCCTCCCTCTTTCCGTTTTCAGCTGCAGCGGATGTGAGTTGAGGGGATGGGCAGAGGATGCAGCGAGGATACAGCGGACGTTTAACAGATGATAACAGACATAGAAGGTTTGTTGCCCATATATATCACGGATGTACATTGTACGTGGTGGAAAGTTCATCCGTTCAAAAAGTTTTGTGCAGCTCAAAACTTTTTGTGTGGATGAAATCGCAGTGGACAGATGCTCGACGGATTGAGCGTATGAAACACGTATGCAATGAGTACACAACGGATGCATAGCATTTTCCAATGGATGGCAAGCTTTTTTTAACGTTTTACATCATCTTTGCATCCGTAAGTGCAGTGGGACCGGGCCTTTAACAACTCTTAATGCCTTTTTGGCTATGTAGTTACAGTGGGCTCTAGTACTTAGATCATTAGAGATGAATATTCCAAAGTCCTTTACAGAGCTTGGTTCATCAACAAGGTCTTGACTATTCAGCTTGTATTTTATGTTCTGATTTTTTTTTTGCCAATATGGAAGACAGAGCATTTATTTGTTGAGATTTGAAGTTGCCATTTGTTTGAACATTCTGATATATAGTCGAGGTCTTTTTGAAGGGTAGCAGTATTGTCGGTGGTGGTGAATAGCTTGACATCATCAGCGAAGAGAACACAGTTGCTCTTAATATGATCACAGAGGTCATTGATGTAGAGTATGAAGAGAGTTGGTCCTAAAACACTGCCTTGGGGGACACCACTGTGATAGGTACAGAATTTGATTGGACGCTCCCAATTTTGACCATTTGTTGTCTGTTTGACAGGAATGCTTCTACCCAGTTATGAAGGTGTCCAGAGATACCATAAGATTTTAGTTTTAGGAGTAGTTTGTCATGTACCACTGAATCAAAGGCTTTACAGAAGTCTATGTAGATTGCATCTATTGCTTTGCCCTGATTGAGTTGTGCAGTCCATATGTTTTTGCAGTGTAAGAGTTGCAGATTACAGAATAGTTTTTTTCTGAAACCAAATTGTTTTTTAGAGAATAGATTGTTTGTCTCTAAGTGGAAGATAATGGATTGGTTAATAATTGATTCCATGACTTTACAGGTGAGGCAGCATAAAGAGATTGGTCTGCAATTTTCAACTAGGCTGGGGTATCCCTTTTTGAAGATGGGGATAATTGTGGCTTGTGACCATAGTTTTGGAAAGGAGCTGGTTCTGAAAGATTTTTCAAAGAGGTTCTGCTATGGCAGTGGATAGCTTTTTGTAAGAAGTGAGCACATATTCTGTAGATGAATAGATATGGTTTTAGATTGCGTAGTGCTTTTTTAATATCATCTTCTGTAAAATCAATATGTATTGATATAGAAAATACTGGGCATGATCCATTGCTGTTTACAAATACTGAGCCAAAGAATGTGTTAATGAGATTGGCTTTACTGGTGTCGTCATTGCAGTCTTTACCATGAGGTCCTTTCAGGGGTGGGATGGACCTTGAGTCTTTTAGTTTGTTGTTTACAAAATTGTAGAAAGCACAGATAGATTGGGTGCATAGAAGGTTTTCCTCTTGTTTAATGTGATAATTGGTGCATTCAGTCTTTATCTGGTGGCATAAATTTTTGTATTGGCTTTTGAAGTTGGCAACATGACCAGATTTGTTTTTCCGCCAAAGTGATCTCTTTTTGGATTGAAGCTTCCTTATTGTTATGGGTAATCTGTTTTTTTCTGGTTTTTGGAGTTGTTATTGGTACATATAGTTTGATGACTCTTTTGATTTCAAGTAAAAATATGTTGTAATGGTCTTCAACAATATTGCATCAAGTGAATAGAAATTGCCAGTCAAGGGATGAGAGATCGTTGTCTATAAGATCATAGTTGCCTTTTTTGAAGTTATAATTGGGGATCACATTGTTGTGTTGATTTTTGTGTAGACATATGTTGAGACAAAAGTCAATCATATTGCGGTCATTGTTGGAAAAGGGTTCTTTAATTTGTATTCCATGAATTGAATTCAAACTATTGCAGAAGATGAGATCGAGGCAATTGTTAATTGCAGTATTGTTGGTTACTAGATGTCCCAGTCCCAGATTTATAACAGTATTGTAGAAGGTTGCATGTATGGGTTCATTTGTACATTCGTTTAGGGTCCAGTTAATATGAGGTAGATTGAAGTCACCAAGAAAGATAAAAGCGTGTGGGCAGGATGTTGCCCATGTTAGTTGTGAATTTAACTTGTTTACATGTTCGATGTCATTATCAGAGACTCTGTAGCACAGTAAGAATCAAAATGTGAGACAATGGTCTCAGGAAGAGCAAGCTCCTGGGTAACTTGGATGTTTTTTAGATGTAAGGACTTTTTATAGAAGATAACAACACCATCTCCTCTAAAGATTTCATGATCTAATTGGTAAATATGATAGTCTTTTACTGTGGTAATGAAGTCAGGGAGGCATGCTTCACAGACAAATATGATGTCAAATTTAGCCATATTTAGTAAGAGGAGAAATTCAGGTATTTTATTCACAAGGCTTCTTGCATTGAGTAGCTTGCATTTAAGGCCAGTTGTAGTTGGAATTGACGTAGTTGGGGTGTGCGTGCCTAGTTTTGAGTGATGGTGGGTTGGATGAGGTAAGGTTGGATGTGGAGTTGTGGGTTGTGTGACAATACTTTTGATACAATCAGCACAGTAGTCAATGTACAGATCCTTCTCTCCATTGTCTAGATGTCTTTTGAGTTCATTGCGGAGTTCACAGGAGCGGATTCTTTGCAGTATGGATAAGTCTGGTCTTGAGCAGATTTTTTTGTGGTTGGGATTGGTTTTTGCAATGGTGTTTATTCGTTTTCTGGACTCATTTTTGCATACAACTGTACAAAATTTTGGGGCCACCGAGCCATCATTGTATTTGAACTCAGGGCCATCTCTAGTTATTTCAATGATATCTTCAGGAGAGATGTTTCTTTTTTATAAATTTTATTGTTTTTTAAGACAAACTTAGACAAACAAAACATAAAAACATCAAGCCATCTTCCATATATATACATACAGTGTGTCGGTTGGTTTACAAATTGTTTTGTGCTTCCACTTCGTAGTCTTCAATTACAATTACACTGTATATATTCTCATATTGTCAATCAAATATTAAATACATTAATATCATTGTTAATTATTTGACTATACTATTATTCATTCATGTTTTATGAGATCATCCATATTTTACTTAATTTGTTTTATAACAGTTCATATTATCATCTCAAATCTATCCTACAATCATTTTGTAGATATAATAAAAATTACATCTTTGTATATTCATTATGATCTAAAAATCTACATATTTCATTTCCATGTTTTATTGTTTAACCATTGATAGAATAGATCCCAAATTTTATAAAATCGTTTATCATCTTGTTCTCTGATTTCAAATGTCAATCTACTCATTTCAGCACATTCTAACATTTTCTTCATAATTTCCTCTTGTGATGGTATTTTCTCATTTTTCCAGTTTTTGGCAAATACAATCCTAGCTGCTGTTAATACATTTACAATCAGATATTTCAATTCGTTACTATATATTTCAGGTAAAATTCCCAATAAAAAATATCTCTGGTTTCAAGTCTATATGCTTTTTTTGTCATTTTTTCCAACCACGTGTGGATTTTAGTCCAATATTTTTTGGCATCCTCACAAGTCCACCACATATGGTAATATGAGCCAGGTAACTGATGACATTTCCAACATTTTTCAGATTTGTTCTTGAACATTCCTACTATTCCTGTTGGGGGAAAATGCCACCTGTAAAATATCTTATACAAATTTTCTTTATATGCTGTTGACATTGTCATTTTATAATTTTGAGACCACCATTTTTGCCATTTCTCTAGATCAATCCCATATCCAAAATTCTTCCTCCAAGCAATCATTGTTTCTTTAACTTGTTCTTCTTGTAGTTTAATTTCTAATAAATATCCATACAATTTTTTAATCACCTTTTCATCAGTACCTGTCAAAATCTTATAAAAGTCAGTCAGTTTATCAAAGAAACCTGTTTTGGAATCTTTATTATACCTTGAATGTATTTGCACTTATGAAAACCAATTCATCTTTATACCTTATTCCTCTAATTTTTGCATAGTTTTAAGTTCACCCTTTTCATTCAATATTTCACCATATGTAACTGTTTGTTCCTTTTTATATATTATGGGATAGGAAAATGCTTCAATAGTCGATCGCCAGACTGGAATTTTCAAATAAGATTGTCTTTTAGTCTTCTCCCAGTTTAACCACAGAGACTCCCATATATAATGTCTTCTAAAACACCCCTGTGTTTAGTTCCTTTATACCATAAAAAAGCATGCCACCCCAACAACAGATCATGTTCTTCTAATGTCAACAATCTCGCATTTCTTAATGTTATCCATTCCTTAACCCACATCAAATTTGTAACTTGGTAGTACAACTCCCAATTAGGCAAGCCAAATCCTCCTCTTATTATAGCATATTGCAAAAGTTTTAATTTTATTCTCGCTTTCTTACCTTGCCATATATATTTCAACACAATTTTATTTAAATCTTCAAAATAATCTTTTCCAAGCTTAACTGGAATTGTTTGGAACAAATATAAAATTCTGGTAATATATTTATCTTGATTGTTGATATTCTCCCTCCTAATAACAGTTGTAAATTTTCCCATTTCACCAAATCTAGCGGTTCAGGAGAGATGCTTTTTGTGTTTGAGTTGCTTATGATATTGCGAACTTTGGTGATGTCGTCTGATTTGTTAGTGTCTTCAAGATCAAATAAGATGGCATTTGGATGTTTCTGATCACGTTCCATGATGTCTCTGATGAGTAAGGGGACATCATTTGTGGAATTATTTGATGGGATAGCAATTATCTGTGATTGTGGTTTGGTGGTTATTTTTGGTTGTACTTGTGATTGTAGTTGAGGTAGTAGTTGTGGCAGTGGTTGTTGGGTTGGGATTTGATTTTGAGCTGATAGATAGTTGCTTATCAGTGCTGTTTTTTTTTCTTTTCAAGATAAATTAGGCTTTCTTGTATAATTGTTTCAAACGTGTTGCTAAGCGTTTTTCTTTTGAGTGCATGAGTGATTCTATGCTATCAACTCTGTCAGGCAGGGTACTTGGTTTGTTTAGCTGAGGAAAACATGGACATAGACAAGGGAATGTATCTGATGCTTTTAGGAGATCAGCTACATCTTTGTTTAAGTTTAAGCAGGAAAGGTGGGCTTGATTGTGACATCGGTAGCATTTGATCTTATTTTGGCTTCCATTGATGGTTTTGAGACATCTGAGTCATGTACAGGAGTCTGAGAGGTCATTGACAGAGATATTATTATTCTGTTGTTTGGTAGTGGAGGATTTGGAGTTTGTGGAGTTTCTGGCTGGCATGGTCAATGACAACAGTACACTAAACAATTACAACAGCTAATTAATGTGATAGGTAGACAGTTACTTAATGAATGTTGGTAATTAATAAATGTTAATTGATAAGTTAGAGAGCAAATCAAAAGTAAGGTTACTTCTTACTAAAAATCAATCAATCAACTAGATAATCAATGATAATGTTGTTGTAATGTTAATGACCTATTACTAACAACTTGAAAAGGTAGGCAACCACCAGATATTCCTGAATTAAAATTCCTAGCATCCCTCATCATTGGCCATTTGGACTGGGCCTGTTAAAATTTTAATCTAATAATATCTGATGGAGGAAGGTACCCAACTTTATTCTACATATTTAATACAAAAGGTTGCCACAAGTAGCAATCATCAGCCACTACCTGTTAGAAATGGTTATTGTGAAATCTCTTTTATTTCAGAGTACTTTGTGTTTTGGTGCAGAGGCCCATAAGTTCATGATACATTACACGCAGAGCTATAAACCATATAGAGTGTTAATGATTATGATTATGATTCAGTGCGCAAGGAATTTTGGATAAAATGTGATGCTTGAACAATGGGAAAATATGTGGACAAGGGGTTTAAAATTTATATTAAATTACAGTGTAAAAGAGAATTATTATAAGATGGTGTATTGCTGGTATTTAACCCCGATAAGTTATCTAAGATGTATAAAGGTATGTCAAATGAACGTTGAAAGTGTAAGAATAAAGAAGGGACTTTTTATCATCTATGGTGGACATGTGATAAAGCAGAAAAATTTTGGAGTATGATTTACACTTTAATACAGAAAATCCTGAAAATGGAGATAGAAATGAAATCAGAATTCTCCCTTTTGGGACTAATGGAAAAAGAACTGGGGAAAAAAATGGAACGTTGTTACTATACATATTGACAGCAGCAAGACTATTGTATGTGCAAAAATGGAAATACCTACCATGGAAAATAACTACCATGGAAGAATGGTTGGGAAGTTGATGGAATTGGCTGAAATGGCAAAACTGACTACTCTGATTACACAAAAGGACATAAGTACTTTTATTTCTGCTTCTGAATTTTGTGGAAAAGAATATAATTTTGACTTTGGGTTTTATAGATTAGATTGATAGATTTTTATAGAAATGACATGTTCATATTATTAAGGAAAAACAAAAAATGTGATTTGAAGCTAATGCTTTGTTTTAAGGCAACAGAGAGAGTTGGAAGTCAATGCTTCTTTTTCTTTTCTTTTCCCTACCTTTCCTCACTTCTCATTCCCCTTTCCCTTCCCTCCTCATTGCTCTTTTATTTACTGTTCTGTTTTGCATTTTGTAATAAATTAATAAAAATGCTTAATAAAAAGTATTAATGATGAGAGTTAAATGCGACAAAGCATTTCTTAACAAAAGCATTTGGGGTTGTTGGGTTTTTTGGGGGGTGGGGGTGGGGTGTATGTGTTCATGCTACAAAAAAAAGTAACTTAATGATGTGGGCTGTCATTACTCTTGTTGTATATGGATAACTGACACTAACAGATAGATGCTTGCCCAGAGCTACACATGTTGCTGATATATGACCTCAACTTCCTAGGTATTAATCTGCTAGACTTCAGATTCATTTTCCCAAGCTCGTTCAAATACCCCTTTAGAGATTAATCTTCCCTCCCCTCCAGTAACCATGTTCCTCTTTCATATCAAAACATCAGACCTTTGTAAATAAAAGCCCACCAATTGCATTTTAGCTTATTTTTATAAACATATTTTGATAAGACTTTCTGTCTTTCCTAGATTGACCCCCAACATTCAAATATAAAGGTAAACTAAACACCCATAGACTGAATGCAAGCATAAAGTAGGCTGGACAGGAACCCAGCCCTTTTATTTAAACAAGTGAAATACACAATGCAAAAACAAGCATTAGCATGTAACATGAAGGACAAAGCCCTTTATGTACTAACATAATTAATACCAAAGCCAAGGTAATGTCTGTGAGATTTTTCAAAACAAATTATAGAAAAAATATCCTGATTCATTCCTATAGTATAGATTAGATTTCTAGTTTCAAACTCTTCCAGTGGTAAGTCAAATAAACTAAACTGTATGAAAATTAACCTTTTGCAATTTAGAAGTTGATTCTTCATTCACATGACTAAATTCAACCGAGTTGTCAGAATAAATGCAAGATTTCACTATGACCTCTAAAAGGAATAGGGAAGATATTCAAAAACAAGAAAACTAGTGCCCTCCAATAGTTATTAATGGGTTGCAATTCCCAAACAGCATGGCCAAGAATGGAAGTTATAGTTCATCAATACACCATTGCTCACAGGTTTTTTTTACTGTTTGTTGTTAATATACTCAGCCAAGTGGGTAGATATTTGTTCTGTATGTAAAGTGGATGACTCCAAATCTACCATTCTGATTGGCTAAGAAAAAGAACAGTGGATTGGTTCACTAGGAACCAATCCAAAGAACTGCCAAAAAGGCGGCAAATCCAAATAACTGCCATTGGCTGCAAGCAGGCAAGCCAGCCTGTATAAAAGGGCTGGCCCCGGCTTCAGCCGGCGTTCCGTTACTGACTGGTTATAATAAAAGTATTTGTTGTTGGAACCCGGTCTACCTCGTGTGTTTTCCGAACAAAACACTGGCGACGAGGATGGGATCGTCCTAAACGGAACAAACCTGCACGCGGTGATAAGAAGCCCAGACTGCAACCAAGATGTCTGGAAACAACGCACCGCCCGCACCCTTCAATCCCAACGAAGAGGATTGGGATTCCTATGCTGATCGCTTCCAAATGTACTTGGAGAGCAATGAAATGGAAGGCATTTCCGAACAACGCAAGAGAGCCGTGTTCCTGACGCACTGCGGACCAACCGTGTTTAAAATGGCAAAAGCCCTCGCTAAGCCTCGGGACGTTAAACAATTAACGTGGACAGAATTACAGAGACTCCTCAAAGCACACTACGCTCCGATGGTGTCTAACTTAATAAAGCGACACGAATTTTACCGAAGAGACCAGAGAGAGGGAGAAACCGTCGCCGACTTCGTCGCTGCACTCAGACAAATAGGGGGTGAGTGTGAATTCTCAAACATAGACGAGGCAATGAGAGATCGCGTGGTGTTGGGCCTGAGAGACTCAACCGCACAGAGTAAAATGCTCAACAAGCCCAACATCACCGTTACCGAAGCCATTGCGGAAGCCACAGCCGCTGAAGCTGCGGAGAAATCTGCAGTGGCCCTTAAGAAGATGAACACACACAGCGATGAAACACCAGCCAAAGATAGAAAGCATCCTGCCACCACGACCCATTATGAAGAGTCGGGCGAAACAAACGAATCGAGCGAAGAGGACGACGAGGTCCACCGTTTGCTCACGAACAAAAAAGAGCGCGAAAGGAGAAATTGGTGGGAATGCGCTGGCTGCGGAGGAAACCATCCACGAGCCGAATGCAGATTCCTCGATGCCATCTGCCGACATTGCAAAAAAAGAGGGCACATCGAGAAGGTCTGCAGAAACAAAAAATTTTACAGCCCGACGAGACGCAGAAATTCCCCAACACGAGCCGAGCCCAATCGAGCCGGAAGAAAATGGCAACAAGAAAAGCGAGCCAATACACACCAAACTGTCATTATCTAGAGCTCCCAGACGGAAAGTGGGAGAAAAATTAAAATCATCGTAGAAATCGAGGGAAAACACTGCAAGATGGAAGTGGACTCGGGGTCCTTCCTCTCCATGGTATCGTGGGACACAATTAAACAGTTAGTCCCAGGTATCAAAACCAAAGACTTGATGAAGCAGCACCTAACCCTCAAAGACTATCAGGGAAACCAAATCCCTGTGATGGGCAAGGGACATTTCCAAGTCGCCTACAAGAATCACATCAAGGTGCTTCCACTGACCATAGTCAACCAAGACAGACCAAGCCTCCTGGGCATCGAGTGGTTCACGCCACTGGGCATCGGGATGACCGGGGTCGATCGAGTGACTACAACCGGCTGGGAAGACGACCTCGTCCGAGAATTCCAGGACGTTTTTGACGGATCACTGGGCAAGTACCGGGGAAACCCCATTTCTTTCAATTTAAACTCCCAAATAGCCCCACGAAGAATAAAAGCCAGGCGAGTTCCTTTTGCACTAAAGGCAAAAATAGAGGAACAGCTGGACAAATTAGTAGCCCAAGGGGTTTTAGAACCTGTGGACCATGCCAAGTGGGAAACGCCTATCGTCACACCCATTAAACCAGACGGGTCCATCAGAATCTGTGGTGACTATAAGGCTACCCTGAACCACGCATTACAACCAAGCGCATACCCGGTGCCAGTAGTCCAGCATTTGCTTCATTCCCTGGGAAATGGCAAAGTTTTCGCCAAATTCGACTTGGCACAAGCCTATCAACAACTCCCAGTAGACCCAGAAACAGCAGAAGCGCAGACTATTGTCACCCATAAGGGCGCATTCAAATGCCACCGACTCCAATTTGGAGTAAGCGTAGCCCCTGGCGTCTTCCAGAGTCTAATGGAATGCCTTCTAAATGGCATACAAGGAGTCGTTCCCTATTTCGACGACGTCCTAATCTCGGCCAGAGATGAAACACAATTAAGGAACAGACTGAAAAAGGTTCTGACTAAGTTTAGAGAATCTGGCCTCAAGGTTAAAAGAGAGAAGTGCTGTCTAGTTAAAAACAACGTCGAATTTCTGGGCTACTCAATAGACGGAGAGGGTATCCACCCCACAGATAAAAAAGTTAAGGCAATAAATGACGCTCCTGAACCTAGAAATAAAACAGAACTACAAGCGTTCTTAGGATTAATTAATTTCTATAATGTGTTCCTGCCAAACAAAGCCACTATAGCAGAACCGCTACACCGCCTGCTAGACAAAAAGGCAACTTGGACTTGGGGTTACAAAGAAAAAAAAGCCTTCCAAAATATTAAAAGACTGCTAACATCAACAAACGTCCTCATCCAATTTAGCGACACTCTGCCATTAACAGTGACCTGCGATGCTTCACCATATGGAGTAGGTGCCGTCCTGAGCCACCAACTACCGGATGGCAGAGAAGCACCCGTCGCATATTATTCTAGGACTCTATCAAAAAGCGAGCGGAATTATAGCCAATTGGACAGGGAAGCTCTAGCAATTGTCGCTGGAGTAAAATGTTTCCACGAATATTTATATGGGAGGACTTTTCGAATCATAATGGATCACAAGCCGTTAATGGGGATTTTGGCGGGAAACAAGCCAACACCTAATATACTGTCACCAAGAATGACGAGATGGTCAGAGTTCCTGGCGGCTTATTCCTACACTCTGACACACCGACCAGGGAAACAAATTTCCCATGCGGACGCTTTGAGCAGAGCGCCTTTACCAACAACCGACGCAGACCCGGCACCAGCGATGACAACGCTACAAATCGAGACTTGCCCCGATCTACCCATATCAGCGTATGATGTCGCCAGAGCCACCGCGAAAGACTCATTGACTGCCCGCGTTCTTAGCTGGGTAGGTAAAGGCTGGCCGGAGAATCAAAACACTGAAAATTCTAAACCTTTCCGGTCCAGACAGACTGAACTTTCCATCCAAAAGGGGTGTTTGTTGTGGGGTGATCGGGTAGTAATCCCTGCTAAACTGCAGCCCAGGGTTCTTAGGCTGTTACATGAAGGGCACCCGGGAATGGTTAAGATGAAAAGCCTCACCAGAAGTTATGTGTGGTGGCCGGGTATTGATAAGGACATAGAGTATTGGGTAAGCTCATGCCACAAATGCCAGGCAATTAGACCATCCCCACCAAAAGCACCCGTTAAGGACTGGGAAACCCCTCGAGGACCGTGGTCAAGAATACACATTGACTTCGCGGGGCCTACCAAGGGGCATACCTTTCTGATTGTCGTTGATGCCTATTCCAATTGGCTTGAAGTAAAAATCATGCCATCAACGACAACAGAAGCCGTAATAAAGCAACTAGACAACCTGTTTGCCACCCATGGCATACCAGACATTCTCGTCTCAGATAATGGGCCACAGCTAACCAGCATACCATTTGAGCAATACCTAGCCTCCCTAGGTATAAGACATGCACTAACCGCGCCGGCTCACCCAGCTGCGAACGGCAGGGCTGAGAGAATGGTCCGGTTTACCAAAGAAGGGTTGGAACGAATGGACGCTGGAGATATCCAACAAAAAGTAAACCGGTTGCTCACACTCCAGCACATAACACCCAGTACTATCACAAATAAATCACCAGCAGAACTACTCATGGGGCGAAAATTAAGATCTCACCTGGATAGGTTACACCCAAATTTTACCCCAGAAAACCCCCCTGACTCCTCAACACGGTTCAGACAATTCGAAACAGACGATTTAGTTTACGCAAAAAATTTCACCAGGGACCCGGTATGGCTACCCGGGCAAATTATCCAAATTACAGGCCCCAAATCCTACCGAGTAAAATTAGACGATGGCAGGGAATGGAAGCGGCACATAGACCAGCTTCGATCTCGAATTAGAGAAAGAACCACGGACTTACAAACATTCACAAAAAAACACGGCGAAATGCAAACCGAGGTGGGGGGGGAAAGGCGAGAAACGAATAAAGAACTATTTAAAAATAAAACTAACATTCAATACGACCAAAAAGAGCCAACAAAAGACTCACCGTTTGAAGAGACCCACGGAAAGAGACCATCGGAAGGGGCCAGCCAAGCCAGCTCGACCTGCCCCGAGGAAACGGGAGGGAGCGGCAGAACCGCCGGCCTAAGAAACTCAGGCGGCGGTAAAATGGCCGACTCACCCTTCCAGACGGTTCCAGAGAGAAGGACGGACGACACAACAGCCCCATCCGAACCGGTCGAAGTCTTCACTGAAAATGAACCGCACAGGTCAAGTTGAATCCGAAAAAGCCCCACCTACCTGCGAGACTACGTCACCACGTAGGACTGAACTAAGGGGGGAGGGGTGTTCTGTATGTAAAGTGGATGACTCCAAATCTACCATTCTGATTGGCTAAGAAAAAGAACAGTGGATTGGTTCACTAGGAACCAATCCAAAGAGCTGCCAAAAAGGCGGCAAATCCAAATAACTGCCATTGGCTGCAAGCAGGCAAGCCAGCCTGTATAAAAGGGCTGGCCCCGGCTTCAGCCGGCGTTCCGTTACTGACTGGTTATAATAAAAGTATTTGTTGTTGGAACCCGGTCTACCTCGTGTGTTTTCCGAACAAAACAATATTGAGATATAGTGGCCAATCAATCAATGCATCTATTAAGAACTGGCCTGAAAAGATTAAGGCTAGGTCCCACTGGCCGACGGATGCAAAACGTATGCAAAAAGGACACAGCGGACGAGCAAAATTTCGGGGGTGCTCCATCCGTTGTCATCCACTCCAAAAAGTGGCAAAAATTTGCATAAACAGAACGAAAAAGAAAGGAAAAGAACGGACGTGGGTAGTATGTAGCAGGGATGTTAAGGCCAGGTCACATTGCCCGATGGATGCAAAACGTATATAAAAAGGACACAGCAGACGAGCAAATTTTCCATCCATTGTTACCCGCTCTCAAAAGTGCCCCAAATTTGCATAAACAGAGCAGACAACAATGGACTGGGGGAGCACGGATGGAAAACGGATGCTCAACGGAAGCCTAGCGGATGGAAGCGGATGGCACGTCCATAGGGCTTCCGGGGGAGCATAGCAAAGCGGATGCGTAGTGGAAAGAGCGGATGCGTAGCGGATGACATGGATGCGTAGCGGATGCAGAGCGGATGCATAGCGGAAGCATAGCGGATCACTGCGCATGCAGGGAGGATGCATTGTATCAGCCCCACGGATATAAAAGGAGGCAGCTCGCAAGCAGGTCACCATTCAGAGGAAAGACCTGCTGCCAAAGACATCTTCATCAGAGACCATGGGGAAGAAGAGGAAGCCTGTGCCATCTCCTGCCAGCCCTGGCAAGAGGGATAGATCCACCATCCCACCCCCCTGGTGCTGACTCTGCTGCTGCTGCTGCTGCTTCTGCTGCTGGTGCTGCTCCTGGTGCTGCTGCTGGTGGTGCTTCTCCTGATGCTTCTCCTGATGCTTCTCCTGCTGCTTCTCCTGCTGTTTCTCCTGCTGCTTCTCCTGCTGTTGCTGTGGTGGACCAGCCCCAAAGCCCTGAAAACCCTGGTGCTGAAGGCCGTGCCAGAGGGAGGAAGAGGCAAGGCAAGGAGAAGGAGAAGGGAGAGAGGAAGCAGTATTCCATTGCAGAGGAGCACGAGGAGGAGGTGCTGGAGTAGCTGAGGGAGAACGAGTATATGTGGAGGAAGGGCCACAGGCTCTATTGAGAAACCAAGTGGAAGCAGGCGGCTTGGAGACAGAAGGCGGAGAGCCTGGGCTACACTTCAGATGTCCTCCTCGGGTGGTGGAAGCATATGCACACCTGGTATGGGAAGCTGCACCTGAAGAAGTCTGGCCAGGCCGCGGTCAAGCTCACCGACCGGGAGACCTATGTCATGGCAAAATGCAGCTTCCTGGAGGGTGAGGTCCACCACCGAGGAGCAGCCCCTCTGTCTACCCCCACTCTCAGGCAGCCCACAGACAGCCAGTCCTCTTCTGGCCAGGAGACAAGGACCGTGTCCGAGCAGGTGTCCACAGAGCAGCCCGCGACAGAGACCCCCCCGACAGCTGCACACCCTATGCCGGAGGATGTGGAGGATTCTCTCACACACATGGAGCAAGAAGAAGCAACGACCACCAGGGACCAACCCACACCCACCCTCAGCTCCACCTCCACAGAAAGCAGGCAGAGAGGAAGACCGGAGGGACAGAGCCACACTGTCCTACTGGAGATCAGGAACACCATCAAGACCAGCACAGATCTCCTCTCTCAGCTGGTACACTTCGAGATTCCATCCTGAAACCGCAAGCCCTTCCTCACCTACGTGACCCAGACCCTCATGGACATGCCCGAGCCCCAGTACCAGGTGATGAAGGAGAGGATCATGGCACTGCTGCACCACCCTCCAGGCCCAGCTGAACCTGCTCCCACCCACTCCAGGTCTGCTCCTCCACCCGAGGCGATGTCACAGCCCTTCCAAGGCTTTCAACAGCCCCTCTCCTATCAAGGCTACGGGTACCAGAACTTCCCTCAACAGAGGCAGCCCTTTCCAGTCCAGGCACAGGTTCCTCACATGCCACAGATGTCATAGATGCCACCAATACCACTGATGCCACAGATGCCACTGATGCCACCGATGTCACCGATGTCACCGATGTCACCGATGCCACAGATGCCACAGATGCCACAGACGCCACAGATGTTTCCTTGCACACTACAGATGCCTCACCTCACCCAGCTGCACACCAGACATTCCCTACTACACTCCTCCTTCCTCCACCCACAGCCAAGCCCGGCCTCAGAACATCTGTCATTGGTCCTGTGCCTGACATCCCAGGTCCTGGATGAAGGGCCTCTCAACCTCAGTGGACTGAGCCAGTTTTCTGAGAGCTTCCTGAACACACCATCTCCTGTTGTCCTCTCGGGGCCAGGCACCCCAATGGTGCCTCAGACCAGCACTCCAGCCACTGTCACCTCCACAGTCCCTGTCCCCTTTACACCTGAGACCATGGCCATGCCTCAGAGTGACTGAGAACATTTCCAGAGACTGAGTTGTTACCGGTTGACTTTATAATTGCTTGGGACACTTTTCTTGATTCCTTTTGCTTTTTAAATAAAGTTCTACACTTTACTGTTATTAATAAAGGTTTTCTTTGCTTCACACACTTGGGTCATTTCTTTTACTTAATAAAGTCTTGGTGGAAAGTTTTAGAAAATGGTTAAGCCTTTACATGCTTATGGGATGGGCAGGGATACTTGTGGGATGGGTAATAGCTGTGGGATGGGCAGGGATACCTGTGGGATGGGTAATAGCTGTGGGATGGGTAATAGCTGTGGGATAGATAAGCCTCCAGTGCAAGCATAGTGGGACTGTATGGTCCACCCTCCCAGGTGCCACACCCTTTATTATCAATAACAATTTAATCATTCATCAACACATTTCAACATAAACACAACTCTTTATTAATGCCCCATTCATTGTAAGGCCACTCAACATAAATGGCACAATCTCATCAGTATGATGAGACAGGCTGAAGGAAGCATCCATTAAGCAACTACCATCCTGTCTTGCCACTCCACTGCTCCAGCTGGGGAGTTGCACCAATGTTTCAGGAGATTGAGCTGCTTCTTCCCTTCACGTGAAGCTCTGTTGGGGCCTGGTACATCCACAGTGTCGATCAGGTTTCACCCTTGCCTCCATTCACCAGGCTCCATGTCCCCATTGCCTTGTTGGTGGTCCACAAGCCTGTTCTGCAACACTGGGTAGTGGGTGCGCATGAGATTGTGCAGGATGCAGCAAGCTTCCATGATGCTCCTCATGGTCCATGGATGATGCTGCATGGTGGTGAGAAGTACCTGGAACCTGTTGGCCAGGATGCCAAAGGCATTCTCCACCACCCACCTTGCCCTGTACAGCCTGTAGTTGAAGATCCTCTCTTCATGGATGAGGTATCTGGAACTGTAGGGCTTCATGATGTAGGTCCTGAGGGAGAAGGCGTCATCGCCCACGATGAAGTAGGGCACATCTTGTGTGTCATTGGACAGGGGGTCTGGATCTTGGAAGCCCATGATGAGGTTGCATTCCAGCCCATCCTTGAGATCACTGGTGTTGTATATCTGGGCATCTGAAGCTGACCCGTTGCCTGAAGCATCGATGTACATGAACTTGTAGTCAGCATTGACCATGGCGAAGAGGATGATGCTGAAGAAGCCCTTGTAGTTGAGATAAGTGGACCCTGACTTGACTGGAGCTTTGCAGGCCACATGCTTCCCCTCTATGGCTCCAACAGTGTGGGGGAAGTTCCACCTCTGATACCACTGTTCTACAAGTTTCCTCCAGCCTTGTTCAGTGGAGGGACACTGGAGGAGCTCCTCCAGGTATTCTTTGATGATGGCTTGCACCACGTCTCTGACCACAATTCTGATGGTGTTGTGTGGCATCCTCCAGCCGTACTGCATGTTTCTGTAGGTGGTCCCGGAGACCAGGTGGCGCAGAGTCGGTACCACCTTCAGTCCAGGATCCAGGCTGGGATGGAAGTTGGTGTTTGCTTTGGTCAACCTGGGTCTCAGATGCTCCACAACTTCGTAGAACATGGCTGGCGGCATCCTCATGAAGTTCTGGAATGCACAAGTGTCTTCATTCCTCAGCTCCACCATCAGCTTGTCATAGAGTCCAAACTCCCCTCTTCTCCTGATCCATCATCAGACCCAGACACTTCTTGGCCACCTCCTTTTCTTCCCGTAGAAAAGGTGAAAGAGCCTGAAGAGGGCTTGGTTCTGGTGTTGAATGATGGTGGCTACCAAAAGGAGTGTGTAATGATCCATGGTGGAGATCAATGGGAGATGTGGAAGAGCAAGAGCAAGGCTGAAGAGGTCTGCACACCAGGGCTGCTGGACTGAAAGTGGGATCCAGGCGATTTCCTCCCCCTTTTTATCGGAAATGTCGGTTTTCCGCTAGGTGTCCTTCCACATACTCCAGGCATCCTCCAGACATCCTAAATATCCGAGATACGTCCCCTATATGAACGTTTTTTCTGTTTTAATGCTTTATATCTGAGCTGCATCTGCTTTCATCCTTTCCACGTCCGTGCTACTAATGCTGTGTGTCCGTTCTGCGTCCGTTTCACTTCCTCCCTGTGTCTGTTTTCTGCTGGAGCGGATGTGAGTTGCGCGGATGTGCAGCGGATGCCTAGCGAATATAGCGGACACGTAACGGATGACAACGCACGTATAACGGATGTTCCCCGTATGTGTAGCGGATGTAGAATGGACGCGTTGGATACTTCATCCGCTCAAAAAGTTTTGTGCAGCTCAAAACTTTTTGAACGGATGAAATCACAATAGACAGGTGCTGGACGGATAGAGAGTATGAAAAATGCATGCAGTGAGTACACAACAGATGCATCACTTTTTCCAATGGATGGCAAGCTTTTTTTTAACATTTTGCATCCTCTTTGCATCCATTGGTGCAGTGTGACATGGGCTTTAAAGGGATGTTCATAGGAAGCCTAGAGGATGTATATAGGATGCAAACCGTTCACTGTGCATCCTTTCTATTTCCGTGCTACTAACGCTGTGTAGACATTCCGTGTACCTTTTGTTTTCTCCCTCTTTCCGTTTTCAGCTGCAGTGGATGTGAGTTGAGGGGATGCCCAGAGGATGCAGAGAGGATACAGCAGACGTTTAACAGATGATAAACAGACATAGAACGTTTGTTGCTCGTATGTCACAGATTTACATCGTACACAGTGGAAAGTTCATCCATTCACAAAGTTTTGTGCAGCTCAAAACTTCTTGAGCAGATGAAATCTCAGTGGACGGATGCTCAAAGGATAGAGCGTATGAAACACGTATGCAATGAGTACAGAATGGATGCATAGTGTTTTCCAACATTTTTTAACATTTTACATCCTCTTTGCATCCGTTGGTGCAGTGGGACATGGGCTTTAGCTAGTTGTTGGATTAAACTGTTATAAATGATGTATAATTCCATAATCTGTGGTGGGAGATTTCTTTCCATTGGTAATATCTTTGAGAAATTCTAGAGAATGAATGTGGCAATCAAGGTATTAGATTAGGATGAGGAAAACATAGATTCAAATCTCCCCTCAGATATGGAAATTGATGACTTTGGGTCAGGATCATTCTCTCTGCCAAACCATTTTTGTGGAGATAAAATGAAGGGATGCCTTGAACAAAAGAAGCTTCTTGGATGAGAAGCGAAATGTTTTTGAGGAAAAAAAAGCAAGAAAGACTAGTTGCCTTTTGGAAAAGAACCTTTGGGATAAAATGAGTCATGGTGGTGCAGTAGTTAAAGTGCAGTATTGCAGGCTAACTCACTGCTCACTCCAGGAGTTTGAGTCTCACCAGGCTCAAGGTTGACTCAGCTTTCCATCCTTCCGAGGTCAGTAAAATGAGGATTCAGATTGTTGTAAGTAATATGCTGACTCTGCAAACTGCTTAGAGAGGGCTGTAAAGTACTGTAAAGTGATATATATATATTAAGTTTAAATGCAATTGCTATTGCTATTAGGGCAAATGTCCATGTATGGCACCTCAAGTTCTGGCAATACCTCTGGAGTTAGGTCAAATCATCTAATAAGCAGAGAAATATTAGAAGAGAGGAAATGATCCTATTTTCAAAGAAAGGATAAAGAAAGTCCAGAAGGCATTCTATCTTATTTCTGAATCCCAATTGCAAATAATTATATGTTAAGGACTGCCTTATTCCACATTAAATAGTTTAGTTATCACCTAAGCCTCATCTATCTACTGTATATTAATCAAATGTTACTTTCATCTATCTAAGGAAAAAAATGAAATTTGGGGTTCTAAGTCATACACTGAATACTTGTAGGACTTGGACCCCAAATTTCAAAATAAAAGACAAAAAGAACTCAACCTAAAATACATATTAATCTCTTTAACTTCTTGTATATGTTGACCTTGGCTATAAAAGACAAAATGATAAATTAGATCTTTATTTCTGGAAATCAGTATTAACATCTGTATGATTTGGCTGTGGTGCTTCCGGCAATAATGCAGAGGAGGAAAAAAACCCAGAAAAGAATGGATAAATCCTATTATGCCATGTGTGGATGTTGAGGATTTACGGGATTACCTGTAATCCATCTCCTTTAGTCAATATAAAATGATTAAATCCGTCTTCTTAGAAAGGCAACATTTAGCATATTAGTCGCTAACATTACTGGCACAATATGTGACCAATGCTGTAATAGCATTTTCATTTTGATAATTTAAACATGCAAGCTGATCCATGATGGCCTCAAATTGGAACACACGCAAAAAATAATTTTCTGACTTAAAACCACCCATTAGGGCAGCTGAGTGACTTTCATCTGTAAAAACAGGACTTGTCTAGAGCATATCAAGCTTACAGCTCGACATGCTGACATATTTTGCTCCCTACATTTCAGGACAGGGTCAGCTTCTCTTATGTGGAAAAAGGAAGTGATGACCTAGCTGCAAAAAAAATGGTGGTTTGTAAGATGATGCATGTGGTTTGTTTTGGTCTGCTGCCCTAAATGAAAGACGGCTGGCCCAAGGAGTTCACACAAGGAAATGATGTGAAGACACCCTCCCTTCCTACTCTATAAAATTTATCTTGTTTTCTATGATACTGTTCTAGTCACATTTCTTTCCTAGCAGACATTTGGAATGTAATAGTACATGTCAATATGTTTGAGGATCCAGGAAGTATTGAGTTAATCCCATCTTCCATTCTCCACTGGAGTCAAAGGAATTGTGGGAAACTTTGCTTCAATGTTAGATAAAAATTTCTTCAGCTGATGTGGTTGTGTCATCCAGCATGTTTATATGTAGGATTACACTTATGCTGAGCAGAAGGCATCAGGCCTGCACCGCTGGATTCTAGTGTGTTGGAGCTCTTTTGAGTAATAGTGACACTGATTATCTAAAGGGCGTGTCACATAGGCCGACGGATGCAAAACGTATGTAAAAAGGACACAGTGGATGAGAAAATTTTCCATCCGTTGTTATCCATTCTCAAAAGTGCCCCGAATTTGCATAAGCAGAGCAGACAACAGAAAGGAACGGACGGGGAGAGGATGTAGCGAGGATGTAAAGTGGATGCTCCACGGAAGCCTAGCGGATGGAAGCGGATGGGAAATCTGCAGGGCTTCCGGGGGAGCACAGCGAAGCAGATGTGCAACGGAAGCAACGGATGCAGAGCGGATGCCTAGTGGATGAAGCGGATGCATCACGGAAGCCTAGCGGAAGCCTAGCGGATGCCTAGTGGATGCAAAGCGTTCACTGCGCATGCGGGGAGGATCCATTGCGTGAGCCCCACAGATATAAAAGGATGCAGCTCACAAGCAGGTCACCATTCAGAGGAAAGACCTGCTGCCAGACACAGCTCCAGCCAACAACCATGAGGAAAAAGAGGAAGCCTGTGCCATTTGCTGTCAGCCCTGGCAAGAAGGACAGGGCCACCATCCCACCCCCTGGCCCTGACTCTGCTTCTGCTGGAGCTTCTGCTGCTTGGGCTGACTCTTCTGGTGCTGGGGCTTCTGCTGGCGCTGGTCCTGGTGCTGGGGCTTCTGCTGGGGCTTACTCTGCTGGCGCTGGTCCTGGTGCTGGTGCTTCTGCTGGGGCTTACTCTGCTGGCGCTGCTCCTGGTGCTGGGGCTTCTGCTGGTGCTTACTCTGCTAGTGCTGCTCCTGGTGCTGGTGCTCACTCTGCTGGTGCTGCTCCTGGTCCTGCTGGTGCTCCAGGTCCTACTGGTCCTGCTGGTGCTGTTGGTCCTTCTGGTGCTGCTGGTGCTGCTGGTGCTTACTCTGCTAGTGCTGCTCCTGATGCTGGTGCTCACTCTGCTGGTGCTGCTCCTGGTCCTGCTGGTGCTCCAGGTCCTGCTGGTCCTGCTGGTGCTGTTGGTCCTTCTGGTGCTGCTGGTGCTGCTGGTGCATACTCTGCTGGTGCTGATCCTGGTCCTGCTGGTGCTGTTGGTCCTTCTGGTGCTGCTGGTGCATACTCTGCTGGTGCTGATCCTGGTGCTGCTGGTGCTGCTGGTGCTGCTGGTGATGCTGGTGATGCTGGTGATGCTGGTCCTGCTTTTGCTGCTACTGTTGTTGTTGCTGCTGCTGCTGCTGCTGGTGTGGTGGAGCAGCCCCTACAACTTGGAAGCCCCTCTGATGAGGGCCCAGATGGCCCTGCCAGAGGGAGGAAGAGGCATACGCGAGAATGGGAGAGGAGGCAATACTCCATCGAAGAGAAACATGAGGATGAGGTGCTCAAATAGGTGAGGGAGAACAAGTACTTATGGCGGAAGGGACACAGGCACTATCAAGACATCAAGAGGAAGCAGGCTGCTTGGAGAGAGAAGGCGGAGAGCCTGGGCTACATTTCAGAGGTCCTCCTCGGATGGTGGAAGCACATGCACACCTGGTATGGGAAGCTGCACCTCAAGAAATCTGGCCAGGCCACGGTCAAGCTCACCGACTGGGAGACCTACGTGATGGCCAAGTGCAGCTTCTTGGAGGGTGAGATCCGCCACCAAGGAGCATCCCCTCTGACAACCCTCTCTCTCAGGCAGCCCACAGAGAACCAGTCCTCTTCTGGCCAAGAGTCAGCTCCTGTGTCCAGGCAGGTATCTGTGGAGAGTCCCCCGACAGAGACCCCCCCCCGACACCTGCACTCCCTGTGGCAGAGCGCATGGAGGACCCCCTGATGCAGTGGGAGCAAGGAGAGGGAACTTCCACCAGAGACCAACCCACATCCACCCCCAGCTCCACATCCACAGAAAGCAGGCAGAGAGCCAGAACAGAGGGGCAGAGCCACACTGTCCTGCTGGAGATCAGGGACACTATCAAAAGCAGTGTCGATCTCCTCTCTCAGCTGGTACACACCGACATACCATCCTCTAACCACAAGCCCTTCCTCACCAACGTCAACCAGACCTCATGGACATGTCCGAATCACAGTACCAGGTGATAAAGGAGAGGATCACCGGTCTTCTGCACAACCCTCCAGGCCCAGCTGAACCTGCTCCCACCCAGTCTAGGTCTGATCCTCCACCCTAGGTGATATCACAGCCCTTCCAAGGCTTTCCACAGGCCCTCACCTACCAAAGCTACGGCTACCAGGAGTTCCAGCAGCACAGGCAGCCCTTCCCAGTCCAGCCACAGGTTCATCGAATGCCACCGATGAATGCCACTGATGCCACCAATGCCACCGATGCCACCCATGCCACCGATGCCACCCATGCCACCCACGCCACAGATGCCACCCACGCCTCACCTCATTCACCTGCAGATCAGACAGCCTTACTACACTCCTCCTTCCTCCACCCCACAGCCAAGCCCGGCCTCAGAACATCTGTCATCGGTCTTGGGACTGACACCCCATGTCATGGAGGAAGGGGCTCTCAACATCACAGGACTGAGCCAGCTCTCTGAGAGCTTCCTCGACACACCATCCCCTGTTGTCCTCTCGGGGCCAGGCACCCCAATGGCACCTCAGACCAGCACTCCAGCAGCAGCCACCTCCACAGCACCTGGACCCTTCACCCCTGAGACTATGGCACACCTCAGAGTGACTGAGAAGAGTGCCAGAGACTGGGTTGCTAACTCTTGACTTTATCTTTGCTTGGGACAATTTTCTTGGGTCATTTTGCTTTTACAGTTTGTTATTAATAAAGTTTACTTTGCTTCACACACTTGGTTCAGTTCTTTTAGTCAATAAAGTCTTGGTGGAAACTTTTGGAAATGGTTTAAGCCTTTGCATGCTTGTGGGATGGGTTAGGATAGCAGTGGGATGGGCAGGGATACCTGTGGGATGGGTAATAGCTGTGGGATGGGTTAGGATAGCAGTGGGATAGATAAACCTCCAGTGCAAGCATAGTGGGACTGTATGGTCCACCCTCCCAGGTGCCACACCAATGGCCCTTTATTATCAATAACAATTTAATCATTCATCAACACATTTCAACATAAACACAACTCTTTATTAAATGCCCTGTTCATTGTAGGGCCACTCAACATACATGGCACAATCTCATCAGTGTGATGAGACAGGCTGAAGGAAGCATCCATTAAGCATCTACCATCTTGTCTTGCCACTCCACTGCTCCAACTGGGGAGTTGCACCAGTGTTTCAGGAGGTTGCGCTGCTTCTTCCCTTCACGTGAAGCTCTGTTGGGGCCTTGCACATCCACAGTACCTATCAGGTTTTGCCCTTGTCTCCATTCCCCAGGCTCCATGTCCCCATTGCCTTGGTGGCGGTCCACGAGCCTGTTCTGCAACACTGGATAGCGGGTGCGCATGAGATTGTGCAGGATGTAGCAAGCTTCCACGGTCTCTGGGCGATGCTGCATGGTGGTGAGAAGTACCTGGAACCTGTTGGCCAGAATGCCAAAGGCGTTCTCCACCACCCGCCTTGCCTTGGACAGCCTGTAGTTGAAGATCCTCTCTTCACGGGTGAGACATCTGGAAGTGTAGGGCTTCATGAGGTAGGTTCTGAGGGAGAAGGCATCATCCCCCACAATGAAGTAGGGCACATCTTGTGTGTCGTTGGGCAGGGGGTCTGAATATGGGAAGCCCATGATGAGGTGGCGTTCCAGCCCCTCCTTGAGGTGACTGGCATTGTATACCTGGGAATCTGAAGATGACCCATTGTACATCAATGTACACGATCTTGTAGTCAGCATCGACCATGGTGAAGAGGATGATGCTGAAGAAGCCCTTGTAGTTGTGATAAGTGGACCCCGACTTGGCTGGAGCTTTGCAGGCCCATGCTTCCCATCTATGGCTCCAACGGTGTGAGGGAAGTTCCACTTCTGATACCACTGTTGTGCAACTTTCTTCCAGCCTTCTTCAGTGGAGGGGCACTGGAGGAGCTCCTCCAGGTATTCTTTGATGATGGCCTGCACCACTTCTCTGACCACATGGCTGGCAGCATCCTCATGAAGTTCTGGAATGCATGAGTGTCTTTGTTCCTCAGCTCCATCATTACCTTGTTATACAGTCCGTACTCGGCTCTTCTCACGATCCATCTTCGGACCCAGACACTTCTTGGCCGCCTCCTTTTCTTCACGTAGAACAGGTGAAAGAGCCTGTAGAGGGCTTCACATTGTTGTAGAACGATGGCGGCTACCAAAAGGAGTGTGTGACGATCCATGGTGGAGATGACTGGGTGCTGTGGAAGAGCAAGAGCCAGATGAAGGCTGAAGAGGTCTGCATCGCAGGACTGCTGGACTGAAAGTGAGATCCAGGTGATTTCCTCCCCCTTTTTATAGGAAATATAGGTTTTCCGCTAGGTGTCCTTTTGCATCCTCTTGGCATCCTGCAGACATCCTAAATATCTGAGATACATCCCCTCTGCAAACGTTTTTTCCATTTTAATGCTTTGTATGCGAGCTGCATCCGCTTTCATCCTTTCTATGTCTGTGCTACTAATGCTGCATGTCTTTTCCACGTCCGTTTTGCTTCCTCCCTGTGTCTGTTTTCCGCTGGAGTGGATGCGAGTTGCACGGATGCGCAGCGGATGCCTCGTGGATATAGCGGACGCGTAACGGATGACGACGGATGTATAACGGATGTTCCCCATATGTGTAGTTGATGTAGAATGGACGCGTTGGATACATTTTCTGCTCAAAAAGTTTTGTGCAGCTCAAAACTTTTTGAGTGGATGAAATGTCAGTAGACGGATGCTTGATGGATAGAGAGTATGAAAAACGGACACAGTGAGTACAGAACGGATGCATTGCGTTAACCAACGGATGGCAAGTGTTTCCGTTTTACATCCTCTTTCCATCCGTTGGTGCTGCGTGATAGGGGCTTTAAGTATCTTCCTGGTTTTTTTGGCTTCAGATGATATGATGCTCTCTGATGTTCTAGATGGAAGGTTTCTGGATTAAAAATAGACCACATCAAATGTCATCATAAAAATATGTCAGGGCTGTGGAGCAAGGGTGGAATTCAACAAGTTCTGTCCAGCTCTGTAGAACCAGTAGCTTTGAAGAGCACAGACATAGAACTGTTTCTATGTCTGCTCCTGTGTTGGTCCACCCACCTGCCCGGGCTCTTACCTGACCTTTATTTCCTGCTTTTTCAACCACAGCTGCTTTGTGTGGCACAGCTGTGGTTAAAAAAGCAGGAAAAAAGTGCTTTTTCAAATGCTGCGCACTTGCACGCAGTGCTGCTCAGCTGTCCAGGCAGCAAGTTGATGATGTTTTACATGTGTGCACAATGCACATCAGACGTGTGTGCACGCAAAACGTGCATGCACCCACAAAACATAAAATCACCAAACTGGTAGTTACACCGGTCGCATCCCATCCGTGCTGTGGAGTCCTTGCTACTCTTTGAGCTTGGTTCTTTTCTTGCAGACAATTTATAACCCAACTAGGTAACATCTTCAGTGCTGAGGAGTTTGGGTTTGATCCCTGTTTATATACCCTAACTTGACCTGCAAGTATTGATGGAGATATGTTTTGTCCTTGATATATGTTTGATTAGGATATATTGTCTTATATATTTTCATCCTAGCATTTTAACTCAAGTGCAGGATCTGGTTTTTCCCCAAGCTAAACTGAATGTTGAATCACTGACACTGGTTGTTACAGGAATGGACTGGCCAGCTTGATGACTGAGTCTTGAGCTAAGGGAGAGTTTTTGACCAAAAGTCACCCACCTGACTTTCATGCCTAAGGTGAGTCGAGAACCTACACACCTGTTTTCTAGCATGGTGCCTTAACTACTAGACTAAACTAGCTTCCATACACACACACACACACACACTTATGCATGTACATATACACACAAACACAAAATGTCACACATATTCTTTTCTATATTAGGACAGTGAACAATTGCCTAAGGCAAAGCAGCCAGTAGATGATTAATCCTAGATTTCCTCTATTTTTAATTTACTGAAATTACATTAAAACCTGGAAGGAGGTGAGTGGGTGGAGCTTCAAGTGCAAGACCTAATGTTGCTATTGCCTAATGATCCCAGTTCAGAAGCCACCACTGCTCTGGCAGTTTCCACGAGGGAACTCTGAGTATTAATGTTACATGGCTATCTCTTCCATAGCTCAAAGATTTATTGGATTCATTCAGCCTGGACAGTCTCTCTTTGAAGAAAGCCACCATTACTTCTTGCTTGCTTCCTCTTTCTTCTCCAGTAATTTCATATTTCATCAGCTTTTGGAGTAACTTCTATGGTGAGGTACCCAACACTCCAAGTACACTCTTTATGATCCATTTGGTAAATTGCTTTACTCAAAGTGCCTTCTTAAATTTATTTATCCAAACAAGTGTTGGATAGCAGTCATTTGGAGAAGCCACAATTGCAAAATTCACTTATTTTATCTCACCAAAATTCCAATCCTATCTAGCATGCATCTCAAGGAATTCATTTTGGATTACCTTTCTTTAACTGAACAACGGACAGTTTAAAGAAAGGGATTTACCCTAAACAAAATCAGAACCAAAAAATAATATGATGAATGTGAAGGGGAAAAATGATAAGGCAGCAGCTGTTCAGCTAGTTAGACATTTTGCTCGTTGGTACAAAAAGAAAAATAAATCATTCTTTTTCTCTTTCTCCCTCCCCCCATCTCTCGTGTGTGTATGTGTGTGTGTGTGTGTTTGCTTCATGGTTTTCTTTTTCTTTCCTTTATGGTTTTCTTTAAAAAGCCCACATTTTGAAGGCTAAGTATTGAAAAGTCTTTGCTGGAACTGGCAAATTTGTCACTCACTTTTCCTCACATGATGCCATTTGAAATCTCAATTTGCCTTTTTTAAAAAAAGAGTCTTATAAAAATAGCATTGAACAAAAATGTAACTCATCACTATCTGCATACTGACTCAAATGAAGCAAGAAATTTCATCTGTTTTCTTTTTTAGTTTCCAATACATTGTCTAATTAGGGACTCATAGATCACACCTATAATCAAGCCACAATCTCCCAACTTGGACATTCTGAAAGTGATGCACAACAGAAGGGGTACAGTACAAAAGGGTGCAAAACCAATTTTAAAGGCTATTGCCTAAAAGAAGGGAAAGACTGGAATTTCTGGGATTCTGTTTACCTGCTTTCTTAGAAGGTCTGACTTTCTCTTAGCCATTTAATCTAAGCTTTGTGGGGAGAAGAGACAACTTTTTTAAAAAGTAAAGTTAAATGAACTCCACTAAAACCTGGCTCTGAATCAGACTATTGGTCTATATTAATACTATGTCAAATTTCATTTGCCTTGCAATCCCAAAACACTTTTTCAAAAGACAAGTAGACTTTCCTGGTTTTTTTGCTGTTGAAAATGCTTCGCTTCTCATTCAAGAAGCTACCTCCATTCTGACTTCAGAATCCAATTCAGTCAAAATTGAGGAAGCTTCTTGGGTGAGAAGTAAAACATTTTCAAGGAAAAAACTAAGAAAGTCCAGTTGCCTTTCAGAGAAGCATCTTTGGGACAATCATGACCTGGATGACTGAGAATCCCCATAGATGACTTGTAATTTCTCAAAAGTTCATTCCCATTGCACATGTGTGTGTGTGTGTGTATATAGATGTACATGCAGATGTAATTACACACACACACATACACTCATTCATTGATTTATTCATTCTATTTTACTCCCAAGATATTTTTCAATTTCTTTCAAATTAAAATTTAATACAAGTGGAAAGCCAGAAAGGCTGCAGCTCACTGGAGAGATGATTAAACAGTCAAAGTCAGTACATTTGCACATACTCCATAACTATCATGTAACTAAATCAATGCAATAACTGAGCACTCTAATAAAAAAATGACAATTTTTGAAATCAGTTTAGAAAATACATTCTCCCACATTGAATAGATAGCATATAGATAGAAGATAGCTTTTCTTAGATACTAAAACATGTGCGGGCATTATCATGGCCTCGCCAAGACCTCTTTCTCTTGCTCAGACATGCTCTGTCAAGCTCATAGATCTGTCAATATATTGGCTCCCTCTTTGTTTTCCCAGTAAACAGCTCCAGAAAGCTATCTAGTGAAACAGTTTTCCTTTCAGCAGAATACAAAATTCCCATCACCTTCACCTAGTTCAGTTATCAGTCATGTTGGAGGAAGTCAGCCACCTGATTCAGCCAAGGAAAATAAGATGAGGTTCACAGATAACAAAAAAGAAAGGGAAAGAAACTCACTTAAATACACATAAATGGCTGCGGTTATTCTCATCCTGGGTTTGGCAAAGTACTGGTCTGTTTTAAATTTTTGCTCTTTGCTTTTCCCTATTGTTTCTTATTTTGGCACATTTCTTAACAAGTTTCTTCCTTCAAGTTTCTCCATTTAGCACACTCAACATTGGGTAGCAGGGGAAAAAAAACCAAAACAACTAGCAATAAATAAATAGCTGCAGCTACTGATCCCATGTAACCTTCCCCCCCCCCCCCTTAGTTGTAATTTTGACTGTAAGCTCACCAATAAGCCCCATCTCTTAATCTCAGCATGAACACATGGAAAATGGTTAAGTGACGCACACTTTTAAGCTTCTTGGGGCATAAATTAAACAGAGTGCGTCAGTTCATTGGAATACACTGACCCTTTACTTCTTTAAAAACAAAATATGTGAGGAAAGAAGAGTCTGCACTCCATTCTGGATTAAAAATCTTCTCTCTTGATAGTGGGCATTAGATTGCTATAAAGGAGCATGGCCACATGAAAAGGCAGATCCATGCAGTGATGTAAAGTGAGAGATGTAAAACTGAGATCATTGTTATTTTCAATCTTGGTGACTTCAATGTGTAAGGACTTCAACTTCCAGAATTCCTTAGCCAGCATTTGATGGCTGGGGAATTCTGGGGGTTGAAGTCCATATAACTTAAAGTTGAGAAACACTGACCTAGATGATTTAGCATAGAGAGTTATGACATTGACCATTGGATTGTATATCTTCTGTTTGTACAGCCAGAGAAGGCAGGACATGCTGTCACTTGATCCCAGCGATATCCATTCTATAAAGGAATACTCGAGCAATCCAACACTTAACGCTCTGATTTTTTAATGTATGAAAAATCAACACAAAATAACAAAGAACAAAAGAGTTGTATGTTTGTCTTTTGAGCAATAGGAAAGTTTGATAGAATTCTGGATGTGTTGATTTGTCCAATTATTAATGTGGATGGAGTGAAGGTAAAGTTTTGCTTCATCCACGTACTGACAACTCTAAAACAGGCATAGGAATATATTCATAATAACAAAAGAATTAAAAGGAACCTACTGTGTGGGATGGAGAGAATTTTGTATGAAGGGTACAAAAATGTTATCATATAAATCCTGATAATGTGTTATGCCCAGTTGCCCCTATAACCTCAAAATACTTTTACAGAATAACAGAGTTGCAAAGTATCTTGGGGATCTTCTAATTCAACCTTCTACTCAAACAGGAGGCTCTGTTACCATTTCAGACAAAAGGCTGTCCAAACTCTTCTTAAAAACCTCCAGTGATGGAACAGCACAAACTTCTGGAGGCAAGCCATTCCACTGATTAATTTTTGGGGGCAGAAATTTCTCCTTAGTTCTTGGTTGGCTCCTTTTTGATAAATTTACATCTGTTAGTTCTTGTCCTGCCTTCAGGTGCTTTGAAGAATGGGCTGTCCCCTCCCCCTTCTCTGTGACAACGTCTCAAATATTTGCCTTCAAAGTTATCCACATACAACACCTGATCTGACTGACTCTGTAAGGCAGCAATCTTAGAGTGTGCTTTGTGTAATTTCTAACTGGCTAAATTCACCAGAAGAAGAATGGCTGTGGAATCCACTGACACAGTAACAGGAGAAAAGGTTACTATACTCAGTGGTCATAAAAAGGTAGGCTTTGGAAGAGGAGTTGGTTACTCAGTGTTCCTCCATCTGAAAACTTAGAATTTTTTTTAATCACACTGAAGTTAGAATTTCACCCAGCAAGTGCAATTCAGGAAATATGAATGCACAGTTGTTGCAGAAATAAGCAGGGTTTAAGTGCTTGGTTAATTACACTTTCGCTGTAGCACATACAGTTGTCTTGGATTGACTCCCTTTGGTATTTTCTCAATTGTAATATTTAAACTGGGGAAATCATTAATAATTAGGCATATAAATAATACTTAATGAGGAGAATTAGAATAACCTGTGAGGATTCTGATTACTTATTTGTTATGAGGAAAATAATGTGGAGGGGGAAGAGGAAGGAAGTTGTTTGTTTCAAATGTAGGAAATCCACATAATGCTTATTGTTTATGAAGAGTACACAAACAACCATTGTATATATGAACACAGCACTTAGGTTTTATCCATGAGCTCTTTTGAAAAGGCAAACAGGTTATCCTACTACTCTTTTATGTAGTGGAGCACTGCCAGTGTTTCCTTCCTGTCTGCTTTCCTTCCATCATTATTAAGGCTAAAAGTCACCATTTAGCAAGGGATTATCAGAGAACATATTCCATACTCTTATTTTGGATATGGACAATGTACTAAGAGGGTCTCCTAAATATCCAATCATCTACACGCTATCCAGGCTGTTCTGATCATTAGTCACATATTAAAATAATGCAGTTTCAGTAATTCTGTATTAGTTAAGCAACCCCGAATCACACAAGACAGATATTGGAACATTTTTTTAAAAAGAAATAGCTCATTACTCAAGGCTGCAAGCCGATTTTACCATCCTGGCTTGTTGTATCAAAAGTTTCAATAGTGGTTTGCTTCTTCTCCTGGAATAAGCATTTAGGATTCTAATTAATCCACAGCTGGCCCTCAGATAGCAGTACTTGGAGAAGGGCTGTAATTAAGTGGATAAAAAAAAAGAGAGGGGAGAAAGGGAGAGAGGGGGGGGAGGGGGGGGGGGGGGGGAGAGAGAGGGGGGGGAGGATTTAGAAATGTGGAGCTAATATTCTACTCAACTGCTAATGTAACACACAGAGTGGTGTTGACACAAAATACTCATTTCTTGCCAGTCATAGTTTACCCAATTAAGCCAATTTGAGGGGAATGAAAGGTATGGTGATCCTCAAACATCTTATCTTAGTGTCAAACTCATGGCCCGCAGATCGAATGAGTCACACACTGACCATGCCTACCTGTTCTAGTGAAGTTGTAATACGTCATGTGACGACAACATGTTGTCGCAAGTACGACACCCCATCTTAGGGCATAGCATATCCTAGGTCAAAACAAAATTAGGTAGCTCAGAAGAAAGTTAGCTTGAGATTCAGTGGGAATATGAGGACACAGTTCATCTTCAGAATATCAGAATAAGGAAGGGACATTGGAGATAGTCTAGTCCAAACTCCTATTCAAGCGAGATTCTATATCATTCCAAACAAATGGCGGTTCAGTCTCTTCTCTGCTCTTAGATTGCTCTGCCTGCAGTGGCCCATCAAAAATAAAAGAACATAGAGGGGAATTTTACTGAAAAAGCAAGCAAATCTGCCTTTCACTATTTCGCATTAAAAGGGCTGCTCCATAGGGGGTCCTGTATATTCTCACAGTGAGGATCACTCCCTAATCAATTGTAAATAACTGCTGCCCTTTATAACTTACTTTAGACTGTAATTATTTAATCTGCAGCAATCAATGCCATGCTGGCCAAAGCACACAATTTAATACATCTTATCTAAGAGTCTCTTCTTCTCTTATTCAGTCATAACAATAGTCCCTGAGTGGGTATTCCAAGCTCATAAAGCTTTTCACATTTCCAGCCATTGGTTTCAGTTGGAAGAAAATTATTCCTCACTTCTTTTCTGCTGGCTAAAATACAACAGCCTATTGGGTTTTCTCAGAAGCTCCTAAATCATAGTACTTCAAAATTGTAAATTCCTCAGTCTGATTTATTCTAAAGCAAAAATGTTTTATGTGCTGTTATGTAGTTATTAGAAGGTTGGAATTGGATTATGCTTCCTTAAGGCCCTGTCACACTGCTCAACGGATGCAAAATGGACACAACGGACGAGCAAAATGTTCCATCCGTTGTTATCCGCTCTCAAAGGGGGCAAAAATTTGCATAGCCGGAGCAGATAACACGGACGCGGGGAGGACTCAGAGTGGATGGAAAGCAGATGCGGAATGGAAGCCCAGTGGATGGAAGCGGATGGGAGCAGATGGCACATCCACTAGGCTTCCGGGGGGCCTCAGCAAAGCGGACGCGGAACAGATGAAGCGGATGCACAGCGGATGCACAGTGGATGAAGCGGATGAACAGCGGATGCACAGCGGATGCACAGCGGAAGCCTAACGGATGCCTGGCGTTAATTGCGCATGCGGGGGGGATCTATTGCGTAAGCCACGGGGATATAAAGGGAAGCAACTCGCACGTGGCCATCATTCGGAGGAAAGACCTGCTGCAGGATACATCAAGTCCTTGCCTGCCCTGCCTGCATGCCTGCCTCCAAGCCTCCTGGCCAGCCCCCTTGCCAGCCTTGCTCTCTGCCTGCCTGCCAGCCTTGCTGCCAGCCTGCCTTCCAGCCTCCCTGCCAGCCAGTCTGCCTGCCAGCCTTGGTGCCTGCCTGCCTGCCTGTCTGCCTTCCTATCAGGCTTCCTGCCAGGCTTCCTGCCAGCCTTCCTGCCAGGCTTCCTGCCAGCCTTCCTGCCAGCCTTCCTGCTAGCCTTCCTGCCAGCCTTGGTGCCTGCCAGCCTCACTGCCAGCCAGCAACCCCACAACCATGGGGAAGAAGTGAAAGTCTCAGCAACCTGCCGCCATCCCTGCCAAGAGGGACAGGGCTACCCTCCTGCCCCCTGTCCCTGACTCTGCTTCTGCTGGGGCTTCTGCTGCTCGGGCTCGCTCTTCTGGTGCTGGAGCTTCTGCTGAAGCTGCTCCTGGCAGTGGTGTTTCTGCTGCTGCGTACTCTGCTGAAGCTGCTCCTGGCGGTGGTGTTTCTGCTGCTGCGTACTCTGCTGAAGCTGCTCCTGGTCCTGCTGGTCCTGCTGGTCCTGCTCGTGCTCCTGGACTTGCTCGTACTGCTCGTACTGCTCGTGCTCCTGGTCTTGCTTGTCCTGCTCGTCCTGCTCGTGCTCCTGGTCCTCCTGGTGCTGCTGCTACTGGTGCTGCTGGGGCTACTGCTGCTTACTCTACTGCTGCTGATCCTGGTCCTGCTGATCCTGCTGCTGGTGGTGGTGCTGCTGCTGCTGATGATGATGATTATGATCCTGCTGGGGATGATGATGATGATGATGATGATGATGATGATGATGATGATGATTCTGCTGCTGCTGCTGCTGCTGCTGCTGCTGTTGGTGTGGAGGAGCAGCCACTACCACCTGGGACCCCTCTAATGAGGGCCCATCTGGTCCTGCCAAAGGGAGGAAGAGGCGTATGCGGGGACCGGAGAGGATGCAATACTTCATCGAGGAGGAACACGAGGATGAGGTGCTGGAGTGGCTGAGAGAGAATGACTATCTGTGGTGGAAGGGATACCGGCTGTACAGGGACACCAAAAGGAAGCAGGCTGCTTGGAGAGAGAGGACGGAGAGTATGGTTTACACTTCGGAGGTGCTCCTCGGCTGGTGGAAGCACATGCACACCTGGTATGGGAAGCTGCACCTGAAGAAATCTGGCCAGGTCACGGTTAAGCTGAGGGACAGAAAGACCTTCGTCATGGCCAGGTGCAGCTTCCTGGAGAGTAAGATCCGCCAGCGAGGAGCACCAGGAGCCCCTCTGTCTACCCTCTCTCTCCGGCAGCCTGCTGAGACCCAGCCCTCTTCTGGCCTAGATTCAGTCCCTGTCTTCAGGCAGGTTTCTGTGGAGCGTGCTACGGCAGAGAACACGCGGACAGGTGTTTAACCGCGGAGGAGCGCGTGGAGGACTCCTTGCTGCAGTGGGAGAAAGGAGACATCGAGTCCACCACAGTCGTAGCCGCATCCACACACCCCCCCCAGCCAGACAGCAGGAGGGGCAGAGCCACACTGTCCTGCTGGAGATCAGGGACACCAACCACACCAGTATAGATCTCCTCTCTCAGCTGGTTAGCACTGACTCCTCATCCACCAACCGCAAGCCCTTCCTCACCGATGTCCACCAGACACTCAAGAACATGGAGGAACCCCAGTACCAGGTGGTGAAGGACCGGATCACCGAGCTGCTTCACAACCCTCCAGATCCAAAGAAACCTGCTCCCACCCAGTTCAGGTCTGCTCCTCCACCCCAGGTGATGTCCCTCCCATTCCAAGGCTTCCCACAGCCCCTCACCTACCAGGGCTACGGCAACCAGGAGGTCCAGCAGCACAGGCAGGAGCCCTTCCCAGTCCAGGCACAGAGTCATCGGACGAAACCGGTGCCACCGGTGCCACTGATGCCACCGATGCCACCCATGACAATGATGCCACTGAAGACAGCGATGCCACCCACACCAGTCCTCACCCAGCTGCAGACCAGACAGCCCCACTACAGTACTCCTTCCTCCACCCCACAGCCAAGCCCGGCCTCAGTACATCTCTCATCAGTACTGGGGCTGACACCCCATGGCATGGAGGAAGGAGCTCTCAGCATCACGGGTCTGAGCCAGCTGTCTGAGAGCTTCCTCAACACACCATCCCCTGTTGTCCTCTCGGGGCCAGGCACCCCAATGACGAGACAAACCAGCACTCCAGCACCACCCACCTCCACAGCATCTGGACCCTTCACCCCTAAGACAGGGCACACCTCCGAGTGACCTATAAGAGTGCCAGAGACTGGGTAGCTGGCTACCTGTGGACTTTATTTGGACACCTGACTTGGATCATTTTTGTTTTACAGCTTGTTCTTCAATAAAGTTTATCTTTGATTCACACACTTGCTTCTTTCTTTTTTTGTAATAAAGTCTTCGTGGAAACTTTTAGAATTGGTTTAAGCCTTTGCATGCTTGTGGGATGGGTTAAGATAGCAGTAGGGTGGGCAGGGATACCTTTGGGATGGGTTAAGATAGCTGTGGGATAGATAAACCTCCAGTGCAAGCATAGTGGGACTGTATGGTCCACCCTCCCAGGTGCCACACATACGGCCCTTTATTATCAATAATAATGTAATAATTATCCACACATGTCAACACAAGCACAACTCTTTATTAAATGCCCTGTTCATTGTAGGCCCACCCAACATACATGGCCCAATCTCATCAGTGTGATGAGACAGGCTGAAGGAAGAACCCATTAATAATCTATCATCCTGTCTTGCCACTCCACTGCTCCAGCTGGGGAGTTGCACCAGTGTCTCAGGAGGTTGCACTGCTTCTTCCCTTCACGTGAGGCTCTGTTCGGGCCTTGCACATCTTAACTGTCTATTAGTTTTCACCCTTGCCTCCATTCCCCAGGCTCCATGTCCCCAGGGCCTTGTTGGAGGTCCACGAGCCTGTTCTGCAAGACTGGGTAGTGGGTGCGCATGAGATTGTGCAGGATGCAGTAAGCTTCCACGATCCTCCTCACGGTCTCTGGACGATGCTGCATGGTGGTGAGAAGTACCTGGAACCTGTTGGCCAGGATGCCAAAGACGATCTCCACCACCTGCCTTGCCCTGGACAGCCTGTAGTTGAAGATCCTCTCTTCATGGGTGAGGAGTCTGGATGTGTAGGGCTTCATGAGGTAGGTTGTGAGGGAGAAGGCATCATCCCCCACGATGAAGTAGGGCACATCTTGCGTGTCGTTGGGCAGGGGGTCTGGATCTGGGAAGCCCATGATGAGGTTGCCTTCCAGCCCCTCCTTGAGGTGACTGGCATTGAATACCTGGGCATCGGAACATGAGCCATTGCCTGAAGCATCGATGTATATGAACTTGTAGTCAGCATCGACCATGGCGAAGAGGATGATGCTGAAGAAGCCCTTGAAGTTGAAAGAAGTAGACCCCGACTTGGTTGGAGCTTTGCAGGCCACATGCTTCCCATCTATGGCTCCAACGATGTGGGGGAAGTTCCATTTCTGATACCACTGCTCTGCAACTTTCTTCCATTCTTCATCAGTGGAGGGGCACTGGAGGAGCTCCTGCAGGTATTCTTCGATGATGGCCTGCACCACTTCTCTGACCACAATGCTGATGGTGTTGTGTGGCACCCTCCAGCCGTACTGCATGCTCCTGTAGGTGGTCCCTGAGGCCAGGTGGTGCAAAGTGAGTGCCACCTTGAGCCCAGGTTCCAGGCTGGGCCAGAGGTTGTTGTTTACCTTGGTCAACCTGGGTGTCAGGCGCTGCACACCTTCGTCAAACATGGCTGGAGGCATCCTCATGAAGTTCTGGAACGCCCAAGTGTCTTCGTTCCTGAGCTCCACCATCAGCTTGTTGTACAGTCCATACTCTGCTCTTCTCCCGATCCATCTTCGGACCCAGACGCTTCTTGGCTGCCTCTTTTTCTTCCCATAGTAGAGTTCACAGAGCCTGTAGATGGCTTCGCACTGTTGCAGAAGGATGGTGGCTGCCAAAAGGACTGTGTTACGATCCACGGTGGACATGACTGGATGCTGTGAAAGAGGAAGAGGCAGATGAAGGCTGCAGAGGTCTGCACAGCTGGGCTGCTGCTCTGAAAGTGAGATGCAGGTGAGTTGCTCCCCCTTTTTATAGACAGTATAGGTGTCCCTTTGCATCCTCTAGGCATCCTCTAGGCATCCTCTAGGCATCCTCTAGGCATCCTTAATATCCAAAATAGGTCCCCTCTGTGAACTTTTTTTCCGTTTTAAACGCTTTGTTTCCGTGCTGCCTCCGTTCTGCGTCCGTTCTGCTTCCTCCCTGCGTGCGAGCGGAAGCGAGTTGCGCGGATGTGCAGTGGATGCCTAGCGGATATAGCGGATGTGTAATGGATGCAGAACAGATGCCTAGCGGATGCGTAGCGGATGCAGAACGGACGAATTGGATACATTTTCCGTGAAAAAGTTTTGAGCAGGCCAAAACTTTGTGAGTGGATGAAACGTCAATAAATGGATGCTGGACGGATAGAGAGGAAGCAAAATGGAGGCAGTGAGTACATCACGTTTTCCAATGGATGGCAAGCTTTTTTGTTCGTTTTACATCCTCCTCGCATCCGTTGGTGCAGTGTGACAGGGGCTTTACACTTAAATCTTTCTTCAACCCTGAGCAAACTTACGGGATATTTCAGAATGTTGTGTCTATACTGCACCCTGAGACACAAGCAGGCTGACCACATTTTAGGCTGGCATATTGGGGTTCATTGTGCCATCACTGTCCGAGAAATCAATGGAGAAACCCTTCAAAATATATATTTGAGAGACAATATGCTTGGAAATATTTTACTCTTAAAATGAGTTTAAAATATAAAGCCCCTGTCACACTGCACCAATGGATGCAAAGAGGATGTAAAATGGACAAAAAAGCTTGCCATCCATTGGTTAACACGATGTATCCGTTCTGTACTCACTGCCTCCATTTTTCTTCCTCTCTATCTGTCCAACATCCATTTATGAACGTTTCATCCGCTCAGAAAGTTTTGAGCTGCTCAAAACTTTTGCGCGGAAAATGTATACAATTTGTCGGTTCTGCATCCGCTACGCATCCGTTCGGCATCCGTTACATATCCGCTATATCTGCTAGGCATCTGTTCCGCATCCGTGCAACTCGCATCCGCTCGGACGCAGGGAGGAAGCGGAACAGACTCGGAACGGATGCAGAACGGATGCAGAGGGGACCTATCTCTGGTGTCTAGTGGATTTTAAGGGTGTCTAGAGGATGCCTAGAGGATTCCTAGAGGATGCAAAGGGACACCTATACTGCCTATAAAAAGGGGGAGCAACTCACCTGCATCTCACTTTCAGACCAGCAGCCCAGCTGTGCAGACCTCTGCAGCCTTCATCTGACTCTTCCTCTTCCACAGCATCCAGTCATGTTCACCATGGATTGTAACACAGTCCTTTTGGCAGCCACCATCCTTCTGCAACAGTGCGAAGCCATCTACAGGCTCTGTGAACTCTACTATGGGAAGAAAAAGAGGCGGGCAATAAGCGTCTGGGTCCGAAGATGGATTGGGAGAAGAGTGGAGTACGGACTGTACAACAAGCTGATGGTGGAGCTCAGGAACGAAAACACTCGTGCATTCCAGAACTTCATGAGGATGCCTCCAGCCATGTTTGATGAAGTTGTGCAGCGGCTGACACCCTGGTTGACCAAGGCAAACACCAACTTCTGTAAGGATGGAAGAAAGTTGCAGAGCAGTGGTATCAGAGGTGGAACTTCCCCCACATCGTTGGAGCCATAGATGGCAAGCACGTGGCCTGCAAAGCACCACCCAAGTCGGGCTCCACTTATTTCAACTACAAGGGCTTCTTCAGCATCGTCCTCTACGCCATGGTCGATGCTGACTACAAGTTCATGTACATCGATGCTTCAGGCAACGGCTCATGTTCAGATGCCCAGGTATACAACACCAGTCACCTCAAGGAGGGGCTGGAAGGCAACCTCATCATGGGCTTCCCAGATCCAGACCCCCTGCCCAACGACACGCAAGATGTGCCCTACTTCATCATGGTGGATGACGCCTTCTCCCTCAGAATCTACCTCATGAAGCCCTACACTTCCAGACTCCTCACCCGTGAAGAGAGGATCTTCAACTACAGGCTGTCCAGGGCAAGGCGGGTGGTGGAGAATGCCTTTGACATCCTGGCCAACAGGTTCCAGGTACTTCTCACCACCATGCAGCATTGCCCAGAGACCGTGAGGAGGATCGTGGAAGCTTGCTGCATCCTGCACAATCTTGTGCGCACCCACTAGCCAGTCTTGCAGAACAGGCTCATGGACCTCCAACAAGGCAATGGGGACATGGAGCATGGGGAATGGAGGCAAGGGCGAAAACTGATAGACACTGAGGGTGTGCAAGGCCCCAACAGAGCCTCACGTGAAGGGAAGAAGCAGCGCAACCTCCTGAAACACTGGGGCAACTCCCCAGCTGAAGCAGTGGAGTGGCAAGACAGGATGTTAGAGGATTAATGGATGCTTCCTTCAGCCTGTCTCATCACACGGATGAGATTGTGCCATGTATGTTGGGTGGGCCTACAATGAACAGGGCATTTAATAAAGAGTTGTGTTTGTGTTGACATGTGTGGATGATTATTACATTATTATTGATAATAAAGGGCCAAAGGTGTGGCACCTGGGAGGGTGGACCCACTGTGCTTGCACTGGAGGTTTATCTATCCCACAGCTATTACCCATCCCAAAGGTATCCCTGCCCATCCCACTGATATCATCACCCATCCCACAAGCATGCAAAGGCTTAAACCATTTCTAAAAGTTTCCACCAAGACTTTATTTAATAAAATAAATGAAACAAGTGTGTGAATCAAAGATAAACTTAATTGAACAACAAGCTGTAAAATAAAAATGACCCAAGTCAAGTGTCCAAATAAAGTCCACAGGTAGCCAGCCAGCCAGTCTCTGGCACTCCTCTTGGTCACTCAGAGGTGTGCCCAGTCTCAGGGGTGAAAGGTGGGTGCTGCTGGAGTGCTAGTCTGAAGCCCCACTGGGGTTCCTGGCCCCGAGAGGACAACAGGTGACAGTGTGTTGAGAAACTCTCGGACAGCTGGCTCAGACCCATGATGCTGAGAGGTCCTTTCTCCATGCCATGGGGTGTCAGCCCCAGTACTGATGACAGATGTACTGAGGCCGGGCTTGGCTGTGGGGTGGAGGAAGGAGCAGTGTAGTGGGGCTGTCTGGTCTGCAGTTGGGTGAGGACTTGCTTGGGTGGCATCGGTGGTGTGGGTGGCATCGCTGTCATCCATGGCATCATTGGCGTGGGTGGCATTGGTGGCATCAGTGGAACCAGTGGCAACGGTGTCGCCCGATGACTCTGTGCCTGGACTGGGAAGGGCTGCTGCCTGTGCTGCTGGACCTCCTGGTAGCTGTAGCCCTGGTAGGTGAGGGGCTGTGGGAAGCCTTGGAATGGGAGGGACAACACCTGGGGTAGAGGAGCAGACCTGGACTGGGTTGGAGCAGGTTCCTCTGGATCTGGAGGGTTGTGAAGCAGCTCGGTGATCCGGTCCTTCACCACCTGGTAATGGGGTTCCTCCATGTTCCTGAGGGTCTGGTTGACATAGGTGAGGAAGGGCTTGCGGTTGGAGGATGAGGAGTCATTGTGTACCAGCTGAGACATCTGAGACAGATCTATGCTGGTCCGGATGGTGTCCCTGATCTCCAGCAGGACAGTGTGGCTCTGCCCCTCCTGCTCTCTGGCTCTCTGCCTTTCTGTGGAGGTGGAGCTGGGGGTGGTGGATGCGGCTACGGCTGTGGTGTACATGCCGTCTCCTTTCTCCCACCGCACCAGGGAGTCCTCCATGTGCTCCACCACGGTTACAACACCTGTCCGCGGGTTCTCCGCCATGAGACACTCCACAGAAACCTGCCTGGAGACAGGAGCTGACTCTCTGCTGGAAGAGGACTTGGTCTCAGCAGGCTGCCTGAGAGAGAGGGTTGTGAGAGGGGCTGCTCCTCAGTGGCGGATCTCACCCTCCAGGAACCTGCACTTGGCCATCACGTAGGTCTCTCTGTCTCTCAGCTTGACTGTGGCCTGGCCAGATTTCTTGAGGTGCAGCTTCCCGTACCAGGTATGCACATGTTTTCACCAGCCGAGGAGCACTTCGAAGTGTAACCCATACTCTCCGCCTTCTCTCTCCAAGCAGCCTGCTTCCTTTTGCTGTCCCTGTACAGCCGGTGTCCCTTCCGCCACAGATAGTCATTCTCTCTCAGCCACTCAACCACCTCATCCTCGTGTTCCTCCTCAATATAGTATTGCCTCCTCTCCCGTTGTCACATACGCCTCTTCCTCCCTTTGGCAGGACCAGATGGGTCCTTATCAGAGGGGCTCCCAGGTAGTAGGGGCTGCTCCTCCACAGCACCACCACCAGCAGCACCAGCAGGATCATCATCATCATCATCATCACCAGTAAAATCATAATCATAATCATCATCATCATCATCATCAGCAGCAGCAGCAGCAGGATCATCAGCAGCAGCACCAGCAGCACCAGCACCAGCAGCACCAGCAGGACCAGCAGGACCAGGATCAGCAGCAGCGGAATTTATCTGTGCTGGGTGGTAGTGGGATTGGGCGTTGAGGTAGCGGTTGGTGTGTGTTTTCTTTTGGTATATGGTGTGTCCCAGTGTGCCATCTGTTCTTTTGTAGATTAGTACATCTAGGAATGGTAGTTGTTTGTTTATTTCAGTTTCCATGGTGAACTTGATTTTGGGGTGTGTGTTGTTTAGGTGTGTTAGGAAATTGTTTAGGTTTTCTTTTCCATGGGGCCAAATCACAAATGTGTCATCGATGTATCTTAGCCATAGTTTGGGTTTGTGGGTGGCATTAGCCAGGGCTCTGGATTCGAATTCTTTCATGAACATTTTTGCAATGATGGGTGACAGTGGTGATCCCTTAGGGGCTCCTTCAATTTGCTTGTATCTTTGTCCTTTGTATATGAAATATGTGTTGGTTAGGCAGTGTTCTGTTAGTTCCATGAGGTCTTTAGCTGGTTGGTATTTATTTTT
>BLBF01000033.1:20693425-20721637 GCA_015471245.1 Laticauda colubrina
GGTCCTGCTGGTCCTGCTGGTCCTGCTGGTCCTGCTGGTCCTGCTGGCACTGCTGGTGCTTACTCTGCTGTTGATGATCCTGGTCCTGCTGGTCCTGCTGGTCCTGCTGCTGCTGCTGGTGGTGGTGGTGTGGAGGAGCAGCCCCTACAACCTGGAAGCCCCTCTGATGAGGTCCCATATGGTCCTGCCAAAGGGAGGAAGAGGCAGATGTGAGAACAGGAGAGGAGGAAATACAACATAGAAGAGGAACATGAGTGGAGTGGTTGAGAGAGAATGAGTATCTATGGCGGAAGGGACACAGGCTCTACAGGGACACCAAAAGGAAGCAGGCTGCTTGGAGAGAGAAGGCGGAGAGCCTGGGCTACACTTCGGAGGTGCTCCTCGGCTGGTGGAAGCACAGGCACACCTGGTACGGGAAGCTGCACCTCAAGAAATCTGGCCAGGCCACGGTCAATCTGATGGACAGAGAGACCTACGTGATGGCCAAGTGCAGCTTCCTGGAAGGTGAGGTCCGCCACCAAGGAGCAGCCCCTCTCACAACCCTCTCTCTCAAGCAGCCTGCTGAGAGCCAGTCCTCTTCCAGCAGAGAGTCAGAAGCTGCTCCCACCCAGTCCAGGTCTGCTCCTCCACCCCAGGTGATTTCACTCCCCTTCCAAGGCTTTCCACAGGTCCTCACCTACCAAGGCTACAGCTACCAGGAGGTCCAGCAGCACAGGCAGCAGCCCTTCCCAGTCCAGGCACATGTTCATCAGACGCCACCAGTGCCACTGATGCCACCGATACCACCCACGCCACTGATGCCACCCATGCCACCGATGCCACCCATGCCACAGATGCCACCAACGCCAGTCCTCACCCAGGTGCAGACCATACAGCCCCACTGTTCTTTCCTCCACCCCACAGCCAAGCCCAGCCTCAGTACATCTGTCATCAGTACTGGGGCTGAAACCCCATGTCATGGAGGAAGGAGCTCTCAACATCACGGGGCTGAGCCAGCTGTCTGAGAGCTTCCTCAACACACCGTCCCCTGTTGCCCTCTCAGGGCCAGGCACCCCAGTGGTGCTTCAGACCAGCACTCCAGCAGCAGCCACCTCCACAGCACCTGGACCCTTCACCCCTGAGACTGGGCATACCTCTGAGTGACCAAGAAGAGTGCCAGAGACTGGGTGGCTACCTGTTGACTTTATTTTTGCTTTGGACACTTGACTTGGGTCACTATTCTTTTACAGCTTGTTATTAATAAAGATTATCTTTGCTTTACACACTTGCTTCATTTATTTTTGTCAATAAAGTCTTGGTGGAAACTTTTAGAAATGGTTTAAGCCTTTGCATGCTTGTGGGATGGGTTAAGATAGCAGTGGGATGGGCAGGGATACCTTTGGGATGGGTAAGGACAGCAGTGGGATGGGCAGGGATACCTTTGAAATGGGTAATAGCTGTGGGATAGATAAACCTCCAGTGCAAGCATAGTGGGACTGTATGGTCCACCCTCCCAGGTGCAACACCTATGGCCCTTTATTATCAATAACAATGTAAGCATTGATCCACACATTTGAACATAAACACAACTCTTTATTAAATGCCCTATTCATTGTAGGCCCACCCAACATACATGGCCCAATCTCATCAGTGTGATGAGACAGGCTGAAGGAAACATCCATTAATCTTCTAACATCCTTTCTTGTCACTCCACTGCTCCAGCTGGGGAGTTGCACCAGTGTCTCAGGAGGTTGTGCTGCTTCTTCCCTTCATGTGAGGGTCTGTTGGGGCCTTGCACATCCACAGTATCTATCAGGTTTCGCCCTTGCCTCCATTCCCCAGGCTCCATGTCCCCATTGCCTTGTTGGAGGTCCATGAGCCTGTTCTGCAAGACTGGGTAGCGGGTGCGCATGAGATTGTGCAGGATGCAGCAAGCTTCCACGATCCTCCTCACGGTCTCTGGTGGGGGTCTCTCCATGGTGGTGAGAAATACCTGAAACCTGTTGGCCAGGATGCCAAAGGCGTTCTCCAGCACCCGTCTTGCCCTGGACAGCCTGTAGTTGAAGATCCTCTCTTCACGGGTGAGGTATTTGGAGGTGTAGGGCTTCATGAGATAGGTTCTGAGGGAGAAGTCATCATCCCCCATGATGAAGTAGGGCACATCTTGCATGTTGTTGGGCAGGGGGTCTAGATCTGGGAAGCCCATGATGAGGTTTCGTTCCAGCCCCTCCATGAGGTGACTGGCGTTGTATACCTGGCCATCTGAAGCTGACCCGTTGCCTGAAGCATCGATGTACATGAACTTGTAGTCAGCATCGACCATGGCGAAGAGGATGATGCTGTAGAAGCCCTTGTAATTGAAATAAATGGACCCCGACTTGGTTGGAGCTTTGCAGGCCACGTGCTTCCCATCTATGGCTCCAACGATGTGGGGGAAGTTCCATTTCTGATACCACTGCTCTGCAACTTTCTTCCATCCTTCTTCAGTGGAGGGGCACTGGAGGATCTCCTGCAGGTATTCTTCGATGATGGCCTGCACCACTTCTCTGACCACAATGCTGATGGTGTTGTGTGGCACCCTCCAGCCGTACTGCATGCTTCTGTAGGTGGTCCCTGAGGCCAGGTGGTGCAGAGTCAGTGCCACCTTGAGCCCAGGGTTCAGGCTGGGCCGGAAGTTGGTGCTCTGCTTTGTCAACCTGGCTGTCAGCCCCTCCACAATTTCGTCAAACATGGCTGGAGGCATCCTCATGAAGTTCTGGAATGCACGAGTGTCTTCGTTCCTCATCTCCACCATCAGCTTGTTGTACAGTCTGTACTCTGCTCTTCTCCTGATCCACCTTCGGACCCAGACGCTTCTTGGCTGCCTCCTTTTCTTCCTGTAGAACAGTTGAAAGAGCCTGTAGATGGCTTCAAACTGTTGCAGAATGATGGTGGCTACCAAAAGGACTTTGTTATGATCCATGGTAGACATCAATGGATGCTTTGGAAGAGCAAGAGCCAGATGAAGGCTGCAGAGGTCTGCACAGCAGGGCTGCTGGACTGAAAGTGAGATCCAGGTGAGTTGCTCCCCCTTTTTATAGGCAATATAAGTTTTCCACTATGTGTCATTTTGTATCCTCTAGGCATCCTCTAGACATCCTTAATATCCGAGATAGGTCCCCTCTGAGAACGTTTTTTCCGTTTTAAATGCTTTGTATGAGAGCTGCATCCGCTTTCATCCTTTCTCCGTCCGTGCTACTAATGCTGTGTGTCGGTTCCTTGTCCGTTTTGCTTCCTCCCTGTGTCCGCTTTCTGCTGGAGCAGATTTGTGTTGCGCAGATGCGCAGTGGATGCCTAGCAGATGTAGCGGACGTGTAATGGATGATGACGGATACAGAACGGATGTTCCCCATATGCATTGTGGATGCAGAACAGACGCGTTGGATACATTTTCCGCTCAAAAAGTTTTGAGCAGCTCAAAACTTTTTGAGCGGATGGAACCTCAGTCGACGGATGCTGGACGGATAGAGAGGAAGAAAAATGGAGGCAGTGAGTACAGAACGGATGCATCGCGTTAACCAATGGATGGCAAGTGTTTCTCTCCATTTTACATCCTCTTTCCATCCATTGGTGCAGTGTGACATGGGCTTTAGAAGCCAAAAACTGAAACTAAAACAGATTTTCCCATGGAAATCTTTTTGCCTGAGCCAGGAAAATAGGCAGAATTCCTTTGAATGTCCATCCTGCACATAAAGTATGGTTTGTCACAAAGCAGAACAATTTTGCTAGGCCCAATGGGTTTCCTTCCCAGCTGAAATGCAGAAGAATTAACCTTTTCCTTTCCCTTCCTCATTTCTTACCCCAAGAGAAAATTCCAACAGCAGCATTTTACTAGCAAAGCAGTGCTAAAATAAAAGGCAAGCTTCTTTGTAAGGTTGCCACTATTTATAATTGAGCTTTTGGAGGAGATGTTGAAGTTCCAATGCTTCTATCCATAAACAACTTGGCAATATGATTACTTTAAAACTAAACTGGGATCTTTCCATATAGGAGAACAACAGATGATTGCTCCATATATGCAATCAATAACGGGTGACATGAAATTGCAAACAAGCCATGACGCCTTAAATTGTCATCTTCTGGCAGTTTGTTAATCCCCACTATATTTTGGCAGGAAGGTTACACAGTAGGAACAAGTCATAGTAGCACATATAACTTTTCTGTGACTAATATAACAGATTGCTAAAAGCAACCCTATAAAGCTTTATTTTAGTTAAGAAAAAAGTACTTTTCTGGAGGGAATGAACTACAATCTGCACAATATGAGGGCTAATTTTGAGTAGAGTTGGCAGGAAGGACTAGATTTAAAGTGATGAAGGAACTAATCCTTTAGTGTTGATGTTTAAAATAAGGATTACTTCTGTTTAAATCTTCAAGCAAAGCTTTCAACCCCACTAGAACACATTGCACTGTCTGCTTAAGCAGTCATACAAGAAGAAAAAAAGATGATGTTAAATAATGTAATCATCCAACTACTCTCTAGCAAAATCAAAGTTAACAATTATGGTTGATTCAAAACCATACTTTAATTAATTTTTCTCAGTTTCATTCTCTACAAGACACTAAACCAACCACAACATTGGTTCAAAGGAAAAAATACATTTTAAAAAGGGAATTGGCTAATGTCATGAATATTTTTAACCATAGTAAGATACCAATCTTTTGTTATTTTTTGCAGCCAAATATTTATTTTATTCCAGAATTCTTTGGCTTTGGGCACAACCACCACTTATGAAAGAAGGTACCTGTTGTTTGTTTACACTTTCAACATATTGGATTCAAATTTGGATATATCTTGTCCAGTCTCGATGGTGCTAGATGCCAACGATAAAACATTTTATAAATGTTTTCCCTATATGAGGCTGCCATTGTTAATTTATAATATGGATATTTCTAAAATGATCAAATACAATCAGTTATTAGGTAATCATGGTAACCTAAAAGCAAATGAAAAATTGAAGAAGGAATCAAGTTAGACTGGTGGCCCTACCTGCAGGTGCAAACAAAGTATAAAAAAGATATGGAAGAATTTGGTATAGATATAAGTCCTCAACAACTTGATAGAATCTTATTAGGACCAGAAGAAAAATGTATGTCCAAAATTTATAAATACCTTCTAAAATTTGATATAGAAGAGGAGGTAGTAAAACAGACAATGATAGCATGGATGAAAAACTTCAGATATAACACTCAGTTAGAGGATTGGGAAAGACTTTGGAAGAGAAATTATAAATTAATAAAATACCAATCCATAGGCTGAATTAGAAAAGATGGACACTGCTCTTCCTTCCCTGAGGAATACAGGTCATCCTCAATTTATGACCACAATTGAGCCCACACTTTCTGTTGCTAAGTGAGATAGTTGTTAAGTGAATTTTGCCCCATTTTATGACATTTCTTTCCGCAATTGATAAATGAATCACTGCATGTGTTAAGTTAGCAGCATGGTTGTAAAATGAATCTGACTTCCCCATTGACTTTACTTGTCAGACGATCACAAAATCCGATCACATGATCCTGGGACACTGCAACCACCATAAATATGAGTTGCCCAGCATCCGAATTCTGATCACATAACTGTGGAGATGTTACAACTCTCAATCAAGTGTGAAAAACAATATATTTTATTTTATATTTTATATATAAAAATATATTTTATTTTTTTCTTTATGTACACTGAGAGCATATGCACCAAAGACAAATTACTTGTGTGTCCAATCACACTTGGCCAAGAAAGAATTCTATTCTATATATAAAGTACGAAAAACAGTCTTCAATCACTTTTTACAGTTCCGTCATAATTTTGAATGTTTTTTTGAATGTCGTAATTTTGAACACTAAACGAACAATTGTAAATCCCGTATATGTGATTATACTGTTAGGCCATGTAGAGAGAGACTGCCCTGCATATGTGCCTGTATGTGAAGAGAGAGAGAGAGAGAGAGGAATAATTAAGGGGGTGGGAAGAAACTTTCGAAGAAAATTGTCTCAAAGCAATACCTGGTTAGAAATTCAGTTGCCATGATAGGCTTTGGAGTGTGAGGGCTGATAGACTGAAACATTTTACCTTTAATTTATTTGTATAAAGGGGTCATCTATTGCAGTATGATTGTATTTCTGATTGAGGAACATTGAAGGGAGAGGAACTGTCCCAGCTGGTTGCCCAAGGGCACAGTGCTACTTGGCTCTCATTCACAGCTTACACAATATATTTGGAAAGAAATCTTGGAACCCTTGATGGAAATTTGCAGAAAGGGAAACACCATTCAGAAATAACCTGGTGATAAATGCTCCCTGCCCCCACCTGCCCCAAGTTAAACATGAATGCCTGAAATTTATCGGTAGAGCTTAATCGATAGATCTTTGGCAATGCTGGCTGTGTTCTTTGAAGTTTAGCACACACTGTAGCAGTCATTTGTCGTAGGGTAGTCCTCGGCTTACAACCACCACTGAGCCCCACAATTTTTATTGCTAAATCAGACAGTTATTGAGTTTTACCCCATTTTATGACCTTTCATGCCACCATTCCTAAGTGGATCACTACGGTCGTTACATGAAATCTGGCTTTCCCATTGACTTTGCTTGTCAGAAGGTCACAAAAAGTAACAGTGTGACCCCAGGACATTGCAACCATCATAAATATTATCAGGATATTCATGAACTGGCAGAGGCATGGTAACAAGGTCAGCCAATGAATAGGCATAGCAACTAAGTCAGCCAATGAGGACTGTTTGGAAACTGAAACTGAAAGGAGCCTAGGCATGGCTCTACATTAAGGCCCAGTCCCACTGCACTTACAGATGCAAAGTGGATGTAAAAAGTTAAAAAAAGCTTGCCATCCATTGGAAAATGCTATGCATCCGTTGTGTACTCATTGCATACGTGTTTCATACGCTCTATCCGTCGAGCATCTGTGCACTGAGATTTCATCCACGCAAGAAGTTTTGAGCTGCACAAAACTTTGTGAACGGATGAACTTTCCACCGCGTACGATGTACATCCGTGACATATACGGGCAACAAATGTTCTATGTCCGTTACCATCTGTTAAACATCCGCTGTATCCTCTTTGCATCCTCTGGCCATCCCCTCAACTCACATCCGCTGCAGCTGGAAATGGAAAGAGGGAGGAAACAAAAGGTACACAGAACATCTACACAGCAGTAGCAGCACGGAAATAGAAAGGATGTAAGCGTTAGCATCTCGTATATAAAGTATTCAAAATGGACAAAACGTTTGTATCTGGGATGTATCTCAGATATTTAGGATGTCTGGAGTATGTCTAGAGTATGTAGAAGGACACCTAGTGGACAACCGATATTTTCTATAAAAAGGGGGAGAAAATCATCTGGATCGCTGGGATGGTGGACCATACAGTCCCACTATGGTTGCACTGGAGGTTTATCTATCCCACAACTATCCTTATCTATCCCACAAGCATGCAAAGGCTTAAGCATTTTTTCAAAGTTTTCACCAACACTTTATTAAAGCCCCTGTCACACTGCACCAACAGATGGAAAGAGGATGTAAAACGGAGAAAAACACTTGCCATCCATTGGTTAACACGATGCTTCTGTTCTGTACTCACTGCCTCCGTTTTGCTTCATCTCTATCCGTCCAGCATCTGTCTATTGACATTTCATCCACTCAAAAGGTTTTGAGCTGCTCAAAACTTTTGAGCGGAAAATGTATCCAACGCGTCCATTCTGCATCTGCTAGGCATACAGGGGACATCCGTTCTGCATCTGTCGGCATCTGTTAAGCATCCGCTACATCCGTTGGGCATCCGCTGTGCATCCGTGCAACTCGCATCCACTCCAGAGGAAAGCGGACACAGGGAGGAAGTGAAACGGATGTGGAACAGACGCGCAGCGTTACTAGCACAGACGGAGAAAGGATGAAAGCGGATGCAGCATGCAAAGAAAGCATTTAAAATGGAAAAAACGTTCGCAGAGGGGACCTATCTCGGATATTAAGGATGTCTAGAGGATGCCTAGAGGATGCAAAAGGACACATAGGGGAAAACCTATATTGCCTGTAAAAATGGGGAGCAACTCACCTGGAACTCACTTTCAGACCAGCAGCCCTGCTGTGCAGACTTCTGCAGCCTTCATCTGGCTCTTGCTCTTCCACAGCATCCATTGATGTCCACCATGGATCGTAACGCACTCCTTTTGGTAGCCACCATCATTCTTCAACAGTGCGAAGCCATCTACAGGCTCTGTGAACTCTACTACGGGAAGAAAAGGAGGCGGCCAAGAAGCGTCTGGGTCCGAAGATGGATTGGGAGAAGAGCAGAGTAGGGACTGTACAACAAGCTGATGGTGGAGCTCAGGAAAGAAGACTTCAGGAGGATATCTCCAGCCATGTTTGACGAAGTTGTGGAGCGGCTGATACCCAGGTTCACCAAGCAGAGCACCAACTTCCGGCCCAGCCTGGACCCTGGGCTCAAGGTGGCACTGACTCTGCACCACCTGGCCTCAGGGACCACCTACAGGAGCATGCAGTATGGCTGGAGGGTGCCACACAACACCATCACCATTGTGGTAAGAGAAGTGGTGCAGGCCATCATCGACGAATACATGGAAGAGCTCCTCCAGTGCCCCTCCACTGACTGAAGAAGGATGGAAGAAAGTTGGAGAGCAGTGGTATCAGAGGTGAAACTTCCCACACACCGTTGGAGCCATAGATGGCAAGCATGTGTTCTGCAAAGCTCCAGCCAAGTCGGGGTTCATTTATTTCAACTACAAGGGCTTCTTCAGCATCGTCCTCTACGCCAGGCAATGGCTCATGTTCAGATGCCCAGGTATACAACGCCAGTCATCTCAAGGAGGGGCTGGAATGCAACCTCATCATGGGCTTCCCAGATCCAGACCCCCTGCCCAACGACACACAAGATATGCCGTACTTCATCGTGGGGGATGACGCCTTCTCCCTCAGAACCTACCTCATGAAGCCCTACACCTCTAGATGCCTCACCCATGAAGAGAGGATCTTCAACTACAGGCTGTCCAGGGCAAGGCGGGTGGTGGAGAATGCCTTTGGCATCCTGGACAAGAGGTTCCAGGTACTTCTCACCACCATGCAGCATCGCCCAGAAACCGTGAGGAGCATCGTGGAAGCTTGCTGCATCCTGCACAATCTCATGTGCACCCGCTACCCAGTCTTGCAGAACAGGCTCATGGACCTCCAGCAAGGCAATGGGGACATGGAGCCTGGGGAATGGAGGCAAGGGTGAAACCTGATAGACACTCAGGATGTGCAAGGCCCCATCAGAGCCTCACGTGAAGGGAAGAAGCAGCGCAACCTCCTGAAACATTGGTGCAACTCCCCAGCTGGAGCAGTGGAGTGGGAAGACAGGATGGTAGGTGATTAATGGATGCTTCCTTCAGCCTGTCTCATCACACGGATGAGATCGGGCCAGGTATGTTGGGTGGGCCTACAATGAACAGGGCATTTAATAAAGAGTTGTGTTTATGTTGACATGTGTGGATCAATGATTACATTAGTATTGATAATGAAGGGCCATAGGTGTGGCACCTGGGAGGGTGGACCATACAGTCCCACTATGCTTGCACTGGAGTTTTATCTATCCCCACAGCTATCTCAACACATCCCAGAGCTATCTCAACCCATCCCACAGCTATCTTATCCCATCCCAAAGGTATTCCCTGCCCACCCCAATGCTTTCCTTACCCATCCCACAAGTATGCAAAGGCTTAAACCATTTCTAAAAGTTTCCACCAAGACTTTATTTAATAAAATAAATGAAGCAAGTGTGTGAAGCAAAGATAATCTTTATTAATAACAAGCTGTAAAAGAAAATGACCCAAGTCAAGTGTCCAAATAAAGTCTATAGGTAGCCACCCAGTCTCTGGCACTCTTATCGGTCACTCGGAGGTGTGCCCAGTCTAAGGGGTGAAGGGTCCAGGTGCTGTGGAGGTGGCTGCTGCTGGAGTGCTGGAGTGCTGGTCTGAAGCCCCACTGGGGTACCTGGCCCCGAGAGGACAACAGGGGACAGTGTGTTGAGGAAGCACTCAGACAGCTGGCTCAGCCCCATGGTGTTGAGAGCTCCTTCCTCCATGCCATGAGGTGTCAGTCCCAATACCGAGGACAGATGTACTGAGGCCGGGCTTGGCTGTGGTGTGGAGGAAGGAGTAGTGTAGTGGGGCTGTCTGGTCTGCAGCTGTGTGAGACTTGCGTGGGTGGCATCGGTGGCATCGCTGTCATCGGTGGCATCATTGGTGTGTGTGGCATCGGTGGCATAAGTGGAACCAGTGGCAACGGTGTCACCCGATGACTGTGCCTGGACTGGGAAGGGCTGCTGTCTGTGCTGCTGGACCTCCTGGTAGCCGTAGCCCTGGTAGGTGAGGGGCTGTGGAAAGCCTTGGAATGGGAGGGACATCACCTGGGGTGGAGGAGCTGACCTGGACTGGGTGGGAGCAGGTTCCTCTGGATCTGGAAGGTTGTGAAGCATCTCGGTGATCTGGTCCTTCACCACCTGGTACTGGGGTTCTGCCATGTCCATGAGGGTCTGGTTGACATAGGTGAGGAAGGGCTTGCGGTTGGAGGATGAGGAGTCGGTGTGGACCAGCTGAGAGAGGAGATCTATGCTGCTCCTGATGGTGTCCCTGATCTCCAGCAGGACAGTGTGGCTCTGCCCCTCCTGTCTGGCTCTCTGCCTTTCTGTGGAGGTGGATCTGGGGGTGGATGCAGGTAGGACTGTGGTGGAAGTGCCGTCTCCTTTCTCCCACTGTGCCAGGGAGTCCTCCACGTGCTCCGCCACAGTTAAAACAACTGTCCACGGGTTCTCTGCCATGGGACGCTCCACAGAAAGCTGCCTCAGTGGCGGATCTCACCTTCCAGGAAGCTGCACCTGGCCATGATGTAGGTCTCTCTGTCTGTCAGCTTGATCGTGGCCTGGCCAGATTTCTTGAGGTGCAGCTTCCCGTACCAGGTGTGCATGTGCTTCCACCAGCCGAGGAGCACCTCCGAAGTGTAGCCCAGACTCTCCGCCTTCTCTCTCCAAGCAGCCTGCTTCCTTTTGGTGTCCCTGTAGAGCCTGTGTCCCTTCTGCCATAGATAGTCATTCTCTCTCAGCCACTCCAGCACCTCATCCTCATGTTCCTCCTCGATGGAGTATTGCCTCCTCTCCCGTTCTCGCATATGCCTCTTCCTCCCTTTGGCAGGACCAGATGGGCCCTCATCAGAGGGGCTTCCAGGTTGTAGGGCTGCTCCTCCACACCACCAGCAGCAGCAGCACCAGCAGGATCATCATCATCAACAGCAGCAGCAGCAGCAGCATTACCAGCAGGATCATCATCATCAGCAGCAGCAGCAGCAGCAGCACCAGCAGGACCAGAATCAGCAGCAGCAGAGTAAGCACCAGCAGCACCAGCAGCACCAGGAGCACCAGGAGCACCAGCAGAACCAGGAGCACTAGCAGGACGAGTAGGACCAGCAAGACCAGCAGGACGAGGAGCAGCTACAGCAGAGTAAGCACCAGCAGAAGCACCACCGCCAGAAGCAGCATCATCAGCTCCTCCAGAAGCAGCATCAGCAGAAGCCCTAGCCCCAGAAGAGTGAGCCCGTGCTACAGAAGCCCCAGCAGAAGCAGAGTGAGGGCCAGGGGGTGGGAGGGTGGCCCTGTCCCTCTTGCCAGGGCTGGCAGCAGATGGTTGAGGCTTTCTCTTCTTCCCCATGGTTGTGGGGTTGCTGGCTGGCAGCAAGGCTTGCAGGCAGGCTGGCAGGAAGGCATGCACCAAGGCAGGCACCAAGGCTGGCAGGCTGGCAGGCAGCAAGGCTGGCAGCAAGGCTGGCAGGCAGGCATGCAGGGCAGGCTGGCAAGGCACTTGATGTGTCTGGAAGCAGGTCTTTCCTCTGAATGGTGACCTGCTTGGGAGCTGCCTCCCTTTATATCCGCTAAGCTTCCGCCAGGCATCCGCTAGGCTTCCGCTCTTCATCCGCTTCATCCGCTAGGCTTCCGCTGTGCATCTGCTTCATCCACTCAGCGTCCGTTCTGCATCCGCTCTTTCCATTCCGCGTCTGCTTTGCTGCACTCCCCCGGAAGCCTTGCGGATGTGCCATCCGCTCCCATCTGCTTCCATCTGCTAGGCTTCCATTCCGCATCCGCTTTCCATCCACCCTGCATCCTCCCCCCGTCCATTCCTTTCCATGTTATCCACTCTGGTTATGCAAATTTTTGCCCCTTTTGAGAGCGGATAACAACGGATGGAACATTTTTCTCATCCGCTGTGTCCTTTTTACTAACGTTTTGCATCCGTCGGCCAGTGTGACAGGGCTTTAAGTAAAAAAAATGAACCAAGTAAACGAAGTGTCTTAAGCAAAGATAACCTTTATTAACTTTCTTAGGTAAACTTTATGACTTTATTAAACAAGCAAAATGAACCAAGTGAACTGTATTAAGTGTCTTAAGCAAAGATAAACTTTCTTAGGTAAACTTTATGACTGTATTAAATAAGCAAAATGAACCAAGTAAAGTATCTTAAGCAAAGATAAACTTAACAAGTAAACAACTCAGTCTCTGACACTATTCTCAGTCACTCTGAGTCATGTCCATGGTCTCAGCTGTTAAGCGGGCAGGGACTGTGGAGGTGGCTGTGGCTTGAGTGCTGGTCATTGGGGTGCTTGGCCCAGAGGGTACAACAGGTGGTGGTGTCTTCAGGAAGCTATCCGAGAGCTGCCTCAGTCCCGTGAGGTTGAGAGGCCCTTCATCAAGGACTTGAGATGTCAGGCCCAACACTGATGACAGATTGTCCATTGACAGGCTTGGCTGTGGGGTTGAGGAAGGGTTGGGAGGAGTGTAGTGGGGCTGTCTGGTCTGCAGCTGGGTGAGGACTGGCGTCTGTGGCATCCAACGAACCTGGGCCCGGACTGGGAAGTTCTGCTTCTGCTGTGGGAAGTCCTGGTAGTCGTAGCCCTGGTAGGTGAGGGACTTTTGAAAGCTGTGGAAGGGCTGTGACATCGCCTGGGGTGGAGGAGCAGACCTGGACTGGATAGGAGCAGCTTCATCTGGGCCTTGAGGGTTGTGCAGAAGTGCTGTGATCTTCTGCTTCATCACCTGGTACTGGGCCTCAGGCAGGTCCCTCAGGGTCTGGCTCACATAGGTGATGAAGGGCTTCTGGCCCGAGGATGGTTTGTCGCTGTGGACCAGCTGAGAGAGAAGTTCTGTGCTGGTCTTCATTGTGTCCCTGATCTCCAACAGCACACTGTGGTTCTGGCCCTCCAGTCTCTCTGCCTGCATCCTCTGGAGCTAGGGGTGGGGGCGGGGGTGGGTTGGCCTCTGGTGGCTGCTGCTTCTTCCTCCATTTGTGACAGCAGGGCGTCATCCTCCACGGGATCCTACAAGTCCGCCCACATGGAGAGTGCAGCTGTCGGGGGGGTCTCTGCCATGCTGCCCTCTGAAGACACCTGCCTGGACAGGGTAGCTGGCTCCTGGCTGGAAGAGGACTGGCTGTCTGTGGGCTGTCTGAGGGAGAGGGGTCTCAGAGGAGCTGCTCCTCGGTGGTGGATCTCACTCTCCAGGAAACTGCACATCTCCTGGTCAGTGAGCTTGACAGCGGCCTGGCCAGATTTCTTCAGGTGCAGCTTGCCATACCAGGTGTGCATGTGCTTCCACCATCCCAGGAGTACTTCTGCAGTGTATTCCAGGCTCTCTGCCTTGTCTCTCCAAGCTGCCTGCTTCTTCTTGGTGTCCCGATACAGTCTGCGGCCCTTTTTCCAGAGGTACTCGTTCTCCCTCAGCCATTCCAGCACCTCATCCTCATGCTCCTCAGAAACAGTGTACTGTTTCCTCTCTCCCTTCTCCTTCCCTTGCCTCTTCCTCCCTCTGGCAGGGGCTTCAGCAGGGCCTTCAGGGGCTTGAGCAGCAAGGCCTTCAGGGGCTTGAGCAGCAGGGCCTTCAGGGGCTTGAGCAGCAGGGCCTTCAGCAGCAGGGCTTTGAGGGCCTTGGGGCTGGTCCACCACAGCAGCAGCAGCAGCAGCAGCAGCAGCTGCAGAGTCAGTGCCAGGGGTTGGGATGCTGGTTCTGCCCTTCTTCACCTTGCCAGGGCTTGAATGAATAGGCATGGGCTTCCTCTTCTTGCCTGACTGACGAACTCCAGTGTTCCTGCAAGATGTATGTGTCAGCACGTCTTTCCCCTGTATGCTGACTGTGTTCATGCTGCATCCTTTTATATCCATGGAGCTGACGCAATTCATACGCCCTGCATGCACAGTGAACGCTTTGCATCTGAAATACATCTGCGCGGCATCCCGTTTGTTTCCTAAAGGCGTCCGTGATGCATCCGCTTCATCCGCTATGCATCCGCCCCTTCCACTATGCATCTACTTTGAAATTCTCCCCCGGAACCCCTTCGGAGGTGTTATCTGTTTCCATCTGCTTTCATCCGCTAGGCTTCCTATGAACATCCGTTTAACATCCCCGCTACTTACTACCCACGTCTGTTCTTTTCTGTTCTTTTCCATTCTGTTTATGCAAATTTTCACCACTTTTTGGAGTGGATGACAACGGATGGAGCCATCCCCAAAATTTTGCTTGTCCTCTGTGTCCTTTATGCATACGTTTTGCTTCCATCGGCAAGTGGAACCGGGCCTTTAAGCTCTGAAACTGCAGTCTTATCTGCAACTGCTGAATTGAAACTGAAACTGATTTTGTTGTTCTCTCATCTGCTTGGGTTTTTGCCTCTAACTCTCTGCTATGTTGGAAGAACCTACATTGGTATTGTACATTTACTCATCTGTTCTATGTATATAAAGATATTAATGAATCCTGCTGAATCAGTTATCTGGATTTGATTTCTGCCGCAAAATTTAACATATATGAATGAGTTGCTAAGCTTCGAAATTTTGATCACGTGTCCATGGGGATGCTGCAAAAGTCATCAGTGTGAAAAGGGGTCATAAGACACTATTTTCAATAATGTTGTAACTTCCAGTGTTCACAAATGAACGGTTGAAAGTCAAGAAGTACCTGTACACTGATGTAAAGCCCCTGTCACACTGCACCAACGGATGGAAAGAGGATGTAAAACGGAGAAAAACACTTGCCATCCATTGGTTAATGCGATGCTTCCATTCTGTACTCACTGCCTCCGTTTTGCTTCTTCTCTATCCGACTTCCCGTTGGTCTCCTTTATAAAATTCGTGCCTTTTGATCAGGTTGGAGACTACAGGCACGTAATGGGCTCGTAGCATTCTGTTCAGTTCAGGCAATGCCATCTGCTTAACGTCTCTCGGTTTAACTAGCGCCTTGGCCATTTTGAAAATGGCTGGCCCACAGTGTGTGAGGAATACAGCTCTCTTCCTCTGGTCAGTTATCTCCTGTAGCTTGTTGCTTTCTAAGAACATCAGAAAGCGGTCAATGTACGACTCCCAATCTTCTTCAGCTGGGTTGAACAGTGCGGGCGGCGCATTGTTACCGGCCATCTCAGTCGCTCGGTTCTGGTTGCTGCGTGCTTTGGTCTTGTTATTCTAGGACGATCCCACCTTCGTCGCCAGTGTTCCATTTGGAAATAAGTTGTGCGAGACTGGGTTCCAAAAACAGCTCTTTATTAAAACAGTGTAGTGACTTGTAACATAATATTTTCCCAAGCCACAGCAGCCCTTCTTATAGCGGCTTGCTCATGGCTTGTGGCCAATGACAGTTGTTCAAGTGTTCCTGCCATCAGGGGGGCCAATCAGAATGGCACTTAACTGACCAATCCGAGAATGGCCTATTCAGTCAATCAGTTTAAGATATTTGGAGTCTACCAAGTTCTATACACAACACACCTCCCCTTTTGGTTTCGTCCAACGTGTGAAATGTAGTCACGCAGGTAGGTTTGGCTTTTGCGGGTCCTAGTTGACCTGCACAGCTCAGTCTCAGCGTGGTCCTCAAACGGTTCGGACAGGATCACTTTCTCTCCATGTCTTCTCCATGGAACCTCCTGGAAGGGTGAGTCAGCCTTGCCACTCCCGTCTGAGTTTCTCAAGCTGGTTGAGGTGGCTTCACCACTCCCTCCTGGTTTGTCCGGGCTGGTCAAGCTGGCCTGGCTGTCTCCTTCCAGGAAGGCCTCGCCTTGCTCTTCTGCTTCTGGACTTCTTCTCTGAAGGTCGTCTATGGGTAAGCGCTCTTTTTTTTTCATTTGGTATTCTAGTTCGGGTTTGTGTCACTCCCTTTTTTATTACTTTGTGTTTCCCCCCCCCCCTCAGTTGTTTTTTGCTCATTTATTAGTGTCTGAGGTGGTGGTGTAGTGTTGCATTCCAATGTTCGAGAGCGAAGCTGGTCGATGTGCCACTTCCATGTTCTGCCATCGTCTAGTGCAAGTCGGTATGACTGCGGCCCTGTGATTTGGGTAACTGTGGCTGGAAGCCACAATGGGTCCCCAGTAAGGTTCTTAGTGTATAACTAAATAGCCGATATCAAAGGAACGATATTTACTGGAGGAGTCAGGGGGTTTGTCACATGTATAGGTGGGGTGCAGTCTATCAAGGTAGGAACACAATTTTCTACCCATGAGAAGTTCTGCTAGGCTTTTGTTAGTGGTTGTACTAGGGGTGATATGTTGAATAATTCATGGTTTGTTAAGTTTATCTTGGACGTTCCCCGTGTCCATTTTTTTGAGGGCCTCCTTAGTATAACGAACCATGCATTCGGCCCATCCATCAGAAGTCGGATGAGCCGGCGCTGTCAGGGCATGTCAGATGCCCTGTGCAGCCAAGTATTGTTCGAAAGCTAAAGCAGTAAACTGGGGGCCATTGTCCAAGACTACTACATCTGGCAGTCCATGTGTGGCAAAAAGTTTAACTGTTTTATGACTTCTTCCATAGTAGTGGACGCCATAAGGATAACCTCTAACCAGTTCGAGTAGGCGTCAACAATTACAAAATAGGTGTTCCCTTTCGTTGGCCCAGCAAAGTCAATATGCAGTCTCAACCATGGGCCTCTGGGAGTTTCCCATTCCATGACTGGTCCCAGTGGGGTGTAGGCCACAATTTTTGGCAGTCATGACATGTTTTCACCCATCGTTCAATTTTCTTGTTCAGCCCTGGCCACCAGACGTAGCTCCTGCCAGGGCTTTCATTTTGACATGCCCGTGTGTCCTTGTTGCAATATGCACAACACTTCTTCCTGTAACTTTTTGGGGATTACCACCCTGTTCACCCCACAGTATACAGCCTTTTTCAACAGACAGTTCAGTCTGTCAGTTGCGAAAAGGTTTAAAAGTCTCACCTCTATTCTCGTCCAGCCAGCCCTTACCTACCCAATGCAGGATTCGAGCTGTCAGTGGGTCTTTTGTGGTAGCTTTAGTGACGTCTGCTGCTGTTTGTGGCAGATTCGGCCATGACTCGATTTGGAGAGTGGAGACGGTGGGAGCTGGGTCATCTTCTATGTCGGACAGTGGGGAACGGCTCAAGGCATCCGCATGGGTGATGGTCTTTTCTGGCCGATGGATGAGTGTGTAATTGTATGCAGTGAGGAATTCTGACCACCTCGTTATTTTTGGCGACAGAATGTTCGGGTTTGGTTTGTTTCCTGCTAGGATCTGTAGCAGGGGTTTGTGGTCGGTGATAATTGAAAATGTCCTACCATATAGGTATTCATGGAATCTTTTGACGCCTGCAATGATTGCAAGGGCTTCTTGGTCGAGTTGGCTGTAGTTCCTTTCAGATTTTGACAGTGTTTTGGAATAGAAGGCGATTGGTGCCTCTCTGCTGTCTGGTAGCTTGTGACCCAGGATGGTGCCGATTCCAAAAGGCGATGCATCACAGGTGACCGTCAATGGCAAAGTGTTGCTGTACTGAATCAAAACGGTGTTAGAAGTTAATAAGTCCTTGATGTTCTGGAATGCTGCTTGTTCCAGGTGGCCCCATTTCCAGACAGTTTTTTTTATCTAACAGTCGATGTAAAGGTTCTGCTATGGTTGCTTTTTTGGGCAGGAAGACATTGTAGAAATTAATGAGACCTAAGAATGCTTATAAGTCAGTTTTGTTCTTAGGTCTGGGTGCATCTTTGATTGCCTTTATCTTCTTTTCAGTGGGGTGTATCCCTTGCTCATCGATAAGGTAGCTTAAAAATTTGACCTGATCGGTGGCTAGCTTACATTTTTCTCTTTTGACTTTAAGCCCTGCTTCTCTGAATCTTCGCAAAACTTCTTTTAGTCTATTTTCTAATTGTTGTGCATTTTTTGCTGATACTAATACATCATCAAAATAGGGGACGACTCCTTTGATTCTGTTTAGAAGGCACTCCATGAGGCTTTGGAAGAGGCCCGGGGCAATGCTAACGCCAAATTGAAGTCAGTTGCACTTGAATGCCCCTCTGTGCGTGACTATAGTCTGTGCCTCTGCAGTCTTGTGGTCAACTGGTAGTTGTTGATATGCTTGTGCAAGATCAAGTTTTGCAAAATTTTTCCTCCCCCTAATGAGTGCAATACTGTTGCACTACTGTTGCAATATGTTGCACTACTGGTACTGGGTATGCGCTTTGTTTGAGTGCATGATTTAGGGTTGCCTTATAGTCTCCACAGATGCACACTGACCCATCTGGTTTGACAGGAGTCACGATGGGTGTTTTCCACCTGGCATGGTTGATTGGCTCTAACACCCCTTGTGCAATGAGTTTGTTAAGCTGCTCATCTATTTTTGGCTTTAAGGTAAAGGGAACGCGTCTGGCTTTGAGCCTGATGGGAGCTACTTTTGGGTCTAGGCTGAATGATATTGGAGTCCTCTTGTACTTGCCTAGGGTCCCATCGAATACATCCCGGAACTCTTCCAGCAGTCTCTCTTCCCAGTTGGCCGCAATGATGCTGTTGATCCCAGTCACTCCGATTCCCAGAGGCGTGAACCATTCGATTCCCAGCAGGCTAGGGTGATCACAGTCGACGATTGTCAGAGGCAGCAGTTCAGCATGGTTTTTAAATTCTACTAGGAAATGTCCAAGGCCCACAACCGGGATTCGGTTTCCCTGGTAGTCTTTTAATATCAATTTTTGCTGTTCCAGTTCTCTTTGCTTGATGTCTGGTATCAGGTTTCTGCTAGTGTTCCAAGATACCATTGACATGTATGATCCAGAGTCTACTTCCATCTCACAGGGCTTTCCTTCAATTTTCACATTTATCCAGATCTTTTTTACGTTTGCTGCCCCGGCATTTCTGATGGTTATTGTTTGGTGTGTTTCTTCTCTGTCATTCGTTCACCGGTTTCTGCTCTCTCGGCTCCATCTGCTTCCGGCTTGTCTCTCTTCGTTTCTGGGGGTGAGGGGTGCCACGTCTTTTTAGACTATAGCTGTTTTTAGCTCTTTTCTGGCAGACCCTTGCAATGTGCCCCCATTTTTCACAACATCTACAAATGGCATCTAAGAACCTGCATTCTGAATGTGAGTGATTTCCTCTGCATCCAGCACACTGGATTTCTCACCTGCTTCTTCCTTTTTCCTGCCATTTTCTTTCCGACTGAAGCCTATGTATGTCTTCATTATCATCATCAGTGTCGCTCGGCAGTCGAGATCTTCATGGTGGGCTGTTGCTGTGGGCTGTTTCTTGCTTCCTTCCACCCTTTTTTCTCTGGGTTGATTCAGCAGTTCTGGAGTTGTGCTCATCTGGCGCATAGTGGCTGCGGATTTCTTGGCTGCTTCAGTGGCGGTGGCTTCTGCGATGGCCTTGGCCATTGTGATATTCGGTTTGTTTAGCAGCTTGCTTTGGAGTGCAGCATCCTTCAATTCGAGGACCACATGGTCTCTCATGGCCTCGTCCATGTTCTGGAACTCGCAGGCTCCTCCGATGTGTCTTAGGGCTGCTACGAAATCCCCGATGCTCTCGACTTCCCGTTGGTCTCCTTTATAAAATTCGTGCCTTTTGATCAGGTTGGAGACTACAGGCACGTAATGGGCTCGTAGCATTCTGTTCAGTTCAGGCAATGCCATCTGCTTAACGTCTCTCGGTTTAACTAGCGCCTTGGCCATTTTGAAAATGGCTGGCCCACGGTGTGTGAGGAATACAGCTCTCTTCCTCTGGTCAGTTATCTCCTGTAGCTTGTTGCTTTCTAAGAACATCAGAAAGTGGTCAATGTACGACTCCCAATCTTCTTCAGCTGGGTTGAACAGTGCGGGCGGCGCATTGTTACCGGCCATCTCAGTCGCTCGGTTCTGGTTGCTGCGTGCTTTGGTCTTGCTATTCTAGGACGATCCCACCTTCGTCGCCAGTGTTCCATTTGGAAATAAGTTGTGCGAGACCGGGTTCCAAAAACAGCTCTTTATTAAAACAATGTAGTGACTTGTAACATAATATTTTCCCAAGCCACAGCAGCCCTTCTTATAGTGGCTTGCTCACGGCTTGTGGCCAATGACAGTTGTTCAAATGTTCCTGCTGTCAGGTGGGCCAATTGGAATGGCGCTTAACTGACCAATCTGAGAATGGCCTATTCGGCCAATCAGTTTAAGATATTTGGAGTCTACCAAGTTCTATACAGAACACTTTTCAATAGGATAAGAAGCAAATTCTAATGTTTTATGAGCTGTATGAATTAAGCATATATAAATGGTACATTATTTTCCTTTTTAGCATGCCAGCCACGGAACAAAAAGTCATTCATTTTCACAGAAGTAAAGGTCTCTTCTGAAGCCTTTTAACTTTCAAGCAAACAATTCATGCTGTTAGTACAGCAATTCTAAGACCTCAGAAGAGATAGAATCTATCAAAAACTAAACAAGCTAAGCATGACAACTGAGAAAGGGTTTTATAATGCACAGGGTCTGTGCTTACAAGGTTCCCTCTCCCCACCCCCCCAGGTTTACTGTAGAATACCTATCGGCTCCATTCAAACAAATGGAAAGTTCTAATCTGCAATTTTTTAAATATCTTTATTTAAATATATAAGGCAGGGCTATAATGCAGGGGTATCTATAATTTATATATATTTATATAATGCAGGGGTATCTAATTACCAAGGTGTGCCTATGCTGGCTGGGGAATTCTGGGAGTTGGAGTCCACATATTAATGTTCCCACATTGGACACTTCTGGTACAATTCAAAAATCAACAGCAACATTGCACAGAAAACAAGCTTTGTATAATATGAAGAACATGCAGTACTCTTTGGTTGAAAGTTTCTGTTTGGCCATGAAATTCACCAGAGATTCAGAACTGGCTTGATCTCTGTTTATTTTAAAGGGAAGAGAAGAATACAAAACTAAGCAGTAAATCCTTATCTGAGATTATAAAAAGGCAAACACTCTCTCTAGGTGAACTCATCTTTCCCCTAAAAGTTCTCAAATGAGTAGAATTAAGTAATTATCATAGTTAACTTTTGAACTATATAGCATGGAGTTGAACTATTATGTATACCCAACGTGCAGGAGATCAGGTGTGTTTCCCCCCAGTTGTTCTGTAAATTTATAATTAAAATAAATAACTGCACAGTTTTCTTTCAAAGCAACCACTTCCTTGATTAAAATGCTAATATATAACTAAGGAGAAAATTCCTGACATTTAGAACAATTAATCAATGGCATGATTTGCCTCCAGATGTTGTGGATGCTCCAACACTGGAAGTTTTTAAGAAGAGATTGGACAACCATTTATCTGAAATTATATAGAGTTTCCTGCTTGAGCATCTGGTTGGACTAGAAGATCTCCAAGGTCCCTTTCAACTCCGTTATTTTGTTATTCTATCAGAAATGTAATGAAACCTCTATGCATAATTCCAGTGGAAAAGCTGGCTTCAAAATTACCAATGCTGTAGTTCATTTCTCTTAGATCCAGCCATGTCCAAACAGCATAATACACTTCATAGGTGACAGAAAGGTCACCTGTTCTGAGCAAGCTAAAAGCAAAGAGGAAACTAACTCCTGGTGGAAAAAAGCTGCCAGGCTGCAGATAACTTAGTGAAAATACCCTGCCAAGCAAGCACAGCTACAGTAACACATATGGCAGGAGAATGGAAAATATATGCACTAAGGAAGGAACAATATTTGCATGCAAATGTTAATGGGAATCAGACAGAAACAGTGATCTGAGAGACTTGTGTTTACCCCTTATGGGCCCAGGAGAGGACAGATTTTTATCCAGACCAAAGAGCCAGTTTGGTCTAGTAGTTAAAGTACCAGGTTAGCGAGAAGGAGAATATGAGTCCCACCAAGTCCCACCTCAGCCATGCAAGCCAGCTGGTGACCTTGGCCTGTCACTCTCTCTCTCAGCCCAATCCACCTCATAGGGTGGTTGTTGTGGGCAAAATAAAAGGAGGGTGTGTTGGATATGTTCGCTGCCTTGGGTTATTTGTAAAAATAATGAAGGTAGGATACAAATAAATAAATAAATCCTGTTTACAGTTATCTGTGAATTAGCTTTTTGGGGTAAATTCTATTTCACAATGATCAAACTTCAATGTGGTTCAGAGGGAATGACAAGACCAAAGTCACCGGCCGGCTTTGTGCCTAAAGCAGGACTAACACAGCCTCTCAGTTTATGATGCCCAGTGCCTTCAGCTACTATTCCACCCTGGCCCCTCTAAATAGCAAATTTTTAAATAGGCCTATAAAATATTTTATGTTAATATATGTTATATTTAAATATTTTTACTGCAAAAGCCATTTGCATAGTTGATGGTAAAACAATCTTTGACAAAAAGCCACTCGATGTTTTCGTAATTTTTCAGCTTACGTTTAAATACCATTGATACCCCCAAAATAAAGTGTACCTTGTTTTTCTAATATTTTGTAAAAATTAAACTGGCACCCAATTGGAGAAAAAACTCAATTCTTTATGGAAAAACACAGGTAGTCCTCAACTTAAAACAGCTTATTTAGTGATTGCTCCATGTTACAATGGCACCAAAAAAAGTGGCTTATGACCATTTTCATACTAATGACCATTGTAGAATCCCCCTGGTCACGTGATTTATATTCAGATCCTTGACAACTGACTCACATTTATGATGGTTGCAGTGTCCCAGGGGTCATGTGATCCCCTTTTGAGACCTTCTGACAAACGAAGTCAATGAGGAAGCCAGATTCACTTAACAACCATGTTACTAAGTTAATATCTGCAGTGGTTCACTGAACAACTATGGCAAGAAAAGTTGTAAAATGGGGCAAAACTCACTTAACAATTTTCTCACTTAACAGTATAAACTTTGGGCTCAATTGTGATCATAAGTTGAGGACTACCTGTAGTTTACAAATCTTATCAAATAGAGACATAACCTTGAGAGACCACCAGCCTCCTGGTTGAACTATTATTAAACAGAATAAGGTTTTTCTCAATTTACTTTCATTATCAATAGGTGATGAAATCTGTTCTCATTTGGAAGGCATGGGAAAATGATTGATTACTTTAAAAGTCATTCCTGAATCTATTGTACTTTTCAAGCGAGAATAATAATAATAATAAAACCCTGAAAGAGTAACCTGCAATTTAGCCTTAACTGATTGAATCATTTTAATTGTGTTACTCTTAGTTCCATGCTCATTTCTGGAAAGCTCATAGATTTGCCCACTCATTTAATTAGGTGGGAGAAAGGAGTGAACTCTATATAATATCTGACGTTTTCAGCGTGTCTCTTTATGTAAGTGTTGGAACGGTTCCCTGCTAAACCACAGGGAAAAATTCAGGCTTTTTTCCCACTCTTACTACCGGCACAAGAAGAAAGAACAAACTTTTTCCTTCTGCTCTTAATTGGTAGGAAAAAATAGTTTTTTTTTTCATAGTCCATAAAGGATGGCACACAGTAGCTAAGCAGAAATCTATTCATTGTTGAACAGAGGTTGTGCGCACTATATAGCTGGTTGCTGTGACTGACTTAATATGCAGCCTGTTGAATCTTGTTATGCTTTTAAAAGATAAATAAAGCGTTGAGTCATACTCAACAGGAAGTGGGTCATCAGATGGGAATTTGTACAGGAAAGACTATGATGGCAAGCATACATGGGAGGCTGTACTTTTGTGGCCTCAGGATAGGCACTTCAGAAGTTTCTACAACAGGGATGTCCAACCATGGGAACATTAACACTGGGGGACTTCGAATCCCAGAAATCCCCAGCATGCTGACTGGGGAATTCTGGGAGTCAAAGTCCACAGTTCTTAAAGTTGCCAAGGTTGGACATTCCTGCTCTAGAGGGTGCAAAACTCCTTTTCCACAAGGGGGTGTGAGATTTACTGACAAAGCAAGACATTCATTCTTTCTGTGTATGACAGCAGAATCTTACCTCTTCCTTCAATCACTGTCCTATTAGAGAAGACAAAGACAGTGCTTGTATTCAGGAAGTCTATTCTCTGTCCTCCAAACTCTAATTCTCAGTTTCCCAGACAGCTTTCCTTGTTTCTGACCCCTTGCTAGTATCCTTCTGACATTTTGCCTCTGCATGAATTAGTCATCTTTAAAGCCCCTGTCACACAGCACCAACAGAAGGAAAAAGGATGTAAAATGGAGAGAAACACTTGCCATCCATTGGTTAATGTGATGCTTCCATTCTGTACTCACTGCATCCATTTTTCATCCTCTCTATCCATCCAGCATCCGTCTACTGACATTTCATCCTCTCAAAAAGTTTTGAGCTGCACAAAACTTTTTGAGCGGAAAATGTATCCAAAGCGTCTGTTCTATATCTGCTACGCATACGGGGAACATCTGTTAGACATCCGTCATCATCCGTTATATATCCGCTATATCCTCTAGGCATCCGCTGCGCATCCGCGCAACTTGCATCCACTCCAGCGGAAAATGGACACAGGGAGGAAGTGAAACGGACGCGGAACGGACATGCATCATTAGTAGCACGGACGGAGAAAGGATGAAAGCGGATGCAGCTCACATACAAAGCATTAAAATGGAAAAAACGTTCTCAGAGGGGACCTATCTTGGATATTAAGGATGTCTAGAGGATGCCTAGAGGATGCAAAAGGACACCTAGAAAGAAAACCTATATTTCCTATAAAAAGGGGGAGAAATCATCTGGATCTCACTTTCAGTCCAGCAGCCCTGCGGTGCAGACCGCTTCAGCCTTCATTTGGCTCTTGCTCTTCCACAGCATCCAGTCCACAGCCCACAGCATCCAGTCATCCACCTCCACAGCATCCAGTCATCTCCACACACTCATTTTGGTAGCCACCATCGTTCTACAACAGTGTGAAGCCATCTACAGGCTCTTTCACCTGTTCTACGCGAAGAAAAGGAGGTGGCCAAGAAGTGCCTGGGTCCAAAGATGGATTGCGAGAAGAGCCGAGTAAGGACTGTATAACAAGCTGATTCCAGAACTTCATGAGGATGCCACCAGCCATGTTTGACGAAGTTGTGGAGTGGCTGAGACTAAGGCTGACCAAGCAGAGCACCAACTTCCTGCCCAGCCTGGACCCTGGACTCAAGGTGGCACTGACTCTGTGCCACCTGGCCTCAGGGACCACCTACAGGAGCACCATCAGTATTGTGGTCAGAGAAGTGGTGCAGGCCATCATCGAAGAATACCTAGAGGAGCTCCTCCAGTGTCCCTCCACTGAGACACTGGTGCAACTCCCCAGCTGGAGCAGTGGAGTGGCAAGACAGGATGGTAGATGCTTAATGGATGCTTCCTTCAGCCTGTCTCATCACACTGATGAGATTGTGCCATGTATGTTGAGTGGCCCTTCAATGAACAGGGCATTTAATAAAGAGTTGTGTTTATGTTGAAATGTGTGGATCAATGATTACATTGTTATTGATAATGAAGGGCCAAAGTTGTGGCACCTGGGAGGGTGGACCATACAGTCCCACTATGCTTGCACTGGAGGTTTATCTATCCCACAGCTATTGCCCATCCCACAGGTATCCTAACCCATCCCACAGCTATTAGCCATCCCAAAGGTATCCCTGCCTATCCTACAGCTATTACCCATCCCAAAGGTATCCCTGCCCATCCCACTGCTATCTTAACCCATCCCACAAGCATGCAAAGGCTTAAACCATTTCTAAAAGTTTCCACCAAGACTTTATTGACTAAAAGAACTGAACCATGTGTGTGAAGCAAAGATAATCTTTATTAATAACAAACTGTAAAAGAAAATGACCCAAGTGTCCCAAGCAAAGATAAAGTCATCAGGTAGCAACCCAGTCTCTGGCACTCTTCTCAGTCACTCTGAGGCATGCCCATAGTCTCAGGGGTGAAGGGTCCAGGTGCTGTGGAGGTGGATGCTGTTGAAGTGCTGTTCTGAGGTGCCATTGGGGTGCCTGGCCCCGAGACGACAACGGGGATAGTGTGTGGAGGAAGCTCTCAGAGAGCTGGCTCAGTCCTGTGATGTTGAGAGCCCCTTCCTCCAGCACATGGGGTGTCAGTCCCAAGACTGATGACACATGTTCTGTGGCTGGGCTTGGCTGTGGAGTGGAGGAAGGAGGAGTGCAGTGGGGATGTCTGGTCTGCAGGTGAGCGAGGTAAGGCATTGGTGGCATCTGTGGCGTGGGTGGCATCTGTGGCATGGGTGGCATCTATGGCGTCAGTGGCATTGGTGGCGTCAGTGGCACTGGTGGCATTCGATGTACCTGTGCCTGGACTGGGAAGGACTGCCTGTGCTGCTGAAGCTCCTGGTAGCTGTAGCCTTGGTAGGTGAGGGCCTGTGGAAAACCTTGGAACGGCAGTGACATCACCTGGGGTGGAGGAGCAGACCTAGACTGGGTGGGAGCAGGTTCAGCTGGGTCTGGAGGGTTGTGAAGAAGATCCTATCCTTGATCACATGGTACTGTGATTTGGACATGTCCAGGAGGGTCTGGTTGATGGTCTGGCTCTCTGCCTACTTTCTATGGAGGTGGAGCTGGGGGGGGGGATGTGGGTTGGTCTCTGGTAGAAGTGCCCTCTCCTTGCTCCCAGTGCATCAGGGCGTCCTCCATGTGTTCCGCCACGGGGAGTGCAGCTGTCGGGGGGGTCTCCATCGTGGGACGCTCCACAGATACCTGCCTGGACACAGGAGCTGACTCTTGGCCAGAAGAGGACTGGCTCTCTGCAGGCTGCCTGAGAGAGAGGGTTGTCAGAGCAGCTGCTTCTCAGTGGCAGATCTCACGCTCCAAGAAGCTGCACTTGGCCATCACGTAGGTCTCTCGGTCCGTCAGCTTGACCGTGGCCTTGCCAGATTTCTTGAGGTGCAGCTTCCCATACCAGGTGTGCATGTGCTTCCACCACCCAAGGACGACCTCTGAAATGTAGCCCAGGCTCTCCACCTTCTCTCTCCAAGCAGCCTACTTCCTTTTGGTGTCCCGATAGAGCCTGTGTCCCTTCCGCCATAAATATTCGTTCTCCCTCAGCCATTCCAGCACCTCATCCTCATGTTCCTCTTCTATTGAGTATTGCCTCCTCTCCCATTCACGTGTATGCCTCTTCCTCCCTTCGGCAGGGCCATCTGGGCCCTCATCAGAGGGGTTCGAGGTTCTAGGGGCTGATCCACCACACCACCACCACCAGCAGCAGCAACAACAACAGTAGCAGCAAAAGTAGGACCAGCAGGACCAGCAGGACCAACAGCACCAGCAGCACCAGGATCAGCAGCAGCAGAGTAAGCAGCAGCAGCACTAGCAGGACCAGCAGGACCAGGAGCACCAGCAGGACCAGCAGGACCAGGAGCAGCGCCAGCAGAGTAAGCACCAGCAGCAGCAGCAGCACCAGGAGCAGCGCCAGCAGAGTAAGCACCAGCAGAAGCACCAGCACCAGGAGCAGTGCCAGCAGAGTAAGCACCAGCAGAAGCACCAGCACCAGGAGCAGCGCCAGCAGAGTAAATACCAGCAGAAGCACCAGCACCAGGAGCAGCACCAGCAGAAGCTCCAGCACTAGAAGAGTCAGCCCGACCAGCAGAAACAGAAGCAGAGTCAGGGCCAGGGGGTGGTATGGTGGCCCTGTCCTTCTTGCCAGGGCTGGCAGCAGATGGCAGAGGCTTCCTCTTCTTCCCCATGGTTGTTGGCTGGCTGGAGCTGTGTCTGGCACCAGGTCTTTCCTCTGAATTGTGACCTGCTTGCAAGCTGCATCCTTTTATATCCATGGGGCTGACGCAATGCATCCTCCCCGCATGCGCAGTGAATCCTTTGCATCCACTAGGCATCCGCTAGGCATCCACTAGGCATCCGTGATGCATCCACTGTATCTGCTCAACATCCGCTCTGCATCCATTCCTTCCGCTGCGCGTCTGCTTTGCTGTGCTCTCCCGGAAGCCCTGCGGATGTTCCATCCGCTTCCATTCCCTTCCAT
>BLBF01000033.1:20722881-20741284 GCA_015471245.1 Laticauda colubrina
GTTTAGCTTGTCTACCTAACCCTGGTTGGGGAACCCAGGCTTAACACCTTGGTACTCAGCTGTGTTGAAACTCATTGAATTCGGTACTGAATGCATTTTGACATGAAAATTTTGTCCCGGTATTCATTGTTTGTTTGCTATTTAACACACAAGCTAGAACTTGTTGGTGTCAGCTCCCTTGTGACTCACTACATTATTTCTTATGGAAAAAAATGTTTGGTACTCATTGATTTTGGTACTCATTGCATCTCCCAGAACCAATTAACCATGAGTACTTAAGTACCACTGTATTAGAAACTGAATCATTTACTGCCAAAGTGAAGTCAACATATGTATGATTCTCCTATTTCCCTTAACCCTTTTTTAACTATCTCGCCTTTATAACATATTGGGATCTAGCATTTCCTCCCATTCCTTCCAAGACACATCTTCACTTACAGTGTAAGTTGTTTCAGTCTCGTGTCCATGCCAGATTGTCCCTAGGCTAACATTAATAAATGCTGTATGGACTGATACTCTTTGGAATCAGCTTAGAAAGTCTTCAGTCTCACAGCCACTCCACCTTATTCTTCCATTGGGCAATTGACCTGCTGCTCTACTTTCCTACCTTTCTCTTCCAGGAAAGCAATGGCCTCTCACTGACCTTCCTATGGATGGGCCTTCCTGGGTATATGTATGAGGTATATGTGTTACTGGCAATGACTAAAAAACTGGCATTGTGTAGAATGCCTAGGAAATCTACAGAATATGTAACATTTTTTAAGGCAAAGTATGAAATGTCTGTGTTATTTTGATACATACATTCTCAGGCCATTGGATATAATACCTTCGAATTATGTAGAATGACAAGAACTATTTAGGCAAAGTATGAAAACAGAGTCATGAAAAAGGTTAGAGTTACCTTAACTCTTTCTTGAAAAGATGGATATGAAAATGAAACAAGAAATGCAAAATAAGACCACCATTGACCCATTTGTTGCAGTAAGGAAAGCTAGAATGGCATTTTAGAGGAAGTATTTTATAGTTTGTTATCACCTTTTGAAATTGCATAGAATGTCTAGGAAATGTGTAAAATATAAAGTGTTTCATACTTTGACATCCCATTTTTACCATTCTATAGATTTCCTGGCCATTCTATGATATGCCTAATTTCACACTTTGATTGTAACACATATATACATACAAATCCCAAGAGTTGAAGATAGATAGATAGATAGATAGATAGATAGATAGATAGATAGACAGATACATAGATACATAGATACATAGATAGATAGAATAAAATGGATACACACACAAACTTAATTAGTTTTTTTAGCAAATCCTATTTTCTGCCTATTGCTTTCCAGTGCCTCTCATAGTTACTAAGAATTCTATATGAGCAAATGACCATAATTCTTTCCTTGTAAACAAAAGGTTGCTCATTCAGAACATATCATTCTTTGGGATTCCTATTTTCCCTGTGTTGTTTAATCCAGTGGAACACCATTTTCAGACATCTCAATCATAACAGTTGTATCTCTAGCTCCTAAAAGACCACAAATAAGCAGTGACTCAGTTGAAGGTCATTTCTTCCTCTGTAAAATAGCCAGAGGGCTGATATAGTTAGCCTGCAATAAATTGAATTGTTACAGATTAGATACAGATAAGAACCTTTAAGGTAATATGATAATTTTTTTAAATTGTACTTTGTCAGTCGAGTAGAGAAATCGAGTAGAGAAACACAATCCTGGGGTGGCTTTGATCGAGGTGGGGGTTGACAAGGGGTACCCTCCAAAAATAGTTATTGGCCCATTCTGGTGGACCAATGTGGATTAGTCCTATGAAAACATGGTGTTCCTGGAAATATCTAGCAACATTCCTCTTCCCTCTTTCCATCCTTCCTGAACATATTCAGTCAAGCCTTTCCTTCTCATTGTTCTGAATCATTTTCTGAATTCATGAAAATGCTGGTCACACACAAAAAAATAAAAAATTGGAAGTTTCTACTTTAAATCTATATGAACTGATAAAGAGAATGTTTTCTAACATATGTTTGACCAGATAATATACTTTCAGAGATGCTTATATATCTGCCATGTATTTAACAAAGGCAAATCACTACCCTTTCATTATAGAGATACCCTGGAAAAACTGAAAAGGGAAACCAAAGTGTTCTACAGATAGCCCTCAACTTACGACTACAAATGAGCTTAAATTTTTTGTTGCTAAGTGAGACATTTCTTGCATGAATTTTGCCTCACTTTACGAACTTTCTTGCACAGTTGTTCAGTGAACCACTGCAGTTGTCAAATTAGCAATATGATTGTTAAGTGAATCTGGCTTCCCCATTGATTTTGCTTGTCAGAAGATTTCAAAAGGTAATCAATCACATGACCCTGGGACTCTAATGATCATAAATATGAGTCACCTGTCTAGCATCTGAATTTTGATCTGATAACCATGGGGGATGCTGCAACAATGTGAAAAATTGTTGTAAGTCACTTTTTTTCCAGTGTCGTTGCAACTTCAAACAGTCACTAAATGTACTATTGTAAGTCAAGGACTACCTATATTATATTCTATTTCCAATTATCTATTTAAAAATTACAGCATTATTTTCTAGTGGCCAAGGCCTGTAGCAATCCCTGTGTTTCTCAGAAAATGTAATATTACACTGTTCAGTCTTCTCTCTGACAGTGGGCCATCTTTCCTAACAATCAACTTTGGCATAATTATTCCATTCTCTTGGAAAAAGTTAGCTGTACTGAGATTGGAACTCTTTCTTTTTTTCCTCCCTGGTCTACCACATGCTAATGTTACTCCACACCATCAAAAAAAGAAAAGCACCACTATTTTAGAACTTGGCATGGTGATAGTTGCTACAGTACTTTGAAAGGTTCAGACAGCTATTATGCAAAATTAACTGTTGATAAAATAAAACCCAGCAGCAGCCTCTTGAAACTTTTTGCAGTTCCAGTGCTAGCAAAAAGCTTTCCTCTGACAATTAGTGGGCACATGAAACATTATGTATGGGTTTTATTTCCAAAATTTTTAAGTCCAAGGATGATATATGACTTTGCAAAAATGCATCTTTCAGCAGCTGAAAGAAGCACTTTATTAACCCCATTCTATTTTATTATCAGGTGGGTTTTTTTTTTCCAAAACAATTGTGCCAGAGTAAACTAAGCAGCCAAGAGAAACAGAATCAGGCAAGCCAGGTGTTGGAAAAAAATAGAGATTCCATAATCGCAAAATATAGCCATGTCTTTAAAAATAACACTAATATGCACAGATTGCAAACTAGTCATCTTCACATCTTGAAGGCAATTATAACAGTGTTGTGACCAACCTTAATGGAAAATGGTATGCAGAAACATTATCCTTCTACAATAAGTTTTCATTATCACTATTGCATAAGACACTGTTGTTTTTAAATAAGCTTGCAAATGATCTGCTTGTGGAACATGCTTTATCCATTTGCAGAACTGATTGTGTTGCAGGTCAAGTTTTTCCTTCTCTGAATATTGGTGACCCACTTACAATTCATTGCAAGTCTTCTGAGATATTCTCCAAAATGGCAATTTTTATCCAGTTAATAGCAGGATGAGTGGTTCTTCCTTTTGCCTTATAACCTGGGAAGCTACACAGTCTGTACAAACTGTATATCTCTATCTCTGTTATCTCTCTCCATCTTATCTGTCTGACTATCTTTATCTATGTCTATCTGTCTATCTATCTTTCATCTATCTCTATCATCTAGCTACTACTGACCTACCTAACTATATCTGTTGGTCTGTCTATCAACTATGTCTGTCTTTCTGTCTATCATCTATATCTATATCTGCCTGCCTGCCTGCCTGCCTGCCTGCCTGCCTATCTATCTATCTATCTACCTACCTACCTAACTACCTACCTACTACCATCAGCCAATGGAGATGGATGAGAAATGTGTTAGTTCCAAATTATTTCCAGACCATCTCCCTACTCCCAGACCCCCCAAAAATTCATAACACACTCCAGTCAACTCATCTTTCAGATATTTTCCTCTAGATTATTTTTATGGTAAGATTCATAGTGCTACACATGGATCCCAGCCAAAAGAATGCCATTGCAATACTTAGAGTATTTAGGCAGACATTATTTTTATGTTATGTTTTTTAATTCCATAGTTATGTTTTTGTTTCTTCGTGATCAAAGACTAAAATAAAGATAGTGCACTATATTATTGTATATAGTCATGTCATCGTGCATGCTCTTATTTGGTAAGTAGATCCTATTGGCTTAACAGATCAGAAGATGGGATGATTTCTACTTAATTTATCATGCTGCCTTTGCTAAGGAGACTGCCTGGATGGCAGATGTGTAGATTTTTGCAAAGGCCATGAGCAATGAGTGACAGATGAAAGGCCATGCTTTTTTAGGAACGGTGGAAGCTGCCAGATCCTGAGTCAAACCATTGTTAATCTATCTCAGTATCATCACCAGTGACAAATAACAGCTCACCAGAATTTCAAGCAAGAGGTTTTCCAGCCCTACTTGAAAAACCAGGAATTCAGCTGGGGATTTTCTTGAGTGAGAAGCATGTGCCCTTCCTTCTCCTGTCCAATAGCATAGTTCCCAAGTAACATTTAAAAAAAAAATTGCACATGTGGAAGAAAGATGGAAAAGATTTCCCTTCCAAGAATCTGAAGAGCTGCTGGATAAAAAAAACTTCAATACATTTTAGATAACAATCCACTGGGAACTTTAAATGCCCCTGCTTTGAAGGCTGATGTTTTCTTTCTATTCCATGTAACTATTCCTACTGTACACTAGCAGAATAGTTGTTAAAGCCCCTGTCACACTGCACCAACGGATGCAAAGAGGATCATCCATTGGTTAATGCGATGTATCCGTTCTGTACTCACTGCCTCCATTTTGCTTCCTCTCTATCCGTACAGCATCCATTTATGGACATTTCATCCGCTCAGAAAGTTTTGAGCTGCTTAAAACTTTTGCGCAGAAAATGTATCCAATTCGTCCATTCTGCATCCGCTAGGCATCCGCTAGGCATCCATTCCGCATCCGCGCAACTCGCATCCGCTCAGACGCAAGGAGGAAGCGGAACAGACGCGGAACGGATGCAGAACGGATGCCTAGCGGATGCAGCACGGAAACAAAGCATTTAAAATGGAAAAAACCTTCGCAGAGGGGACCTATCTCGGATATTAAGGATGTCTAGAGGATGCCTAGAGGATGCCTAGAGGATGCAAAGGGACACCTATACTGCCTATAAAAAGGGGGAGCAACTCATCTGGATCTCACTTTCAGAACAGCAGCCCTGCAGTGCAGATCTCTGCAGCCTTCATCTGACTCTTCCTCTTCCACAGCATCCAGTCATGTCCACTGTGGATCGTAACAAAGTCCTTTTGGCAGCCACCATCATTCTGCAACAGTGCAAAGCCATCTACAGGCTCTGTGAACTCTACTACGGGAAGAAAAAGAGGTGACCAAGAAGCGTCTGGGTACGAAGATGGTTCACCAGAAGAGCAGAGTATGGACTGTACAACAAGCTGATGGTGGAGCTCAGGAACAAAGACACTCGGGCATTCCAGAACTTGATGAGGATGCCTCCAGCCATGTTTGACGAAGTTGTGCAGCGGCTGACACTCAGGTTGACCAAGGCAAACACCAACTTCCGGCCCAGCCTGAAACCAGGACTCAAGGTGGCACTCACTCTGCGCCACCTGGCCTCAGGGACCTCCTAGAGGAGCATGCAGTACGGCTGGAGGGTGCCACACAACACCATCACCATTGTGGTAAGAGAAGTGGTGCAGGCCATCATTGAAGAATACAAGGAGGAGCTCCTCCAGTGCCCCTCCACTGAAGAAGGATGGAAGAAAGTTGCAGAGCAGTGGTATCAGAGGTGGAACTTCCCACACACCGTTGGAGCCATCGATGGCAAGCACGTGGCCTGCAAAGCTCCAGCTCAGGGTCCTCTTATTACAACTACAAGGGCTTCTTCAGCATCATCCTCTTTGCCATGGTCGATGCTCACTACAAGTTCATGTACATCGATGCTTCAGGCAACGGCTCATCTTCAGATGCCCAGGTATACAATGCCAGTCACCTCAAGGAGGGGCTGGAACGCAACCTCATCATGGGCTTCCCAGACCCAGACCCCCTGTCCAATGACACGCAAGATGTGCCCTACTTCATCATGGGGGATGATGCCTTCTCCCTCACAACTTACCTCATGAAGCCCTACACCACCAGATGCCTCACCCATGAAGAGAGGACCTTCAACTACAGGCTGTCCAGGGCAAGGCGGGTGGTGGAGAACCCCTTTGGCGTCCTGGCCAACAGGTTCCAGGTTTTTCTCACCACCATGCAGCATCACCCAGAGACCATGAGGAGGATCATGGAAGCTTGTTGTATCCTGCACAATCTCATGTGCACCTGATACCCAGTCTTGCAGAACGGGCTCATGGACCTCCAACAAGGCAATGGGGACATGAAGCCTGGGGAATGGAGGCAAGGGCGAAACCTGATAGACACTGTGGATGTGCAAGGCCCCAACAGAGCCTCACGTGAAGGGAAGAAGCAGCGCAACCTCCTGAAACACTGGTGCAACTCCCCAGCTGGAGCAGTGGAGTGGCAAGACAGGATGATAGATGATTAATGGATGTTTCCTTCAGCCTGTCTCATCACATGGATGAGATTGGGCCATGTATGTTGGGTGGCCCTACAATGAACAGGTCATTTAATAAAGAGTTGTGCTTATGTTGACATGTGTGGATGATTGATTACATTGTTATTGAAAATAAAGGGCCATAAGGTGTGGCACCTGGGAGGGTGGACCATCCAGTCCCATTATGCTTGCATTGGAGGTTTATCTATCCCACAGCTATTACCCATCCCAAAGGTATCCCTGCCCATCCCACTGCTATGTCAACCCATCCCACTGCTATCTTAACCCATCCCACAAGCATGCAAAGGCTTAAACAATTTCTAAAAGTTTCCAGCAAGACTTTATTAAAAAAAAGAAATGAAGCAAGTGTGTGAATCAAAAATAGACTTTATTAACAACAAGCTATAAAACAAAAATGAGTCTTTGGCACTCCTCTTGGTCACTCAGTCTCACGGGTGAAGGGTCCAGGTGCTGTGGAGGTGGCTGGTGCTGGAGTGCTTGTCATCAGCTCCTCCAGAAGCAGCAGAAGCCCCAGCCCCAGAAGAGTGAGCCCGTGCTGCAGAAGCCCCAGCAGAAGCAGAGTGAGGGCCAGGGGGCAGGTTGGTAGCCCTGTCCCTCTTGCAAGGGCTGGCAGCAGATGGCTGAGGCTTGCTGTGCTTCCGCATGGTTGTGGGGTTGCTGGCTGGCAGGGAGGCTGGCAGGAACCAAGGCTGGCAGGAAGGCTGGCAGGCAGGCATGCACCAAGGCTGGCAGGCAGGCTTGCAGGCAGGCTGGCAGGTAGGCATGCACCAAGGCTGGCAGGAAGGCTGGCACCAAGGCTGGCAGGGAGGCAGGCAGCAAGGCTGGCAGGCAGGCAGGCAGCAAGGCTGGCAGGCAGACTGGTTGGCAGCAAGGCTGGCAGGTAGCCAGCCAGCAAGGCTGGCAGGGAGGCTGGCAGCAAGGCTGGCAGGCAGGCAGACAGCAAGGCTGGCAGGGAGGCTGGCAGGGAGTCTGGCAGCAAGGCTTGCAGCAAGGCTTGCAGGCAGGCATGCAGGCAGGGCAGGCAAGGCTGTCAATCCATCCGGCAGCAGGTCTTTCCTCTGAATGGTGACCTGCTTCCGAGCTGCTTCCCTTATATCTGCGGGGCTTACGCAATGCATCCTCCCCGCATGCGCAATTAACGCTAGGCATCTGTTAGGCTTCCGCTGTGCATCCGCTAGGCTTCTGCTCTGCATCCGCTTCATCTGCTCGGCGTCCGCTGTGCATCCGCTGTATCCATTCTGCGTCCGCTTTGCTGAGGTCCCCTGGAAGCCTAGCGGATGTGCCATCCGCTCCCATCTGCTTCCATCCGCTGGGCTTCCATTCCACATCCGCTTTCTATCCACCCTGTGTCCTCCCCGCGTCCATTCCTTTCCGTGTTATCCGCTCCAGTTATGCAAATTTTTGCCCCTTCTGAGAGCGGATAACAATGGATGGAACATTTTTCTCGTCCGTTGTGTCCTTTTTACTAACGTTTTGTATCCATTGGGCAGTGTGACAGGGCCTTAAGCAATATATATCAGCATCAAGTTACTACATAATGCTTTTGTTTGTATTTATACATCTCCTTTAAAAGAAGGCCATCTTAGGCATTGAAATTAACAAATAACATGTTTAAAAAGAAAAAGAACAACAACAGTACAGGAATACAATGCCTTCATGTTTCCATGTTTCCATAAACTTTTGGTGTATATATATGGGATTTGTGTATTTAATTATAGTAAAGTGTTTCTCAATGTGTAGAAAGTAAAGGTGACCTTGATGGAGGTATAACTCTCCGTCATTTTTACCGAAGCAAAAGGGACAGAAATTCTTTTTTTAAGTCCAGAATAGTGAGACAATATTCAGAAATGGCTCAGGTAGATGCCTCCCTGAAGTATAAGGAGGGGGAGGAGGAAATATAGTACAATCAGACATGCAAAATGAACTAAGTCTTGCAAAATAGACTACTTACCCTGCTCCAGGTTTTGGTTGCTCTTTTTATTGAGAAACATTCTCTTATTTTAGAGTTATACATATCTGTGTCTCCAAACTGCTGCTATTAGATCTCATTATTCCTAAGCTTGTAAAACTGAAATGTCTGTTGGGTTTCTCTCTTCCATCTGCAGGGTTTTTTGTTTTAAAGTTATATATCAAGAAGACATTTTTACTTGCCTAAATATTGCTTTTGGGATTGGTGTAGCAGTACAGGGAGGGGATAATAGACTAGAAAACAAAGAATTGAAGAAGATCACAACATTCTAGAAATATCAAGATGTCAAGAAAGCTCAAGACCTAGAAATCAATATTGAAAGATTGTAGTATAAACTGACTCTGATGGTCCCAGCGGTTATTGGCACACTGGTACCAGGTAAAAAAATATTGGATGTCATTTAGAAAATCTACACATTATGTAATATTTTCATCTGTCAGTTACATAAGACTGCAATGCTTAGATCTGCACATATACAATGTCGATACATTACAATATCTGAGATTCTTAGGAAGAACTCAATGTCTATGAAGGCCAACACCAGCTAAAGAAGCAGCAACTGTGATTTCACATTGTTGTGTATATAAGCAATAATAATGGACAAAAATGCCAAACTCAGTCTAAATGTCTGGCTGACTGTGCAACCAATAATAGTGACATCTTATAATTAGAATAAGACATAACTACAGTGTAAATATATCTGATAGAAAACTACCACAGTTTTTTGCTGCCCAGTTAGATGCAGATGGTACATATGGCGGGACAAAATTTAGCAACTCTGCGGGTGAGATCAAGAGACCAGTCAGCTAATAGACAATATAGATAGGAACCAGGCTCCCTGACTAGAATTATCTTAAGAATAGGATGACTCAGCAAAGCCCTCCAAACCCCATAAAAAGGAACATTGTATGATTCTGAATTTCCAGAATGCCAGCCATGAAGGCACTGCAGAACAGGTAGGATGTGAAAATCTGCCAAATAGCATAATGGAGGGTAGAATATCAAAGCCTGCCAAATGTTCTAAATATCCTGCTTTCCCTTCAGATCATATGCAACTTTCTTCATTCAGAGAAAAATCACAGTAAAAATTAAGGAAGATAAAAGCAGACATAATATCAGTAGCACATATAAAGGTTATTTTAATATCAGTTCAGCTAATGCCACATGTTTTCTGGCTTTAGTTTAGGCCATTAGCTAGACCCTGGTTAATCTTAAAAAGCTAAGCTGAGTCATTGTAGGAGAAGAGCAGGCAGAGTTTGGGGGTGGGGAGGCAGGGTTAAATGTGACATCAGCTTAGAGTGCTTATATTGCCACAAATGGTCCAGGTCCAACCTTTCTTGAATCCTGTTGACCTATATCTTGTGCCAATTTAGTGCTGAACTGTAGTTAACTAGATTTGTGTGCATAGCCTTAAATAAATCTTCGGTGTTGTAAATTAATGTATGATCCTTTGCACCTGACAGTTAGATTTTGTTGATATTTAGTGGCAGGCAACAGAAATGCCAGGACAGTAGGCTGGTTGGAAGGTCAAAAACTATCTGGAAAGAAAGCAGGAGCAAATCACTTCCAAGAACATCCATATCATGTTCTTGCCAAGAACATGATATGGATATGTTTGAAGGCATCAAAAGTCAAACTTCCCTTGATGTATACAGGAAGAGAAATCATAGTCTATTCCAATTTAGTTGTTAACATTTTTGTTTATAAAACTGGCCTGTTTTCTAAAGATGGGAGCAATTTATCATATACTAGACTAAATAATGTTTTTATGGCATGTTAACATTTTCAACCATTTTATGAGCTCCTTTTACCTTCTCAAAGTTTTGAATTTGGTCTCATTGGCTATAACTCATCAACAATAAGTCAATGACTCACTGACCTTTTTTCTAGGGCACAGTTGCAGATATTGCGATGGAAGTGAGGTAAAGCCCATGTCACACTGAACCAACGGATGCAAAGAGGATGTAAAACGGACAAAAAACCTTGCCATCCGTTCGAAAACGGGATGTACTCACTGCCTCCGTTTTGCTTCCTCTCTATCCGTCCAGCATCCGTTTATTGACGTTTCATCCGCTCCGAATGTTTTGGGCTGCCTAAAACTTTTGCGCGTAAAATGTATCCGGTTCGTCTGTTCTGCATCCGCTACGCATCCATTACGTATCCGTTATGCATCCACTGTATCTGCTTGGCGTCCCCTGCGCATCCGCACAACTCGCATCCGCACAACTCGCATCTGCCCGGACGCAGGGAGGAAGCGGAACGGATGCAGAACAGATGCAGAACGGATGCAGAACGGATGCAGCATGGAAACAAAGTGTTTAAAGTGGAAAAAACGTTCGCAGAGGGGACCTATCTTGGATATTAAGGATGTCTAGAGGATGCCTAGAGGATGCCTAGAGGGTGCAAAGGGACACCTATACTGCCTATAAAAAGGGGGAGCAACTCGTCTGCATCTCACTTTCAGACCAGCAACCCTGCAGTGCAGACCTCTGCAGCCTTCATCTGACTCTTCCTTTTCCACAGCATCCAGTCATGTCCACTGTGGATCGTACCACAGTCCTTTTGGCAGCCACCATCCTTCTGCAACAGTACAAAGCCATCTACAGGTTCTGTGAACTCTAATATGGGAAGAAAAAGAGGCGGCCAAGAAGCGTCTGGGTCCGAAAATGGATCGAGAGAAGAGCAGAGTACGGACTGTACAACAGGCTGATGGTGGAGCTCAGGAACGAAGACACTTGGGCGTTCCAGAACTTCATGAGGATGCCTCCAGCCATGTTTGACGAAGTTGTGCAGCGCCTGACACCCAGGTTGACCAAGGCAAACACCAACTTCCGGCCCAGCCTGGAACCTGGGCTCAAGGTGGCACTCACTCTGCACCACCTCACCTCAGGGACCACCTACAGGAGCATGCAGTACGGCTGGAGGGTGCCACACAATACCATCAGCATTGTGGTCAGAGAAGTGGTGCAGGCCATCATTGAAGAATACAAGGAGGAGCTCCTCCAGTGCCCCTTCACTGAAGAAGGATGGAAGAAAGTTGCAGAGCAGTGGTATCAGAGGTGGAACTTCCCACACACCGTTGGAGCCAGAGATGGCAAGCACGTGGCCAGCAAAGCTCCAGCCAAGTCGGGGTCCACTTATTTCAAGTACAAGGGCTTCTTCAGCATCGTCCTCTTCGCCATGGTCGATGCTGACTACAAGTTCATGTACATCGATGCTTCAGGCTACAGCTCATCTTCAGATGCCCAGGTATACAACGCCAGTCACCTGAAGGAGGGGCTGGAAGGCAACCTCATCATGGGCTTCCCAGATCCAGACCCCTTGCCCAACGACACGCAAGATGTGCCCTACTTCATTGTGGGGGATGACGCTTTCTCCCACAGAACCTACCTCATGAAGCCATACACTTCCAGACTCCTGACCCATGAAGAGAGGATCTTCAACTACAGGCTGTCCAGGGCAAGGCGGGTGGTAGAGAACGCCTTTGGCATCCTGGCCAACAGGTTCCAGGTACTTCTCACCACCATGCAGCATCGCCCAGAGACCGTGAGGAGGATTGTGGAAGCTTGCTGCATCCTGCACAATCTCATGCACACCCGCTACCCAGTCTTGCAAAACAGGCTTGTGGACCGTCAACAAGGCAATGGGGACATGGAGCCTGGGGAATGGAGGCAAGGGCAAAACCTGATCGATACTCAGGATGTGCAAGGCCACAACAGAGCCTCACGGGAAGGGAAGAAGCAGCGCAACCTCCTGAAACACTGGTGCAACTCCCCAGCTGGAGCGGTGGAGTGGCAAGACAGGATGGTAGATGCTTAATGGATGCTTCCTTCAGCCTGTCTCATCACACGGATGAGATTGGGCCATGTATGTTGGGTGGGCCTACAATGAACAGGGCGTTTAATAAAGAGTTGTGTTTGTGTTCAAATGTGTCGATTATTGATTACATTGTTATTGATTAAAAAAAGGGCCCTAGGTGTGGCACCTGGGAGGGTAGACCATACAGTCCCACTGTGCTTGCACTGGAGGTTTATCTATTCCACAGCTATTAGCCATACCAAAGGTATCCCTGCTCATTCCACAGGTATCCCTGCTCATTCCACAGGTATCCCTGCCCACCCCACTGCTATCTTAACCCATCCCACAAGCATGCAAAGGCTTAAGTCAATTCTAAAAGTTTCCACCAAGACTTTTTAAAAAAACCAAATGAAGCAAGTGTGTGAATCAAAGATAAACTTTATTGAACAACAAGCTGTAAAAAAATAAATGACCCAAGTCAAGTGTCCAAATAAAGTCCACAGGTAGCCAGCTAGCCGGTCTCTGGCACTCTTCTTGGTCACTCGGAGGTGTGCCCAGTTTCAGGGGTGAAGGGTCCAGGTGCTGTGGTGGTGGGTGGTGCTGGAGTGCCTGGCCTCGAGAGGACAACAGGGGACGGTGTGTTGAGAAAGCTCTTGGACAGCTGGCTCAACCCCGTGATACTGAGAGGTCCTTCCTCCATGCCATGGGGTGTCAGCCCCAGTACTGATGACAGATGTACTGAGGCCGGGCTTGGCTTTGGGGTGGAGGAAGGAGTAGTGTAGTGGGGCTGTCTGATCTGCAGCTGGGTGAGGACTGGCGTGGGTGGCATCATTGGCGTCAGTGGCATCGCTGTCATCGGTGACATCATTGTCGTGGGTGGCATCGCTGTTGTCGGTGGCATCATTGCCGTGGGTGGCATCGGCATCAGTGAAACAGGTGGCAACAGTGTCACCCGATGACTCTGTGCCTGGACTGGGAAGGGCTGCTGCCTGTGCTGCTGAACCTCCTGGTAGCCGTAGCCCTGGTAGGTGAGGGCCTGTGGGAAGCCTTGGAATGGCAGGGACATCACCTGGGGTGGAGGAGCAGACCTGGACTGGGTGGGAGCAGGTTCCTCTGGGTCTGGAGGGTTGTGAAGCAGCTTGATGATCCGGTTCTTCACCAGCTGGTACTGTGGATCTGCCATTTCCTTGAGGGTCTGGTTGACATAGGTGAGGAAGTGCTTGTAGTTGGAGGATGAGGAGTCGATGTGGACCAGCTGAGAGAGGAGATGCCGATGGTGTCCCTGATCTCCAGCAGGAAAGTGTGGCTCTGCCCCTCCAGCTGTCCGGCTCTCTGCCTTTCTGCGGAGGCGGAGCTGGGTGTGTGTGGATGCGGCTAGGACTGTGGTGGACTCGATGTCTCCTTTCTCCCACCGCACCAGGGAGTCCTCTACACACTCCACCACGCTTACCACACCTGTCCGCGGGTTCTCCGCTGTGGCACGCTCCACAGAAACCTGCCTGGAGACAGGGACTGACTCTCGGCCAGAAGAGGACTGGCTCTCAGCAGGCTGCCGGAGAGAGAGGGTCGTGAGAGGGGCTGCTGGTGCTCCTCGGTGGTGGACCTCACCCTCCAGGAAGCTGCACCTGGCCATGACGTAGGACTCTCTGTCTGTCAGCTTCACAGTGGCCTGGCCAGATTTCTTCAGGTGCAGCTTCCCGTACCAGGTGTGCATGTGCTTCCACCAGCCGAGGAGCACCCCCGAAGTGTAACCCATACTCTCTGCCCTCTCTCTCCAAGCAGCCTGCTTCCTTTTGTTGTCCCTGTACATCCGGTTTCCCTTCCGCCACAAATAGTCATTCTCTCTCAGCCACTCCAGCACCTCATCCTCGTGCGCCTCCTCAATATGGTATTGCCTCCTCTCCCATTGTCGCATACACCTCTTCCTCCCTTTGACTGGACCAGATGGGCCCTTATCAGAGGGGCTCCCAAGTAGTAGGGGCTGCTCCTCCACACCAGCAGCAGCAGCAGCAGCAGCACCAGCAGAATCATCATCATCATATCATCATCATCATCATCATCATCATCATCATCATCATGCTCACCAGCAGGATCATAATCATCATCAGCAGCAGCAGCAGCAGCAGCAGCAGGATCATCATCATTAGCAGCAGCAGCAGCGGCAGCAGGATCAGCAGCAGCAGCAGGACCAGCAGGACCAGGATCAGTAGCAGTAGAGTAAGCACCAGCAGGGCCAGCATGTCCAGGAGCACGAGCAGGACCAGAAGCACGAGCAGGACAAGCAAGTCCAGGAGCACGAGCAGGTCGAGCAGGACCAGAAGGACCAGGAGCAGCTTCAACAGAGTAAGCGCCAGCAGAAGCCCCAGCACCAGCAGAAGCACCACCGCCAGGAGCAGATTCAGCAGAAGCCCCAGCAGAAGCAGAGTCAGGGGTAGGGGGCGGGAGGTTGGCCCTGTCCCTCTTGCTAGGGATGGCGGCAGGTTGCTGAGGCTTTCACTTCCTCCCCATGGTTGTGGGGTTGCTGGCTGGCAGGGAGGCTGGCAGGCACCAAGGCTGGCAGGAAGGCTGGCAGAAAGGCTGGCAGGAAGGCTGGCAGAAATCCTGGCAGGAAGGCAGGCAGGCAGGCAGGCACCAAGGCTGGCTGGAAGGCAGGCTGGCAGGGCAGTCAAGGAACTCGAAGTGTCCAGCAGCAGGTCTTTCCTCGGAATGCTGGCCATGTGCGAGCTGCTTCCCTTTATATCCGGGGGCCTTACGTAATACTTCCCCCCCACATGCGCAATTAACGCTCGGCATCCGTTCTGCTTCCGCTGTGCATCCGCTAGGCTTCCGCTGTGCATCCACTTTATCCGCTGTGCATCCGCTGTGCATCCGCTTTATCCGTTCGGCGTCCGTTCTGCATTTGCTGTATCTGTTCCGCGTCCGCTTCGCTGAGGCCCCCCCGGAAGCCCTGCGGTTGCGCCATCTGCTCCCATCCGCTTCCATCCGCTGGGCTTCCATCCCACATCCGCTTTGCATCTGCCCTGCGTCCTCCCCACGTCTGTGTTATCCGTTCCAGTTATGCAAATTTTTGCCCCTTTTAAGAGCGGATAACAACGGATGGAACATTTTGCTCGTCTGCGGTGTCCTTTTTGCATCCGTTGGCCAGTGTGACATGGGCTTTAGCACTGAAGTGGCATGGATGCTGCCTCTGTATTAACACAGATCAAGTAATTGCTAAATGGTGCAGCTGTTGGTTTAGTGCATGCTATACTTCCATGCTATGCAAGCAGCTGATTCTTATAACTCCCAGCACCAATTCATTCAGTATGTTTCAACAAGAACAGCAACACAGAGAAATTGGAGAGACCTTTTATTGTATGGTTTCATTGTCTGTTGCAGGGAGGCAAAGCTATCTCTATCTTTCTATCTGTCCTGTGACAATCACACAACTCTCAGCAGCCTACCTAGAATATAAAAAGTTATCCATAGCAATGATTAAATAACCAACCAAGAAATAATAAGAAAAATAAGGATCAAAAATGAAAATAAGGTAGAGGGAGGAAAAGATGCTGTCACACATAAGCTTAAAAATATCCTGTCCAAAATAGCGTGGTCTTCAGTTGAGGAGGTTTTTCTGGACAGTAATTTAGAAGGATCAAAGGCATGGTTCTGTTGAGAAATGAACAGATCTATAATACCAGAATCTTGTTATTATAGCATCAGTTGGTAACCAGGCTGAAATGCTATCTACAGATAGTCCTTGCTTTACAACCACAATGGAGCACAAAATTTCCAATTATTAAGTGAATTTTATCACATTTTACAACCTTTCTTGCCACAGTTGTTAAGTGAAACACTGAAATGGTTAAATTAGTAATATGCTTGTTAATGAATCTAGCTTCCCCATTGAGTCTGCTTGTCAGAAGGTCACAAAAGGTGACCATATGACCCTGGGACATTGTAATTGCCATAAATAAGAGCATGTTGCCAAACATCCAAATTTTAATCATGTGACCACAGGGACTCTGCAACGAATGTAAGGGTGAAAAATGACCATAAGCCAGCGCCATTGTAGATTCATTGTGACATTTTTCAATACTATTGTAAGTTCAAGTCAGTGGTGGATTAAGGCTAAGCATTGACAAACCTTGGCACCCCCCCTCTTTTGTACATATTGTACAAACGAAACCATATTCTCAACTCTGTGGTGCACCCTTTGGGCCTGGCTCGTGCCCTAAGCACATGCTCAGTCTGCTAAATGGTTAATACACCACTGCTTCAAGTGGTCACTAAATGAAAAGTTATAAGTCGAGGACTACCTGTATTATCTTTGTATAAATCTGGAGTACTAGGGAAGTGCCAGATGACTGAAGGACAGCAGATGTCCTCCACTGTTAAGAAGAGGAAAACACATGAAGCTTGGGACCTATAGATCAGTCAGACACTGATATGTCTGAGCAAAATATAAAGAGATTGATTAATGAGCTTTTTGCAATATATCTTCTAATTTCCACAGCTCTGCATGTTTTACCAATACCAACTCTTTCCAGAATAATTTATTTTATTTTTGACTGGGTAATTTTTAATACATTATGAGAATGCTGAGATCACAATATATCCTGATTCCAGCAAGCATCTGACATAGTACCACCAACATTCAGATTAGCAAGCTGATTAATTGGAGCTTGATGGCATGAGAATTAAATTAAAACCATGCTCATTATTTGTTTCTTATCAAATTGGAGTGAGATCTCAGGATGGGGGCCGAACAATTTGGTCCTGGGCCCTCTAAGGCTTAATGACCTGGATGAAGAGATGGAGGGAATGCTTATCCGATTTAGTGCCCAAAACTCAGGAGGGATAGCTAACACCAACATAAAATTCAAAATTACTTTGATGGATTAATGAAATGGGCTAAAAGTACCAGTATGAAGTTCAACAGAGAGAAATGTAACATTCTTTATTTAGAAAACAAAATTAAAATGTCTTGGTAGAGAATGGGAAAGATATGGCCTGATATTTAGATCTTAGAATAGAAGCAGGTGACAACATATTATGCCATTTCAAGCTGCTTCAACAGAAGCAGATTGTTCAAATTCAGAGAGACAATTTTGATCCAGTGGTTAAGACACCAGGCTAGAAAGTGGGAGAGTGTGAGTTCAAGTCCTTCTTTAGGCATGAAAGCCAGCCGGCTGACTTTGGGCCAGGTACTCTCTCTTGATCCAACTCACCTCTGAGGGTTGTTGCTGTTGTGGAAAAGTAGGAGGAGAAAGGACTATTAGATATATTCACTGCCTTGAGTTGTTATAAAAATAATAATGGCAGGATGCAAATCAATCAATCAATCATAAGATGTAATCCTTCAACTATATTCCAAAATGATCAGATAACTCCTTCCATTCTGTATCAAGTTCTGGGCACCACAATTTCATTTTCAGGAGGAATATGCTTAACAAAAAGCTCCTCCTCCTTGGGAAAAAATTGGGGAGGACCAAGCAGGAATGGAGAGAGTCAAATACATTTCAGTGCAAATGAATTTCTGCCAGATAGTTCAAGGGGTATTGAGCCATGGTAGTGCAATGTTTAGGGTGCAGTACTGCAGGGCTACTTCTGACTGTCAGCTGCCTGCAATTTGGCAGTTCAAATCTCACCAAGCTCAAAGTTGACTCAGCCTTTCATCGTTCCAAGGTTGGTAAAATGAGGATCCAGATTGTTGGGGGCAATAGGCTGACTCTGTAAACTATTTAGAGAGGGCTGTAAAGTTCTGTGAAGTGGTATATAAGTATATAAGTCTAAATGCTATTGCTGTTGGTAAGCTGGATCAAGGAGGGCTGGAGGGACAGAAAGGGAGAGAAGGCAGGAGAAGGTTCCCCTCACCTCCAGTATTCTCCCATAGTGCATTGTCCTGGAGGGAATTGCTTGTGGTGAGTTGTTTTGAAGCAAGCCAGCCTAGAGGGAGGGAGGAAGGAAAGAAAGAAAGAAAG